>JAAEAF010014355.1:0-162067 GCA_011037195.1 Triatoma infestans
ACCGCACTTGCAGTTTCCTAATTTTCTCCAGTAAAAACGCACTTCTGGTCATCCGAATTTTTCAAAACTCATAATTTCAACAGCACAGTTAATTTTAATTAATATTATTTAGATGATAGAATTGTATATTAAACTAAAATAGCACTTTAGAGGAAATCCCCTGCCCTTAATGAACCTTTCTAGAGATATTTTTTAAATAAAGTTGTAGATTTTTTATATGTGTATTTGATATAATTAGTATGAAGAAACTTGTCGAACGCATTTATGAAAATGCTACAACGCTAAAAATACCAAAAAAGTGAAAAATATTATTCAGTAGAAACGCACTTCTGGTCTCCTAATTTTTTTCAAACACGGAATTTCAACAACATATTTAATTCTAATTAACCCGTTCCATACCGGCGTCAATATTCTTGTATCTGTGTCCAGCGTCGCAAATCTGGTTGCATGTTCTTTATCACTTAATGATTATCAAATGCAACAAATTTTGTCACGAACAGAATAGTTGATTTGAAGACAATGAAATGATGTAAAAAGTTCGTGGTCTGGAGATCATTTTATTAAAATTTACACACATTATGTTGGTTACTGACCTAGCCTGATCATTTATTTTATTTTTGATATATAGTTGAATTCACTTGGTTTATATCATGTTAATCTTTTAACGCTATTGTCAACGTTCTTGCATATTTCTTGTTTTGGTTTGTACAAGTGTTTCTCTATTGGGTTTAATTAACATGAATACAGTATTTAATTTTTAATTTGTTTCAATCAGTGAGGTTCAGTATTGTTGGTTAGCTTCGGAGAGTGTCACTTTCAGCAAGTGTTGGAAGTGAAAATGTTATTGATTTCAAGTGTAAATTAGTATTTTATTTCAAGTGTCTTTTGAACATTATATTCGAGTTCAGCATGAAATGATAAACATTCGCAAGAAGTTCCCGACGAGCAAAAGACGTATTATATATTCGATTGAAGAAGATACAACTTGTAAGGTAAATACACCAAGTAATATACGTAGTTGTTATTCCTTGACGGAGTATGAAGACGCTCATCAAATTCAATTATTACAGGTGAAGTCGATGATTATTCATTTGATGATAGCATTAGTAGCCTTAATAGTAACAGTTGCAAAACACCTGTCAGTTCACTCACATTGGTCAGAAGCACACGTAGATCCTGTGTTACACGACTTTACCGGACAAGAAGGATTAAAAGTAGATCTGGTGAAAAAGTATACAACTTTTGAAGGTTTTTCAATTATTTTTGATAATGATTTAAGTGAAAAAATAGTACATTGCACAAATTCCCGCGCTGAAATATTAATAATTACGGCATTCTTTTCACTGACTCAAATTTGAAAAAGTAGAAGGACGTCACAATTGACGAAATGAATTTTTCAGGATTGGAAAGGTATTTCCTAGGGATCCATTAAAATACATTTATCCTCAAGTACTTCAGATTTGTTTACCTGTTCAGCCAAAAAAATAGAAATTGGGGCTGCCAGCAGAGAATCACAGACGTCTCGGTGTTATTTTTTGGTCTTTATGTAAAATTTTATTTCCATCGATATATTTTAAAGCTCTAAATTTAGTGTCTCTGTTTACGATACCCCCTTCCGTTTTACAGAATTATTATGGTTTTACGCAAATATTCAGTGTTTCTAGCATCACTTGAGCCTTATCAGCTGCTCGCCTAATATAGTAGGCGCAGCTCATCCTAGTTTGAAACGTCAGTTCAAGATACTTAGCGGCTGGCTTAGTAAATATAGTTTCTTTACCGAATTGCAATAGTAAGGTACGCCAAGGCTACATGATACAAACTGTTTTCATAGCTATAATGGCGCTGCAGTTACACCTATTCCATATTATGTTAGGTTTAACGGACGTCGCATTAGTATGGCTGGCGACGACGATCACGTGCGGGCTGGGGCACGTGATTCCCGGGGTGGGAAAACATTTAAAATCAGGTCTTTTCGGTTTAGAGCGTTTGATTATAAATTACTATTACGGTAAACAACTTGATACTTTGTTTTAAGTTAACTTCAAGTTTGTTTATCAGTTCAGGCAAAAAAAAATGAGGCAGCCAGCGAAAAATCATAGGCGTCACGATGTTATTTTTTTGGTGTTCATGTAAAATTCTATTTCCATCGTTATATTTTAAAGCTCTCAATTTAGTGGCTGTGTTCCCGCTACCTCATTCCTTTTCACTTTATTATTATGGTTATTCTCAAATATTCAGTGTTTCTAGCATGTTGGTTTCTAGCATCACATCAGCCTCGCCAGCTGCTCGCCTAATATTGACGGCAAAGCTCATCCTAATTTGGAACGTCATTCCGAGATATCTGACGGCTGGCTTTGTGAATATAGTTTCTTTGCCGACTCGCAACAGAATGGTAAGCTTGCGAGTCGGAATCTACTTGATTCAAATTGTTTTCACAGCAATGGGGAACATATAAAAGCAGGGCTTTTCGGATTAGAGGGCGTGATTCTATATTTATTTCCAAATTAAATTTCTGGTGAATACGCAATTTTGAAACTTTAACACCAGTAGTACTTACTAGATGTAAAAGAAAATAAAAATTGTCCATTAGAATTATAATAGTTGCAGTAATGCAGTAGTCATGAGACTGCTTCATGCCATATTTTTGCACATCCTCATTCCCTTAGGATTTCTTTACTTCCAAATTTATTTAAAAATTATGAAACCTCGGCAACGATGGTTATTAAATTTTACTCGAATTACTTCATTATTTTTCTTTTTTGCAGGTAATGCGGGAATGGTTGCTAACGGGAGTTCTTAGTATTCTTTATTATAAAAATAAATGATTATTTTAACTAGTGCGTTAAAAAAAATTAGTCCACGGATATTCTAAATTCCGACCAGTCTAGTAATGCGATCTACAACTTTGTGATTGTTAATATTTTAAACTGTGTCCTGTGTCCAGTGTAATGAAGTGAAAGAAGCAAGCACATCGAAGGATATGTAACTGCAAGAAATTGTAACATATCCCAACCTACAGCAATAAAGGTAGGCTGGGGAATTATAGTGGTCCATGTTCATGTTGATTCTAGATTCTCCGTAATAGTATTGACATAAAAATCTTAGAATAAAATGAGCTTGGTATAATATAATAAATTCGGAATAATTATAATTCCTTCAAATTATGTCATGTCCCATCATGCATGGGTGATGCATAAATTCTATTATATTACTTATACCATTTTAAACATAGAATATTTGACACTCATGAAAATGCGATATGTTTCTTGTAATATTGTGTTTAGCAAAAATCTTCGCTCTGGAAAATTCTTAGCCTTTTTTGAGTTTACTTTTCCATTCAAAATAGTTTCATTAATAAAATCGTCAAATACATAAATAAGTTTTAAATAATTTATGACAACAATGATATATTGCATGATACTGTATTGAAGTTAATAATTGGAATTATAATTATTTAATTAAACATTTATATGGCCACTATTAATATCCTTCTTCGGAACATCCAGACCAGGTAGAGCAGAGTGGGTGAGTGAAATCTTAACATGTTTATTATTGCAAGTTTTGGTTGTGTATATATATGTGTATTTCTCCTACAAAATAAAAAGCATAATCTGGTGTGAAGCCCTCACACAACTTTCTCTTTCTCCAGTTTTCAGAATTAAACCTAATTGACAAAATTTATAGTTTGTGTACCAAATTTGGTGAAATTTCTTGGAGTTCATTGAAAACTGAATTATATGTTCAGTAAAACCGCACTTGCAGTTTCTTAATTTTCTCCAGTAAAAACGCACTTCTGGTCATCGAATTTTTCAAAACTCATAATTTCAACAGCACAGTTAATTTTAATTAATATTATTTAGATGATAGAATTGTATATTAAACTAAAATAGCACTTTAGAGGAAATCCCCTGCCCTTAATGAACCTTTCTAGAGATAATTTTTAAATAAAAGTTGTAGATTTCTTGTATGTGTATTTGATATAATTAGTATGAAGAAACTTGTCCAACCCATTTATGAAAATGCTACAACGTTAAAAATACCAAAAAAGTGAAAAATATTATTCAGTAGAAACGCACTTCTGGTCTCCTAATTTTTTTCAAACACGGAATTTCAACAACATATTTAATTCTAATTAACCCGTTCCATACCGGCGTCAATATTTTTGTATCTGTGTCCAGCGTCGCAAATCTGCGTTGCATGTTCTTTATCACTTAATGATTATCAAATGGAACAAATTTTGTCACGAACAGAATAGTTGATTTGAAGACAATGAAATGATGTAAAAAGTTCGTGGTCTGGAGATCATTTTATTAAAATTTACACACATTATGTTGGTTACTGACCTAGCCTGATCATTTATTTTATTTTTGATATCTAGTTGAATTCACTTGGTTTATATTATGTTAATCTTTTAACGCTTTTGTCAACGTTCTTGCATATTTCTTCTTTTGGTTTGTACCAGTGTTTCTCTAATGGGTTTAATTAACATGAATACAGTATTTAATTTTTAATTTGTTCTAATCGTGAGGTTCAGTATTGTTGGTTAGCTTCGGAGAGTGTCAGTTTCAGCAAGTGTTGGAAGTGAAAATGTTATTGATTTCAAGTGTTAATTAGTATTTTATTTCAAGTGTCGTTTGAACATTATATTCGAGTTCAGCATGAAATGATAAACATTCGCAAGAAGTTCCCGACGAGCAAAAGACGTATTATATATTCGATTGAAGAAGATACAACTTTAAGGTAAATGCACAAGTAATATACGTAGTTGTTATTCCTTGACGGAGTATGAAGACGGTCATCAAATTCAATTATTACAGGTGAAGTCGATGATTTTTCATTTGATGATAGCATTAGTAGCCTTAATAGTAACAGTTGCAAAACATCTGTAAGTCACTCACACGGGTCAGAAGCACACGTAAATCCTGTGTTACACGACTTTACCGGACAAGAAGGATTAAAATAGATCTGGTGAAAAAGTATACAATTTTTGAAGGTTTTTCAATTATTCTTTGATAATGATTTAAGTGAAAAAATAGTACATTGCACAAATTCCCGCGCTGAAATATTAATAATTACGGCATTGTTTTCACTAATTCAAATTTGAAAAAGTAGAAGGACGTCACAATTGACGAAATGAAGTTTTCAGGATTGGAAAGGTATTTCGTAGGGATCCATTAAAATACATTTATCCTCAAGTTCTTCAGGTTTGTTTACCTGTTCAGCCAAAAAAATAGAAATTGGGGCTGCCAGCAGAGAATCACAGACGTCTCGGTGTTATTTTTTGGTCTTTATGTAAAATTTTATTTCCATCGATATATTTTAAAGCTCTAAATTTAGTGGCTCTGTTTACGATACCCCCTTCCGTTTTACAGTATTATTATGGTTTTACTCAAACATTCAGTGTTTCTAGCATCACCTGAGCCTTATCAGCTGCTCGCCTAATATAGTAGGCGCAGCTCATCCTAGTTTGAAACGTCAGTTCAAGATACTTAGCGGCTGGCTATAGTTTCATTAACGAATTGCAATAGTAAGGTAAGCCAAGGCTACATGATACAAACTGTTTTCATAGCTATAATGACGTTGCAGTTACACTTATTCCATATTATGTTAGGTATAACGGACGTCGCATTAGTATGGCTGGCGACGACGATCACGTGCGGGCTGGGGCACGTGATTCCCGGGGTGGGAAAACCTTTAAAAGCAGGTCTTTTCGGTTTAGAGCGTTTGATTATAAATTACTAGTAATGGTAAACAACTTGATACATTGTTTTAAGTTAACTTCAAGTTTGTTTATCAGTTCATGCAAAATAAAATGAGGCAGCCAGCGAAAACTCATAGGCGTCACGATGTTATTTTTTTGGTGTTCATGTAAAATTCTATTTCCATCGTTATAAGCATCAATTTAGTGGCTGTGTTCCCGCTACCTCATTCCTTTTCACTTTATTATTTTGGTTATTCTCAAATATTCAGTGTTTCTGCATGTTGGTTTCTAGCATCACTTCAGTCTCGTCAGCTGCTCGCCTAATATTGACGGCAAAGCTCATCCTAATTTGGAACGTCATTCCGAGATATGTGACGGCTGGCTTTGTGAATATAGTTTCTTTGCCGACTCGCAACAGAAAGGTAAGCCAAGGCTACTTGATTCACATTGTTTTCACAGCAATGGGGAACATATAAAAGCAGGGCTTTTCGGATTAGAGGGCGTGATTCTATATTTATTACCAAATTAAATTTCTGGTGAATACGCAACTTTGAAACTTTAACACCAGTAGTACTTACTAGATGTAAAAGAAAATAAAAATGTCCATAGATGTATACGTTCTGCAGTAATGCATAGTCATGAGATGTGTTATACCATTAGTTTTGCACACCTCATTCCCTTAGGATTTTTTACCTTCCAAATTTATTTAAAAAGTATGCTTTGTTTATGCAGAAACATCGGCAATGATTGGTTATAAAACTTTTACTCGAACTAATTCATATGTTTCTTTGTTGCAAGTAATGCTGGGGAATGGTTTGCTAACGGGAGTTTTTAGTATTCTTAATTATGAAAATATATGATCATTTTAACTAGTGCGTTAAAAAAAAAAAATAATAGTCCACGGGTATTCTAAATTCCGACCAGACTAGTAATGCGATTGTGAATATTTTAAACTGTGTCCTGTGTCCAGTGTAATGAAGAGAAAGAAGCAAGCACATCGAAGGATATGTAACTGCAAGAGATTGTAACATATCCCAACCTACAGCAATAAAGGTAGGCTGGGGAATTATAGTGGCCCATGTTCATGTTGATTCTAGATTCTTCGTAATAGTATTGACATAAAAATCTTAGAATAAAATGAGCTTGGTATAATATAATAAATTCGGAATAATTATAATTCCTTCAAATTATGTCATGACCCATCATGCATGGGTGCTGCATAAATTCTATATATTACTTATACCATTTTAAACATTGAATATTTGACACTAATGAAAATGCGATATATTTCTTGTAATATTGTGTTTAGCAAAAATGTTCGCTCTGGAAAATTCTTAGCCTTTTTTGAGTTTACTTTTCCATTCAAAATAGTTTCATTAATAAAATCGTCAAATACATAAATAAGTTTTAAATAATTTATGACAACAATGATATATTGCATGATACTTTAATGAAGTTAATAATTGGAATTATAATTATTTAATTAAACATTTATATGGCCACTATTAATATCCTTCTTCGGAAAACCAGACCTAGTAGAGCAGATGGGTGAGTGAATATCTAACAGGTTTTTTTTTTTTTTTTTTTTTTTTTTTTTTTTTTTTTTTTTGTTTTTTTTTTTTGCGCATCGACTGCCATGGTCATTAGCGCCTCCACTCGTTTATGCTTTCTCGTTCTATGGCCACTCGAGCTGGGATGGCACAGGTTAACCTGTGTGGCTTCCACACACAACACCTTGCTCAGCAAGGCAGGGTGGAGCCACAGGTATTCGAGGATCTACCCACACATCCCCTCTTATATCATCGATCTAGTCGACGAGGAGGAGTGTGGGTTAATTGTTTGTGCCATCCCTTATTTTATTAATAACTGGGATCGACTCTAATGTAACAAAAATTACTATTTATTCATTAAGCTATATATAGTAAAGGTGTTTATTAAGAGTATTATTTACAAAATAAATTGCTATCTTTAATTAATAATTAATTATAATACAATAATATCGTGGAAGAGGCTATTTACTGTACAACATGGATGTGCAGTACTTTAAACTAATGTTCCTGCACATCTTAAAATGATCAAAATTAAGTCTAACTTAAAGCTATGGGGTTGAAATACTTTTATATATTTTCTTTCAACCCCTGATAAAAGAAAACCTACTCTAAACATTCATGCCAGCACTCTCGCCAATAAATACTTTCATACTACTAAAAGAAAAACATTCATACTAATAAATACTTTCTCGCCAATAAATACATTCAGACCAATAAAACACATTCACGCTTATAAATACATTTTCTCAAATAAATACATTCATGCTAATGATTCATTCGTACTATGCTTTCACACAAGGGGAAAGTACTCGATATTCCTTTCCCCTTTATAATAAATAAACTAACCTAATTGGTTGTACTCAATATTCCTTCACCCAGATTCACTTAATCTAAGTACTAACCTAAATTCTATTATATATATTTATAGATCTTAAATAAGTAAATAGCCTCCTTGTGTAAGGAGAACCCTCGTGTAAAATAGCGCGCTTGTCATATGGCAGGCCTGCTTCTTTTCGTTGTGTACGCAGAGCCTGACATCCTACCAACACATGTGTCACCGTCAGCCTTTCTCGGCATCGAGGGCACCTCGGTCTTCTTTCACCAATAAGGAGGTGCCCATGTGTCACACGTGTGTGACCAATCCTTAGCCTCGTAAGTATAACTGATTCATGCCGCGGGTAAGTCTCGACTGTAGCATTTCGCACACATGGCTTAATTTCTTTTAATTTTTCATTTGTTCTGTCCCACTGACTTTGCCATTTTTTATTTATAACATTTTTCATGAAAATTTGTAAGTCAGTGGGACGCACAGGTGTGACAACTTCAGTATAAGTAGAGGCAGCTCGTTTCGCTGCCTCGTCCGCCTTTTCGTTACCGGACACACCAATGTGGCCCGGCACCCAGGCGAACGTCACCCTTTGACCATGTGTGCTTAGTTGAAACAGCAAATTGTATAACTTTATGACCATTGGGTCTGTCGAGAATTTATCCCCGGAGAGCCATTAATACGCTTAATGAGTCCGCCAATATTAGTGACTTATTATATCTTTTTTCTTTTATCAAGTTTATGGCCTGGCAAATTGCGAACATCTCTGCTGTGTACACGGTTGCATACTGAGGGAGTGTCCAACTCAGGGTAACACCCTCCGTGTACACGGCGCTACCCACGCCGTCGCCTATCTTCGACCCATCTGTAAAGATAGGTCGGAAATCGTTATAGAAGTTTAACAGTTGTAATAAATTTTGCCTATAGACGACGGATGGTGTTTCTTCTTTTTTGTATATTGCCAGGTCCATGCGAACGCTTGCGGAAGGTAATAACCAGGGAGGTGTGAGAGCAAAGCCCCAACCCTCCACTGGCCCAAACTCGATTTCCTCCGCTTCTAACATTTCTAGAGCTCGGACCCCGAGAGGTCGCGTCCGCGAACGTTGATGGCGGAATTCTTGTTCATGTGGGCTCTCGAATATGGTGTGAAATAACGGATGAAACCGCTTTCCCCATAGTCCGGCGATGTAGGTCAGGGTAAGCTGTTCTCTTCTAAGCTGAGGTGGTAGCATCCCCGACTCTACATAGAGGCTCTGTAAAGGACTGGTTCGGAAGGCGCCTGTGAATAACCTAATACCTTCATTGTAAATTCTATCTAATAACTTCAGGCGTGACTTGCGCGCTGAGCTAAATATTGGCGCTCCATATTCCAGTTTGGAGCGAGTAAGTGCGATGAAGATACGCTTTAAGATCTCCCGCTCCGCACCCCATTTATAGCTGCCAAGAAATTTTAAAATATCGAGGGTTCTCCTTGCTTTCTTACATGTATAGTCTATATGATCCTGCCAGGTTAACTTAGTATCGAATATGAGGTCCAGGAATCGGATGCTTTCCTTATATTGAATTGGTGTGCCATCCAGAAACAAATTGGGGGGGGCTATGCTCATGCCTCAACCGGCAAAAGTGTAGGCACACCGTCTTTGCCCTAGAGAATTTAAATCCGTTCCTAGAAGCCTCATCAGCCACTCTGTCTATTGCCTGTTGTAAGGTTTCTTTGACCTCGCAGAGATCAACCCCTGATAAATAAAGTGCGAGGTCATCAACATATAAAGATACTTGGAGTGGGTCACCTACAACTTCGGCTAGACAATTAACCGCCATCGTGAATAAAGTAACACTCAGTACCGACCCTTGAGGTATTCCATTCTCAAGATGATGTGGGTCCGAAAGGACCGACCCCAGTCGCACTCGGAACCTTCGTGACTCTAAAAAGCCACGGAGGAACCTCGGCAGTTTCCCTCTCAACCCCCATTCGTGACACTTCCGCAGAATCGCATATTTCCACGCTGTATCGTAAGCCTTCTCAAGATCGAAGAACACGGCCAGCACATGCTCTCTACGCATAAATGCATTTTGCACATAGACCTCGAGACGACTCATCTGATCCAACGTGGAACGATATCTGCGGAATCCCGCTTGATGCTGACTGTAAAATCCTCTTGTTTCTAGTACATATATTAATCTATAATTGATTATAGATTCGAGGACCTTACTCAAGCAGGTGGTCAACGAAATAGGTCTGTAACTAGAGGGATCACTAGGGTCTTTTCCTTCTTTGGGGATCGGTACAATCACTGCTTCCCGCCAACCATCAGGGTATTGACCGGTCTCCCATATGCTGTTGTACAGCCTAAGAAGGCTTTCCTTTCCAGTAGCGTTCATATTTTTAATCATGGCATATGGGATTCCATCCACCCCTGGAGAAGTATCTTTGCATGTTTTTAAAACATTTTCTAATTCTTGAATTGTCAGCGGTTCATTATAAGCTTCATTGATAGCGGTTTCAAAGTCGAGTGGTTGTCTCTCCACGTCACCTTTTCGCCGGAGGAATTAGGCCGAGTAACCTTGTGTACTAGAAACTTGAGAAAAATGTCTGGCAAAGGCCTCAGCCACGTCTCTCGGCTCAGTGACGACGACATCGTTAATTATTAGAGCTGGTATCGACGGGATTCTGCGCCCACCAGAGAGGGATCTTACCTTATCCCACACCTCCTTTAACGTCGTAGATGTAGAAATCTTTGACACATAGGAGGTGAGGGTTACCTTTTTTGCTTCTTTGATTATAAGCTTCTCTCTGGCTCTAAGTCTTTTAAATTTTATTAAATTCTCCTCCGTCGGATACCTTTTAAATTTATTCAGGGCCTGCTTTTTTGCCACATTGGCTGCTTTGCACTCCGGAATCCACCAGGGGACGGGTTGTCTTGCGATTTTCCCGCCAACCCTAGGTATGGTACTGCCGGCTGCATGAATCAACGCCTTTGTGAATGTACTTGCATCGTGGGTGACATTTCCTGTAGGGGTAGGTGTCACCACTTTGGCGGCATAAGCAGGCCAATTTGCCCTTTTGATGTCGTATCTCCAAGGTATGATATAATCTGACCTGGAGATGGAGGTCGATACTAAGATTGGAAAATGATCACTATGGTATAGTTCATCTAGCGTGGTCCATTCAAAGCGAACTGCAATGGTGGGTGATGCCATACTCAGGTCAATTGCACTAAAGTCACCCGAGCGTGCATTAAAATGTGTTGCTTCACCACTGTTGAGGAGCGTCATATTAGCGTTGTCTATAATCTCCTCAAGAGTTCTGCCTCGAGCATCAGTTCTAACTGACCCCCACCAGGTGTTGTGACTGTTGAAGTCTCCCATCAACAACACCGGGGCAGGGAGCTGTGAGAGCAGATTCTCCAGATCACCCCTCCGCCAGAAGATATCCGGCAGTTATATACTAACTAACGTGATCTGCAGTGGTGTGGCTAGGCGCACGGCAACAGCTTGTAGGTTAGTTTCCAGGGTTAGCCGTCTGCTGGAGATATTATCCCGTACACAGACGGCCACACCACCGTGCGCCCTCCCACCTGGGGCAGGTTGTACCTCTTTGCTATATACGATATACCCAGGGATTCAAACATTGCCCTGGACGAATCTTTGTTTCCTGGAGGCACAACCCGAAAGGACGTTGTTCCGCCACCATTCGGCGTAGTCCTTCTATATTACTCGTGTAGCCCCGCATATTCCATTGGAGAACGGACTCACACATATATATATTTGAAGATAGTACCTGGCAGAATCTTTCTAATACCTAATGAAAGCATATTTACAAGTGTTATTGTATTATTTTTGACATTACTAAAAGTGTTACATGTATTCATTAGTACGTAATGTATGAGATATGGATGCTGAATCATAAGAATCGTCTGTTTAATCAGTGGCACAATTTTCCCTGGGTTTTCCCTTGGGCCAACCCTTCATTCTTCGCCCAGGAGGTTGGTCTAATGTATTCCCTCCCTCCGATTCTGAGGCTTCAATGTCCGTTCCCATTTGCAGCCATTGCTGTTTTGGAGAGCGGACACTGTCGCCGGAGGACGTTTGAAGGTCCTTCGTAATTTTTACCCTTCTCCTTATTGGGAAGGATGATGGCAATAAAAATGTGGGTTCTTTCCTCCTAGGAGAGCGTTTTGGTGGGCTCACCACCTTCCACTCCCCTTCGGAGGGGGCCATTTGCTTAGGTGGAATTAATCCCACCATTGTGCCACACCCACTGGTTGTGGGAGTGGTTATTGGCAGCCTTTCGGCTACCAGAACCCCCAAAGGGGGATCTTGTTTTGGTGGCGGGATTTCTCCCACCTTTATAGTAGTTCCCCTTATGGCAGGGGAGGAATTGGGTGGTGGTATTTCTCCCACCTTTATAGTAGTTCCCCTTATGGCAGGGGAGAAATTGGGTGGCGGGATTTCTCCCACCTTAACGATGGTTCCCCTTAAAGCGGGGGAAGAACCTCTAATTGTTTGCCCTTGAATCTGGGCAGGGGCTAGACATTGTGCCACTGAAGTGGGTGCCTCAATTTTTCTGCAAAGGTAACTTCTTTGGAAACGTAGGATTTACTTTCACCAATGCCTTAGCCTCATGGTAGGGCAATTGTTGCAGTGTCTTAACTTTCTGTATTTCTTTTTCCTTCACTAGAGTCGGGCACCTCGAGGATCTGGCAGTATGGTCTCCGCCACAGTTTACACATATTATTGGCGGTGTACCCTCTCCTTCATGCTTAAGTTTTCCGCATATGCAAACCGCATCAGTAGCTTTACATCTTGCAGATGTGTGTCCGAACTTTTGACAATTGAAGCACCTCATTGGTGAAGGGATGTAGGGACGCACCTTAAGCTTGTAGAAGGCTGCATCTATCGTCTGTGGTGGCTTCGGACGATCGAAGGTGAGGACAAGAGAAGCGGTATCCACTAGGTATCCGTCCTGTCTTCTCTTTATCCTCCTCACCTCTATTACCCCTTGCTCTGCCAGACCCTCTTTTATGTCCTCAATCGAGCTGTTTAAAAAGTCCCGACAAGTGATCACACCCTGTGAGCTGTTTAACCTCTTGTGGGGACTTGTCTCCAATTCAGCATCCATATATTTTTGCAAATTCAAGATAGCCTTAGCTTGTACGCGATTCTCAGCTTCTATGCAGATAGAGCCATCATTGAGTTTTTTGACAGTTCTCGTTTTCCCTATAATACTCTTAATAAACTTATGCAGTTTGAAGGAACATTCATTTGAGAATGTTCCTTCTTTTTTCCTAACTATAAAAAATCGACCCCAATTATCCTCATCTAAATCGATAAATTTTATACCTACCTCAGTTGTCTTCCTGTGGCCTCCCTTGGCTTTCTTCCTCGGCGGAGAAGAAGGGTTGTATGGTTGCAGCGTAAACTGCATCCCAGAAGAAAGTTTTCCGTGGTCGCTGTCCGTGTCCATGCCAGGTCTGAAGCCAGTTAAATCCGAATCGTTAGGGGGAATGGGAGACTGGATGGTGTGGAAGTAGAGGGGATGGTGACAGGAACATTTTGGGTTGGGGTGAGAAGAAGAGGATTCGTTGGTGTAGGGAAAGGCCTGGAGAGAGGAAATTGGGAATTAGGAATTGGTGGGCTGGGCCCAGAAAAATTATGATTATCCATAGTTAATCATATAAGTTTCATCGAGATCCGTGGTCCCGCCTCCTTGGACGATCAAATGCACCCGGTTACTGTCCGGGTAGACCATCGCACCTCGATATAGTCGGGTGCCGCGGAAGACAGCGTTCCAATACTGAAGCATCGACCCGTGCCCCCGCGGCCCCCCTCCTAACCCTAGGAACCCGCCTGAGGCGGAATTCCCTAGCCTTCCTGGAGTCGGGCTATCCCCCAGGTAGAGCTCTCGGGTGAAGCCGAGGCCAAAGACATGTGTTGGGATCGGACGCCCGCAGGTCGTCGTCTCCCTCAATGCCCAGGATCCTCTTTTCCACCCTAGCCCCAAAGCCTCGTGCCGGCAAGCACGAGGGAGAGATATTTATACTCCGAGCTCTCAACGAGTGCGTGTCCTTGTTCATGCAGTGTGTGTGGTCGTCTGTAAAGTGCCGAGTGTTCAGGTGTGAGTGAATGTGTGTGGTGGGGAGCTCAAGTTTACCTGTGGGTGCGCTGAACCCAAGTAGCTGCACACAACAACTACCTCTGCAGGTCCTATGTGTAGTGTGTAGTGTTAAGAATGTCAGTATGAGCGTATTGTAGTGTTGTTAGGCTGGGAAACCCGCAGGGACGATATTATTATTATTATTACTATTATTATTATTATTATTATTATTATTTTATTTCATTTAAATATCTGTACATATTCGAAGTGTAAGTAAAAATCACAGGGCAAAATTAACAGGTCTGTACTGTACGACAGCTACACATCAACTCCTAATTTGGATGTTAAGCCCGCCTTAAAAAATAGGCATTACTTTGATTACTTTTTTAGGCGTTCATTAAAGAGAATAGGGCAATTCCTTAACAGCACAATTCTGGCGTATCCTTATATATATGTCTATCTGTTTGCCTATCATGTAGGCATCGCTGCTTCACAGCCTAAGAAGGGCCTATGATGCCACTGAAACATTTGCTAATGAATTTATACAGTTGTTAATATGTAGATGGGTCCGCAATGCTGGATAACATCTAGGATTTATACATTATAACATGCACATTATTTTGTGCCGCATCTGACCGGTTTCGGATTCTCATTCACCGTCAGAGTAAGGCTATCAAGTTCGGGCAGAGCGTTGACTTCAGCTTTTTATTTGTATCACGCTCTACACTTGTTGACCAATTAACTGCTCTTCCACTAATTTATTCCAGTATGTACTCGTATATCAGGCTAGTATTAGCATACTTTGGAAATTAAAAGAGGCCTTCGATTTAGTATCTATTGCCGTTTTCGGTAATTAAAAAGAAAAAAATAAATAAATTAAATATGTCGCTAAAATTCCGATTTGGGGAAATATCTGTTAACAGAAAAATAAATTTTCTAATTTTTGTTTTTAGTTTTCGTAATTTTCTCGATAAATACACTAGTTTTTTAAACTTTAGAGAAAAACTTAACTCCACCCCTCCACCAAATTGTAATTGATATACCTAGTTTAAAGAAAATCGTTTGTGACGTTTTCGAGAAAGTCACAAAAAATTGGAAAAAACATTCAATAAAGTGGTTCATGGATTTTGCCCGAAATCTTCGTGTCTCGTGAAATCTTTCGCACAGTACCTAGACGAAATATCAAGTTTGGCTTTGTGCAAAATTTTTGTTTTTGAGATATTCTTTTCACACACGCACATAAATATGCGTGTGTATATTTAATTGACTAGAAAAATGGCTACAAGTCATCTAGAAACCACTTTTTTGGACTCAGAGGACGATAAAACTTGTATTTCCGATGGATACTCAATTTCGCAATCGGAAATGATCGCAATACTTACTCTTATCAATAGTAAGAGAAAGTATTATATGCAGCCGCTAATTTCAGAGTTAGAATTCAACAGCAATACTCTGGATCATTTCCTGTCTCACATGGCGTTTTGCAGGAGGATACGCTTTCTCCCATCCTTTTTGCCGTTTTCATCAATGATTTTGATGAATATTTGATCCAGCAGGGTTGCTCTGCGGTTAGTGTTGATCATGTAGTTGGTAGCGCTTCATTGATGTATGCTGACGATCAGGGGCGGCTCTAGCTCGTGTAGCGCCCGTATGCAATGAAACCCTGGCGCCCCCTAGGCCTGACAATGAAACCCTGACTAGGTCCCCCCCCGCGAATATAACTATTAACTTTGCCGTCGTAACAAGAAAGTTTTTTCATATTCCAACAAGCTATTTTATAAGTAGGTACAGCTTACAGTATGGTATTAGTTACGGCCTTTCTTCTTATGACGGCAGAATAACAATCATTGTTTTTATGCCTGTAGCACATCTCTGTTGCGAAACTAAGCGGCGAACCGCGATAGTTCATGTTTCGTCTTGTGTTTTAAGTTTTATGGACAGCGAAATAGAAGCGAAATGTATCGAATTTCTGTTTCGCTGCCCATAGAACTTACAACACAAGGTGTAACTCTATCGCGGTTTTGCCGCTCGAGTTCCGCAGCGGAAGTGTGCTACATTTTAACCTCTTCTTCCCTAATAGGGAAGAAGAGGTTAAAAATAAAACATGTGGTAAAATTTTAATAATTAGATCTTTTTATTAAACTCTTATTTATCTTATATACATTACATTACAAAACCCCTATTATATACTTATAGCTATTTAAACTGTTATTTATCTTATCTACATTACAGTACCACCCTATGTACCTAAGTAAGTATATAAATTACAAACAAAATATTTAAGAAAAAAATCACTTTTCGTGCTTTTGCATGAGCGAAATCTTTAATTATGTCATCAATCTCAATTTCAATACTTATTAATGACAAATTTGTTAACCTACTTTGCGTCAATGTTGATCTAAGGTAGTTTTTAATTTTTTAAGTTTAGAAAAGGATCTTTCACTTTGAGCTACAGTAACTGGTAATGTAAGGTAAATCCTAAGTGCTATGGACAGATTCGGGAACACTGAAATTAAGTTATTCTTAAACAAATAGTTTAAAATATCCAATGGCAAAGTTGAATCAGTGTCAAACATCGGTAATAATTCTATTTCATTGAAAAGCTCTATCTTATCTATATCGAAAGAGCGAGAATGGTGCAGTTTTTGTTCCAAATTAGTACAAAGTGCATTTTTAGAATCTAAGTCCAAATCCTTCCAATGTTGTAACTTGTGAAGAAATGAAAAAATTTCGTTATTTTGATTTAAAAGTTCAAAACGTTCATTGATTTTATTAATTGCGATGTCTAATAATAAATAATACAAATTATTTTGATAGCAATGCCGTCTTACGCGAGTATAAACTTTAATTACGTGAAATAAGGTTGATTTTAAGTTGAACAAAATGGTCGAAAAAGGAGCCGCTCGCGTTTGACTCCGCCGCACTACCGGCGCCGCGCTGTCTGGCCGCTTCTAAACTTTAAATACGTGAAATAAGGTTTATTTCGAGTTGAAACAAAATGTTCGAAAAAGAAGCCGCCCATAGGGCGCTCGCGTTTGATAACTGCCGCCACCGCGCTGGCTGGCCGCTTCTGTCATATCATTGTTGTACCATGATGGTCCAAGACGATGCTCTTAGCTGTCTCAGGGAGCGCCGCGGCGCCCCCTGAGACGGCGGCGCCCGTGTGCATTGCACACCCTGCACTTATAGGTTAAGCCGCCCCTGCTGACGATCTCGTATTATTGTCAAATTTTGTAGTTGAGGCTCAAAGGAAATTAACAGCTTTAGAGCGCTATTGTGAACTAAATAAACTCCAAATAAACATATCTAAAACTAAAGCAATTGTATTTAAGAAATCTCATGGAAGGAATAGTAAAGAAACACTTTATTATAAAAATATAGCCATCGAAAATTCAGCACTTTCCGTTACCTAGGGATTGTGTTCTCAAATACAGGACTGTTCTGCTTGGCTACTAAAGATAGGATCTCTAAATGCGGTGATTGCAATAAATTCTGCCCTCCATATAATCCGCTCGTCTAAATTATCCTCATGGAAGCTAAGAATTGCTCTGTTCAATAGCTTAATCCGTTCTGTTCTTCTTTATTCAAGTGAAGTGTGGGCATTGAGATACTTGGATAAATATTGAGGTCATTCAGTCGAAATTTTTTTAAATTATTATATTGTTGGCCCCCGGGGTACATTGTTCGTTTGGAGACAGGATTGTCAAAGATAAACGTATAGGTTTTGAAGTTTAGCTCAACTGGTAGGAAAAACTGTTGTGTATGTGTCCGAATCGTTTGCCTAGGATTTGCTTTACTAAAATGATTTCACTCGATAGGTCTTCGGAAAACGTAGTCAAATATAATTGGTGTAGCCAGCTAAAAAAAATAGATGGTTGGATATGGAATGAGCAAGGTGCTAGTATTGTAAAAAAAATATAAGAATTCAATTTTAACTGATTACAAAAACCGATTATTAGTTTTAGATATAAACAAAGCAAATAATTCTAATTATAACGTATGTATAAACAAATATATTTGGTAAATACCACTCAGCACTTCCGTTATTCAAATTGCAATAATAAGTCAATTAAGAGTGTCACCTAGGAGGCAGATAAGTATTTACTTTAATAAACAACGCCATAAAATCAATACAGAAGATAAAATGCCCGTTATGTTTAGAATGCGGAGTACCGCAAGGTTCAGTGTTGGGACCGCTTCTATTTCTGATCTACTAAGTGAGGTCAACAGATGTTGCACTGAAAGACTTCTGTTATATGCGGATGATACCACTCTCATCACAAGAGGTAAAGATCTGGAAGAAGTTATTACAAGGTCCAGTAAGAGTCTTATTCAACTAGAAAAATGGCTACAAGTAAATGAATTGATTTTAAATAAAGAAAAAACATGCAGGAAAGTTTTTACAGTAAGTCAAAAAGAAACAGACTCACCTGCGAAGTTTCTGGGAATAACGGTAGACGCTAATCTCTCTTGGAAAAGCCATATATACAACCTCAGCAAGCAATTGGCCACAGTAATTTTCCTGATTAGAAGACTCAGGGAGGTAGTCTCAATTGAGGTATTAAAAACTGCTTATTTCGGCTTGTTTCACTCTCGGATGGCTTATGGAATTGAGCTTTGGGGTGCCGCATCTGAAGCCAAGGTGATTTTCAAGCTCCAAAAGAGAGCAATAAGAACAATGTTAAAGAAAAAAGCTCGAGACAGTTGTAGAAAACTATTTGGAGAGCTGAATATTATGACACTATCCTCTCTGTTCATATACAGACATGCTCTGAAACAGAAACAAGAAATAAACAAGGATTTCAGGAGCAAACAATATAACTACAACATTCGTAGTAAGTGTGATATAAACATACCTAAAACCAGGTTGGTCAAGACAGAATGTAGTCCGAAAGTAATCTCTGGAAGAATCTACAACCATATTCCAAGAGAAATTAGAGAACTGAGTGATCCAACATTCAAAAAAAAAGCTGAATGGTTTTCTTATGAAAAGCACATTTTATAATTTGGATGAATATTTCCAAGAAAATTACAGTGTAGAACAATTTAAATGAACAGATACACTTAAACTGAACATAGAACTAATAAAATGTAAAAGATTATAAAGATATGTCTATATAAATAAGTATAAGGGTCGCACACAGCCAATATCTATGACAATAAGTTATAATGAATTAGTTTGTTTATAATGACGAGCCTCTTATATTTTGCAAATAAACAAATAAACAAAGTTTGGATCACGTATTTTTTGTTTGTCCTTTATATAACACTATTAGAAATAAATATTTAAAACACTTTAAACATGATGTTATTGCATTGTTGAATTCATAAAAAAACATGTATTTTTTTGTAACCAACTGTTTAAGGACTTTGATCTTTACTTGGCTAAATATTTCTGATTTAACTAAGTTTGATTTTGATTTATTTTCTAAATTTCACACAAGTAAATATATAATGCAATGTATAGGGCTAAAAATAGTGATTATATCTGTTTCTTTATTTTATACAATTTGTATTGTTTCCTTTTTTTTATTTTGATATTATTGTTTTCTCATAGCGAAAAGAGAAAAAAAAGTTCTACCAGTGTAAAAGAATAGTCAAACCAACCTTTCTGTAATTTTTACAATTATTGTGTGATGGATGCAAAACATTAAAATATATGAATTTATAAATAAATCAAAATTATTAAAATATGTGACATACCCTTGTAAAAGGGCCAGCCAGGTAGAAGAAGTCCAGTTACTGGCATTGTACTACCCCTTCTCCTCACAGGGGAGGAATTGAAGAAACACAGAGAAGAGATATTTTAAAGACAGACTTGTGCTACAAATCAATGTGGAAGCATCAGAGCTATACCAGTATTGAGTTATAAGAATTTATTATAAGTTTTATTTGTGTTATTCAAAGTACTTAATTTCTCTTAAGGAGTAATATATTTAATTTAATCTACCAGTGTGTTCTTAATTATTCTTAATACTTCTCTCTTAACCGTATATACAAACAAGCCCTTTTCGCTAAAACGCTCACGCCACAAGCTACCTATACACACATCACACCAAAACATTACAATTGCAACAAAAAAAACAGCTAAATAAATGAAATGAATGAATGAAAGTAAGAGAAAGTAATACATTGTTTTCTGTCATTTGAAGACAATAATAACAGAAATTTCAAATGTTTCATTATACTAAGAGTCTGTGGAGCAAATACTTTTTTATGCCTTTCGTGAATGTTGTAGTCAAACCTTACACACACACAGTAATGAAATTGGATTTTTTTACTTTCTTTCTTTTTACTTAGAATTGAGGGACGAAGACGAAATACATGATTATAAGTACTTAAGGAGGTAGCTAACAAATAGGGGATATATTTGCTTGTGATGTGAGTATCGCGTGCTTGTCCCAACATGCACTGGCCCTTACTTTAATAAAGAAATCAACAAAGACAATGTGTATATAAGTCATAGTTGTTGGCACGCCTCTTTATGTATAACAAGTATTATTTGGTACCATGAATGCAGTATGAATAGTTTTAATAAAGTTATGTTCAATACTTGTGTAATTATATTAATTCTTTTTGAAGATTTAAAACCATTTTTTCCATTAATAATAACGGGCTTTACTATTTCAATAGAAATTGATTCTTTTGGAATAATTTTATCGAAAAAAGTTGTGATAAATTTCGATTATTAAATTAGAGAATTATTAATTAAATGCCTTCAATAGTTAAATTAATTACTATCATGAGTTGATCCACAATACAAATTCATTATTTACCCTTTCTCTGTAAACAGAGAACACTGCGACTGAAAACGATCGAAATTAAGTTTTCACCGGATACATTTTTTCGAAAAAACAGTTTTTTCACCGTCGGACTGTGTATACGTAGTGGTCTGCGTGTGCATGTGAGAGAGAATAAAATATGTGAAATACGAAAAATCGTAGGAAGTTCAAACCGGTTTAACGTTTAGATTCCATAATGAGATTCAAAACGAAGATATTATTCTAAAGTCGTTAAACGGAAGTGCTACTTTACAATTTATTTTTTTTTTATTCAAACTTCATGGATTATAAGTTTTCTCGATTCTTCAGTTTTAGCGATTTTTTTTCGAAAGTAGTATAAAGATTTTTATTTTTAATTAAGTACATATAATCGATTTTAGAGGGTTGTGCGTAACTAACACATTAGATTTCCCTCCGTAATGCTAGACAGTAATTGGTCCACCAAATAGAGGAGGTTATGAGTGAGTAAACTTTAATAATTCCGCCTTTTAAAAAGACTGATGATAAAATACGGTAAGAAAAAGTCATTTGAGGTACCATTCATTTTATATTTAGTTTCCCTTACAATTGCATAAATGTTTTGAAAATTCCCCAAATGCAAAAAAAAAAAAGCAACGTTTTCAGGAAATTTTATAGAAGTCGCACTATGGAATTTTCGCCTAAGTTCCTGCGGCTTTAGCACCAATATCAAGGTGTACAGTGCAAACTAGGCTGCAAGTGCCTGAGCTATTGAACAATAGCTGGGCAATGATCTAACAATGGGTTTCAGATGACTGCAACGTCAGAGGAAATGAGTTGGCAGATCTGGAGACTGATGAGAGATGCCCGCCTTTAACAAAAAGAGAACCCGTGACTCAAGCCAAGATTCAAGAAAGAATATCCGAATACCAACATGAGAAAGCCTAGGGAAGGCTTGGCAAAAATTGTTGAAGAAAATAGTACCTGACCCTGTCTCAATTTTAGACTCATCACCAAGCTTAACTACCTGCAAGTACATTATTTATTTAATTGAACAATTTCCCTCAGATTAAAATAGTGTATTGGAATCAGATGTCTTGGTATCGGGAGTTGAAGTGAGGAGTAAGTGTTGTTAGTTAGAGAGTTTTAGAGAGTTGTTATTCGAAATACGTACTACTGATTTATGAAAATAAACTATATTTTAACAAATAATTTAAAGTGTTTTGAAATAGATAAACTAAGATGCAAAAATTGTAAATGAATATAAGAATTATGAAATGAATATAAATATTAAAGAAATAGTGTTAAAACTTTGAATAGGGACGCGCTCGCGATGTGCGAAACTTAACTGCTTGATAACTTGAACTGACGTGAACTGCTTTCGTACTGGTTGTGAACTGATTTGTAACTGGTTGATGAATACTGATGTTATACTGATTGTGAACTGATCCCCTCCTCCAGTGGGAGACGTTTATATTTGCATCACTCACACATTGGCAGATGTGTAAGTACGTGCGACATCTCTCGTTGTATATTGACCTCGGTAGGCGACGAGTATAGGCTGGGGTAGCGACGCTTGTTAACAGATGGTGACCAGGTGGCCTCTTGAGTGTACATTGACCCTTGTATGAAGGAAATACAGCCCAGGTATACATTGACCCTTGTATGAAAGGGTTTTGCCGGCGGCGGTTTCTCTTGACTGTATATTGACCCTTGTTTGAAAGGGTTTTGCCGGCGGTTCTTTTGACTGTATATCGACCCCTGTTTGAAAGGGTTTTGCCGCGGTTCTTGACCTGCAGATAGCGGCTGGCTGGAACCACTAGTTATAATTTATAGATTTATTTATTATTTAAAAATTATATCTTCTTTCTTCTTGCCATCACATCACAATAGATATAGAAAGTAGATAAAAATATAGAAAGTAATACTCCCACTTGTTCTTGTGTGACAAAGGAAAGGAAATTGATGCTAAAGAGAGTTTCCAAAATATTTGTAACTATATACCAATTGACTCTGACATTAAAAAATGGTACCAACGAAGTATTTTGAAGAAAGTCGGGTTACGAGGAAGAAACTCGGGTTAATTCTTCTCCGTAATGATGAACGATATAAAAATAAATTATATGAGCTTCTTCTCTTTGATTTTCTTCTATTTCTTTTAATTTTTCCACACGTTAAGCGAGGCATTTAATGAACTGGAAGCATCGTGATGGAACTTGAGGTAAATAAAGTCAAGATAGATAGTTGTGTACGGAAAGTAGCGTTGGCCGCCCTGCTTGCGTGGTTATTACGCTCTCCTGGCCTTTGGTGTCGGTATTGGATGGCACCATTGCTTCCAAATTATTTTCTTTTATCTTAAACAATGGATTCCTACGAGTAGCTGGAGAATTAGGTCGTTCATCTGACCAGAGCCCCTGCAATAGTCGGGCAAGGCTAAATATTCCGGGGATCTGTTCGCGAATAATACCTCTTTGCGATCCATTCCTCGTCTGTGCTTACATGTGCATGAGTGTTGTTGTGTGTACGTGTAATTATTCTGTAACCATCGTGTAAATATGTATGGCTGGGATGTTTGCAGGGTTGCCATACTTCCTGAGGAGATGGCAATCACCTCCCGTCCTACGAGGGGGAAAGAAAGAATCAGGTTTGACGGGAATTAGTGAAGGAACTAGTAACTGGGTGGCCTGCGAGGGGTTTCCCGCTAGGACCACCGCGTCCTGTTGGTCTGCTCTCCGAGGAGTGACCTGCCCGGTCCTCACGTCATGGACGTAGGGTTAGCTAGCCAACCTGGCACTAATCTTCGAACGAGGTGTCCTTTGAGGACCAGTGATAATGTTAATAGCGTAATTAATGTAGAATGGTAGCGCTTGAAGAGCATGAAGAGACTACTTAGAAGTCTTGCTTCCTCTAACGGTGTATTAGCTAATGTGAAAGGTGAACCTTCCAAGGTTGATCTTGATACTTGTTGACATCTTAAAGTTGATGAAACGATTGATCTGTACTTTTCTAAGATGATTTGACACTGAACTCTTTTCAAATTTTATCTGACGATTGATTTATTAAGTCCTCAGATAGTCGGTTTTTATTTAGTTTCTCCTACAGATTCTAGTGACAGATTTGCTGTCGAAATTGAAACCATTTGCCAGTATATTGTAGCAAGACAGGGAGATAATGGCATTTGACGTACGTTTAGACTCTCAAAGATGTCGCCTCGAAGCAGCTGTTAATGGAACTATTGAGTCCAGCTTTAGCGTGGCAGATTTAATTGTGATTGGTTCCATCATCTCCACTCAGGCAGAAATTAGCCATGGAAGTATCAGTGAGCATACTCATCGATGTTTGGGAAAAGTATGTAATTACTTGGGAATGAATAATTTTTTTGCGGCTACTTGACTCTATAAGATCAGCAGACTTTCCAGCAAGCCAACATCCGGAACATTGACAATATTTACGAGAGAACATTGCCCTTATTCCAGCAGTACATTGAAAAGACTTAATGCTCAAAGGATCGCAGATGTTGATGCGCATTTAAAACAAGAATATCATACATACCTTCATATAGCTAAATAGAATTATATTAATCTCCTCCTTATTGATTATTTGGTTTCTGACAAAACCTAATTAAACTACTGATTTGGACAAAAACTAATTAAATAATGGATCGAATTTCATATTTAAATTGAAAATTCCATTTTATGTTGTTCGAAAATATTGAGTTGTTGTGGTGGTTGTAAATATTGAGTTATAAATGTATCGAGTTAAAGTACATTAACATCATTAAAATAATTGAATGAAAATATCGAAATGCATGGAGCACAATACAATAGAGACTTGTATAGGGAGAAGAAATAAACCAGAGTGAGTTCCTTTGCACAGAACCGATGTGGGTGACCTTTTGTGTTTTTAACACCTTGAAATTTAATCGATCAACTTTACCAGTAGGTATATGGTTATTGAATGGCTGCGGACTACATTGGAACCATGGGTTTTGATTACTTTTTTGTATGCAAATTACAACATTCTTTCTAGCATTATAAAAGGTTTTTACCTCACAATATCCACTATATTGCAACAACAATACAAATAATGAGAATGTTACATGTATAATACATAATCAAGAAACATACGTCAGATATACATTTTATATCTATCTCTACATTTATTTTTTTTATTTTTTATTAGGATTTTCATTCCTTTCATGTTCTTCTTGCAGGATTGAAAAGTGAATATATTCTCAAGACACTGCTGATTGCTTCAGTCTGTTCCTAAGGAATTTCATGTAGTAGATTAAAAAGTTTGTATAATTAAACTATTTTCCATCCAAAATCAATATTAAATATTAATTTTGAATTTGATATAATGAAGTCATAAACAATTCTTCCTGTTTTAATTTTCCAGCTACCCCTTGCGGGTATTTCAATATTTAATATCATTTGTTTAATTTTGATCAATAACTAATTTATAAGTTAACAAGTTTCATGGAATGTTTTGTTTAATTAAACGAAGCGAGAAAATATTAGGCAATTTACTAATTTATTGAATCTATTAGCCCAGGTTTTGGAGATGTGATCAATGATAACAGCGATTATCCCTTGGAGAATCCTCTTGAAAATTTTTCACTGATGAAAAGTCAAATGGAAGAAAGCCATCGTATTAAATGGATTTTGCATAGAATGCCGCTGTTTTGAGTACAGCGGCAGGGACAGTTGGCCGTTGTCTTAAGCCACCTCAGTTGAGGGGGACAAAAATTTTTATGGGAATTTAGCGCCCAATTATACTTTTTATGTTTTACAAAAGAGAGAATTTATCTATCTTCTGTTAAACCTATTATTTTTGTAATACTTCTGAAAAATCAGGGAAAGGTGTTCGGAATATATTCGATCTTACAAATACTGCAAAATGATAACTACCCAACCACCTAAACGCAAACATACAGTTAATGGCAGTCATATTCATACAGTAGTCATAATGAACATTATGTGCATAATATATACGTATAGGTACTTTTTTTTTAAACCAACTTAATATGAAATATATTTGGCACAATTAGATGCTTTCTATAAAACAGTAACATTTGCTTTATCTAAAGGAATTTATTAGAATAATATAAATATCAAAAACAAAGTACCAACCTGATGCGACTTTCGTATTCATACACACAACATATACATATTCATTCTCTGATAATTGTTTACTATTTCATCTCTAAAGGTATTCATTGGTCAAATTACATTCAGTTTAATGTTTTCTATCGTTTTTGGTGGGTCTAATTTAAATTTAAAAGTGAAAATGGGTAGAAGTAAAGACACAATGGGTAAAAGTAGTGAATTCGCAAAATCATAATTGAAAATTGGAAAAGAGGGCAAAGTTTACGTGAAATTGAAAAATTAATGAATAGAAGCCATGCTACAGTACAAAGTATCATTAACCGGTACAGAAATGAAAACAGAATTGAAAATAAGGCAAGAAATTTAAATAAAAGGTTGCTCAGTGATTATGATGAACGATTTCTAGTAAGAAATGTGAAAGAAAATCCTAAAATATGTCCCCCAAGCTTAGCTGTGGAGATGAGTTTTAGGTCGGGAAGGAATATTAATCCTGTGACTGTTCGTAGAGCCCTCAAAAGAAATTCGTTTTTTTCCAAGACAGCAAATATGACTGTCATTAACTGTATATGAACCCAATGATATGTACACGATATTGGCGGTAATGTAGTCTGGGACAAAAAGAAGACGATTGGACATACTTGAACAACTCGAAATATAGAAACGTGAAACATCAAAACAAAACTCAATGAACAAACAAATAAAAGACGCTTGCGAACACCTCTTCAATATATCTTCCTACAATCACAAAGGCCAGCAACGCAGCAAGCAAACAACTAAGCAAGTAAATACGCACAATTTTACATAATTTAATTGTTTTACGTTCATTAATTATTTATTTACATGATCTTATTATCGTCTATTTTATTACTTGCTTTTTTATTTAATGTGTTAACAATTGACATAGTAATAAATGAAAATTTCATATAAATAAAAGATACCTTCCTATAAACACATTTAGGTCATAAAAAAACGATATATGTCATAATGACAGTTGTATCAAACCTTAGAATATGTTTTTTCGTTTTTTGTTTTTTTTGACGTATTTGAAAATTGTTGATGTTTGTTTTTATACAATAATTTTTAAAAAAATCTGTTATTAATGCAGGGGTGGATAGGATGTGCTGGTGTCATTTTTCAGATACCTTAAGTTATTTTGTGTATTATTTTATTTTAAGCTAAATTAATTTAATGATTTATTTTTATATATAGTAATTATAGTAATTATAGTTTAATGATTTATAGTAATTATATATAAGAGAAAGTTATAAAAAAATAAAATATATAGTTTTATATTGGTATAATTAATATGCACGTGTGATAAATTGTCTTCATTGCTGCAACACAGTTCAAGATTCCGTATCGACATACAAGGTAAATCGAATAGGTATTTCTTAAGAGTATTGAGGGTCTAAAATACTTCCTTATTATGAGAAAACGTAACGTTCGGTTTTTAACAAATAGGTGCCTCCCAAAAAGCGTAATCTACGATAAAAACACTTCCCAAAGCAGTAATTGACTTCTCTGTGCTTATCAAGACATACTGATGATAGGCGAATGCCCGAAACCAGTCAGTGACCACAAAATGAAGCAGGCCCTCACGGACAAAATCTCTGATATTTTTCAGGTCTGCGGATCTAACCACAACAGTACCTATATTACCTTTTGTATGATTCAAACATTTGTTACGTCACCTGTTTTTATAGAACATTTAATATAAATTCTGACTTTTAAAATTTGTAGGAACTTTCATAACAGATTTTTAATATAAAAAAAAAATATTCTAATGTTTTAATTTACTAAAATGGATTATGAATAATAAATATAAAAATATGTACTAAAATGAAAGCAAATATAGTTGGCCATACAGTCTAGAGCTAAATGTTAGTTTAACAGCCTCAAGGGATTGGTCGGTAACAGTGGGCAAAACTCGTGGGAATTACTCTGGATACTTTGGCCAGAACACATATAAGACCATTAACCAACAGCTACCGCCATCATTATATACGTATTATGATGAAAAGCTTACAACACAAACTACACAATTACTCTCAATTTCATATAAAGGGTTTTAGCTTCTTTTTTTTTTTATCTTCTTCTTCTTCAGCAAGTAAGAGTTGTGGGGGAATGACTTTCATCAGGGTTGAAATTTTCAGTAGAGAATATCTTCTATTCAATTGGTATAATATTATACACAGTTTGTACAATGATGATGATGGACTTCTGATTGCTAGCTTTTTTTTTTTTTTTTTTTTTATCTTTACATATAACGTCAGAGCAACAATACATAACACTTCTTAAAAGTAAATGATGGTTTGTCGAGTTTTAAACGATAAAATAATTGCAGTTCTGTTTTTTTTTTTTTATTTATTTATTTCAACAAACTCATAGATATCTTAGTTCTTAAACTCCGTCATTTGTTTCTACAATAAAGGCTAAATGTTTTCTTAAACAGCATATATGCGTCGTCCAACTGCAAAAAAATAAGAATGCCAAATTTTTGAGGCAGCATAAAAATACAATACTATCTCATTATTTTAAACAAAAGCTTGAATATTTTATTTTATGTTATTACTAGGAAAAAAAAACGGACGATAGGTTGTCAAAAGGTGGGGGAATCATCTAATTTTTACTTTTATATAATTCGATCCTGCCAATTTTCAATATCGAGTTTTCACCAGAAATACACAGTTTGAGGTCCTCAGTATTTGAAAAAATAGATTTTAGAAATAGATCTGTGCCCGTGTGTTTGTCACACTTGTGGTCAGCATAACTCAAAAAATAGAAAATTGCAATAAATTCAAATTAAAATACCACTTTACTGTCTGAAATTTCCAGATTTTTTTTTTTTTTAAACGACTCGAACGATTTTCTTTATACCTGTTTCAACTACACAAAAGATAATAGCTTATTCACTTATATTCTTGTTATATTTCTTAAAATTACGTCCTTTCAAAACCGCTCATGCCACATTAAAGCTTATATATATATCAACCACTCAACCAGTTACAACGCATCTGGTGGCATTGATAGGATTATCAGAATCTACTGAAAAATTTAAGTGACTAAGGTAAGGAAGAAATACAACTACAATTAGAAACAACTAATTTAATGTCTAGATAATTTATACGAGGCATGTCCAGTAAATAAGTGTACTGAATTTTTGTAGGTTATAAAAATTTTTATTTGAACAAAAAAATTACCTGATTACATGTAAGCTATTTTTCGACATGGTCACCATTCCTCTCAATGCAGGTGGTGAACCAGGGTATTAATTTTTTGATGCCTTCCTCGAAGTAGTTTCCCGCCAACCCCTTCGTCCACTTCTCCACCTCCCCTTCACCTCCTCGTCGGTTGAAAACCTTTTTCCACCCATGTGCAGCTTCAGGGAGGTAAAGAGATAGTAATCTGAAGGTGCTAGGTCAGGGGAATGCGCGGTATGGTTCAGGACATCCCATTCAAACGAGGCAAGCAAGCAGTGTGTGGTCTGGCATTGTCGTGCAGCAGGCAGACTCCCTTTGTCAGCATGCCTCTCCTTTTGTTCTGAATCGCCCTCCGCAATTTTTTTAGGGTCTCACAGTATCTTGCAGAGTTGATGGTCTCCCCTTGAGGCATATATTCAATTAAAATTATGCCTTGACAGTCCCAAAACACGGATGCCATGATTTTCTTGGCTGAAATTGTGGTTTTGAACTTTTTGGCGGAGGATGAAGAGGTGTGACGCCACTGTTGAGACTGCCTTTTGGTTTCAGGTGTGTAGTGTGCAACCCAAGTTTCATCTCCAGTAATGATGGAGCGGAGAAATTCATCTCCATGGAGTTTGTAGCGTCTCAAAAACTCTTGTCCGACCTTGAATATTTCACACTTGGCGGGAGATTGGATTGACATTTTTCACGAAACACATTGTCGCGTCGACAGTTCTCAACGTACTGACCTCGAACTGATCTCGTTGCGGAGGGGAGGAATCAGGCTACACGACAGTGTAGCCAGCTAACATGTCGAAAACAAAATCCCTCCGGCCGTGAGAGCCTTAGTACACTTACTTTCTGGACATGCCTCGTACATAAAAACGAGCTAACTAAATATAAAACTAGGATAAATAAACGTTCGGAGAAAGTAACAGTGTAGTATACTTCTTGAAAATAACACGTTTCTGACTTCTTGATTGTGTGAATAAGACGGAATAACCTTTTATTTTTTGTCTCATATTTATAGTAGATCAATGGCATTCCAAAGGGGAATGTATTTTACAATAGAATTTGGCCAAGAGGTTTGTCTTTCACTAACGGTTTCTCACTCATTTGCTAGCCAACTGTCTAGCTTTTGCCTCTAACTGATTTATTAATATATATATATATAAATATATATTTTTGAAATTTTTAATTTTCTACTTCTTACTTTCATCACAAAATCTATACATGTTTTTTATAAAGTACAAAATAATAATTTCGTGGACTCTGAGTGAGCTGAGATCTAAGATGTATCTATAAATTACATAACGAATATTTCTGGTTTGATTGTAGCACTGTCATATCGTCTGCAGTATGCCACGTTCAACTATCTGGTCTTAAACCAAACATATTATTATTGTAACATATAGCTCTTCAATGAGAATGTCGCATCCTTTTAACTTATTGATAGAGTGTAAGAGTCTTTAGTATTGTACGAAATACAGTCTGTAACTTTCAAAATTATAAGCTTTTAATATAGGTACTTTCAATTTTTTTTTTTGTTAATTCTGTCTGAAACTTCCTAATATTGCATCAATTTTTTTTCAAGTACCAAAACGGCGGATCCTGAAACTAATTTTCTTATTCAAAACTTTCTTTTTGGCAAATTTGATAACTAAATTTTTCTTATGAAAAATGTTATTAAATTCAATGGTTAGATAAATATTACGCATACTACACTTATTTTGGTTTGTTGACACAATTCAACTTATATTAAAAGTTGTAATTTTGAAAGTTACAGACTGCATCTTTCGTACAAAAATACTAAAGAGGCGGCGATTATGTCCGTCGTATAGATTTTTTTAGGTAGACACAATTCAACTTATATTAAAAGCTTCTAATTTTGAAAGTTACGGACTACATCTCTCGTACAATAATACTAAAGAGACGGCGATTAGGTCCTTCGTATGGATTTTTTAAGTAGATACAATTCGACTTATATTAAAAGCTTATAATTTTGAAAGTTACAGACTAAAGGTGCTTCGCTTAGATTTTTTTTAGCAAATTGGATGTTTTTAATGCCGAAATCGCAGATATTTAATCGATTATTTTATGGACTGATGAATCTAAATTGGTTATCAGTAATGGTGTTATTAATAAATGGAATTTTACAAGATGTTGAGGAGAATCCACGATTAATGTACCCAACTAAACATTAGGTGATTTTCTCTGTTAATGTTTGATATGTCCTAATTCAAAATCGCCTTATTTTTTTATCTTTGATATTTTTTTTTAATTTCTTTTTCAAATTTTTTTGCGAAACACATTGCCTATTCTCATGGAGACATTGCATGTTTGTAATCGTGGCTTTAGTTAAACTGTTGTCCTACCGCAATTCGCAAAATACTTGAATAGCCACTTTACTGTGAGTTTGGCTCGGTAAATGTGGTACAATATTTTGGCCTGCAATGGATGGTTTCCTAGCGGGATTACTTTGCTTAGGTTGTTGTGTGACATTTTTACTTTTCGTATCTCTTTGTTGACCTGTTTTTGTTTTTTTATTGACCTGTGATAGAATAATTTCAGACAGACACCCAGTTAATTCCAGTTCTACAGCTATAGCATAGAATTTTGAAGGCCTATAGGACCATCCTATTAGCTTCTTCTGCAGCTACGAAAAATTGATGGCGTTTAAGAGAATGCCGTTTATAAAGAATGATCAGTACCAATTTGAACATCTATTTTTATAAAAAAAAAAGGAAGCTAATTTTATTATTTTAGCATCTAATAATATGAATATTTGCTTCATTAAACTAAAATAAATTAGATGCGTTATATATTAATCCAAATATATGGTCATTCATGTTTCATGAAAAAAAAAGTTTAAAAAAAAGGAAACACGATGTTCCATTTTAAATAAGAAAGTTAGTTCCGGGATCTGCCATTTTCAAAGCTCTTCAAAAAATGTTAACCTATTAACTTATTTGAGAATTTCAAACAAAATTAAGGTTGTTACAAAAAAAGGAAAACTGAAAATCACTTTTGTCTTAAAGTTTGGAGAGTATCGCGAATGGTAATGGGTTCTATAATTATTAGGCCATCGTACTTTATAAAAAACTTTCAAGTGAGGAAATTTGTCAATAAAAATTATGATAATTACTGTAAGAGAAAATTGTTTGAATGTTTCTCCCCAGATTTTTACTTTGTCTTATTCTGCAAGAGGAGGTTACAACAAGAAGGTTAACTTAGCTCAACACTTGCAGCAACTTAATTTCAATCATAATCATAATAGTGACATTATTTTCTAATTAAACTTTTTACTTTTATATATAGAAACTTTTAAGGACCAACCAAACAGAAGTTGTTAATATAAATGTGCAGTGGGATAGATAACAAGGAGTTTTTTATTGGCCTTTCGTTTGGGCCATAAAGGGGAGTGGCATGTCAACTATACACAACTATTGATAATAAATTACTTAGGCCTGTATTCAGATAAGCAAAATCGTTTTACAACAGCATATCACCATGTAATCACACCGATAGGAATTTCAAACTATGTTTGTATTACAAGCAGTATACAACCAACTATCTATTGTGTATAGTTTGTTGTTAATATGCCATCTATCTATATATTGTTGATTCCATCTATCTATATTGTATAATAATAATAATAATAATAATAACAGATAATGGACAAGTTAGAGACGAATGATTAAACGTTATACTAAATTAAATCAGTCACTAATAAACTCAACTTCATGACTTTTATCATTGATTTTATTCATTTTCATTTTATCATTGATTAATAATATTAATTTGTAAAAGGCGTTGATTTTTTTTATTTATTTATTTTAAGATTTTTTTTTTTAAATGCATAATTGCGTGTAACAAATAATGTAGATTTGTAATAAACGATTGCCATCAAGCGAAGCTATAGTAGCTCATTATAAGAAAAGAGGATATGTTGTGTCGGAAGACAATCAAAACTAAAATTTTCAATTGGTCCCATCTCCCCCTTATCAATCTACCCGCATGTGCGGATAATGTTGCTTGTGCATATCATCATGGACGATTGGCACTATTATCAATGTGCAATAGGCAAAATGGAATGTGCAAAAAGCTTCATTAAATGAAAGTTAAAAATAAATCATGTCAAAAGTAATTCCTTATTGTTTGCTAAAAGTAAATCTACAGCCAACAGCCAAATTAAATACAACAGTATTTTGATTCCTTGGATTAACAACATCAAGTACTTCCCTACAACTCTGACCAATAAATTGAACTTCTCGACGTACAAATAGGACAAAATGAATTTCGGAAAATGATTATGAGACTGCTTTTCCCGTTTCATTCAAGCGACTCCAAAATTACTAAACAAAACAAATTAATATTTTTTAAAGTCGGTCATCAGATCGATATTATTCCTCCGCCTGGCAACTGACTAGCAGTAGTAACATCAAGAAACTTCAGGCAACCCAAAACAAATTCCTGGGATTTGCGACTGACTCACCGCGATACTAATAAAATCGACCACCTTCACGAAAAATCTTCCTAATCCTAGTACATTCCTTCATCCAAAAACCGTCTGTTAAAACTTCTCTCATTCTAGACTGCCAACCCAATCCACTCTGCCGCGAAATGGCCTCCCACTCTCCTTCCATTTGCTGTAGAAGCAAAAGATTATTTTGGTTTACTGGTTCACAGCAGTCAGAAGTCTCGGTCTGCCCTCTCTTCATCTTGGAGGTCCAGTTCAGACATGGTAGCATGTACCGCTGAACCTTTTCTTGGTCGACCTTTCTTTCTCCTTCCAGGAAAAGACCAATTTAAAACACTTTTAGGCCACCTATCGTCATGCATTCTTTGGCCATGGCGTACCTATTGTACAATAAATAAAAGATTATACTTTTATAATATTTTCCTCAAGGTGCAGAATTTTTTCCTGCATATAAATTCTTATTCTAAACAATTTCCTTAATAAAAATGTCCTAAACAATCCTAAATAAACCTTACTTGAGAAAGGTAACTCTGATTGATATTCTTCTTCTATACTCTTATTGTACATAGTTTTATATATATTTGTTAACTGGTCATATTTTCTATGTACCAAAAGGTGGCAAATCTTCAATCGTGATTTCCTATTAAAGAAGGTGAAGAGAGGTTCAAAGAGGTTAAGTATGTTGATTTGAATTTGGAAGAGAGTTGAATTGAATTTAGAATTTGAATGGATTTTGGAATGGAATGTTTAGTAATAATCTTTGGGTTCGGTGGGGAAGGAAGTAATTTTAGGGTCTCTTGTTTCTAGAGATAATGAAGTCAGTCTAAAAATTAAAAGAAGGTTGTTGCTGGCTAATAGGTGCTATTTTGGGCTCAGAAATCTTATGAGGAACAAACCAGTAGCGAGGGCTACAAAAATACTCCTCTACAAAATACCTCTCCGTCCTGACCTTATCTGTGGCTCAGAGATGTGGGTCATCACAAAATCTGATGAAAAAGCTCTGGTAGGCTTCGAGAGGAAAATCCTTCGCAGAGTTTATGACTCAGTAAAAGAAGGTACAACCTGTGAAGGCGCACAAATCAGGAAGTGATTCGACTCTATTTTGAGTCTGATGTTGTGCAAACAATAAGGCTGAGCAGGACATGTTCGTAGAATGGATCGTACTGAGGTCTCAAAAAAGATTTTGGAAGCAACGTTGGACCGTACTAGAAGAGTGGGTCGGCCTAGGCTGCATTAGGTGGATGGCGTGAGAAGGATGCCAGAACTATGCTTGGCATCCGGGGAACTGGAAGACTGCTACAATGAATCGGTACAACTGGCGAAGGATCATCGAGGAAGCCAAGGCTCACTAGTGGGCTGTAGCGTCAGGCATGATGAAACATAGTAACGTTAACTAGAAGGGTTGCTGAATATTATGCTCAAGACTTTCGACAATGAGTGTTTGGTTTTCCCGAATAGTTCAAATCCGTTTGTTGTCGGGTAAGTTATATTGTTGCAGGGAAAAGCTAGTTCATTAGAAAAGTTCTTCCACCATCGCGACTGACCTACAAAGGCAGAACCATAAAACCACTTTAAAAAAACCTAGAAGTCACTCCTCTTTTTTGTAAGAATACTGTAAGGTTTTCTTTCGTTGTATAGTGCAAGTTTTGAGAGTTTATTCGTGCGGTGTTTTTTGTTTTCGTTTTTTATAAATCAATTCGGTTCGTTTAATTCGAGCATAGGAAGATTCAATATTAATTATTTGTTGAGGTGGAGTCCGAGAATAACGATCGGAAGGAGAAATACAGTTAAAATGTATTTGTGGGATGGTTTTCTATGTAAAGTGAAGACTACGTGACATAGTCATTTAATTTGAAATATCTTCTGTAATAATAAACTTTGGCCTATAAATAATGGAATAAAATTTGTTCGATATTAAATTTTAAGCGAAATTGGTTCTATAAATTTCAACAAGATTAATAAAGACTAACATTAATGCAGCACGTGATGACGGGAGTTTTTGAATGGGGTCAAGTAATATTGTCTGAATTGTTTAGGGGGTATTTTGAATGTGTGTAATCGGATAAAGTTATTGTGTGCATAGAGGGGTAATTTTATGTATTTTAATGCCATTTATCAAGTCCGTCTATCTTTGGCGTCCGTAGATAGATAAATTTTATTTAAATAATATCATCATAATGAAATTTGGCAGCATAATTGAAAACTGATGTAAAAATATTGTGTTTTAACATATTAAATTTCGGATTGTTATTAAATTGAAAAGTAGTTTTTGTAATATTATTTTTACTTATGATTTGTTTACATGTAATTAAAGTATTCTTTCATATCGAATACTTACTTTTACTTTTATGTTCTATTTGGCAGGTTACTTTTTACAAAAGAATTCCAAAATAGTAGAGCATAATTTTCGCGCGTAATTTTTCTTTACTAGTTTAAACTTGGACATTCCCCAGGGGACAACTGCTCGTAACATTGGTTACGAGGGATTGGGGCAAGGGATCGACCAACGGATGGCACCAATTCGTCGTTGACTCAGAGAGATTGAGCCTTCGAAAAAGAACTTCGCTAAGGACTTAAAACCAAGATTACTTACAGAAAACTGAAAGATCTGATTGAAGCAGCCTTCATCTGATGCCAAAGAATTGAAAAGACTAACAAGGCTGATGCCTACAGTCGTCAGAATTTGAAATCATGGTATCTGAATGGTAACCAGAACTAACGACCATCTGAAATCTACAATTCTTAATCGCATCGGAAATAAATTATCCTTTTATTACACCCCGTCTTGCTCGCAAGGGGTAACTGTTGCACGCAGTTACTTGGGAAGTAGCGACCCCCCCCAATTACCACCGCTCAGTACTCCATGCACTTCATCAAAGCAGTAAACAATACACTTAAACTACATACCTCTACACTTTATAGACAAGGACAAACACAGTACACAAACTAGGGTCTCCGTCCCTAGTTAACTGGCGAAAGCCAAGGAAGAAGGAAGGGATTAGGTCAGTGGTAGCGCGCTGGACTAGCAACGCAGAGATCCTGGGTTCGAATCCAGCATGCTGCCCTTAGATTTTCTCTTCGTAGGAGCCTCTCTCTAGAGCTCACTGTCCGGTGATGGGCAGTGTTGTCTATAGCTAGAGAACGCTGCTTGGATGCCGGCTGTGCATTGGAGAAGGCTCCGGGGCGGGCACAATAGATCTTTCAGGTCTCAGTGCAGTAATCCCGTGCAACAATTTACAATCTACACCCTGTCTTATCTTGTAATAAAAAAATGGATATTATTAGGATAATAGTTAGATGTTACTAAACATCTGGTTTCATTTTCAAACCAAAACCCACATTACCACGAATTGATGGAGTTCTGGTCTATCTTATTCCACTATTCCTTCTTGCTGTGAGTGCATTCTTATTACCCATCTCGCTTGCTATTGCGATGAACTTGACCAGTTTCATCACAAACTTTTTCAGAAACACTGCAGAGGTCACGAAAATGGTGTAATATTGCTAATGAGAGTAGCTAGACTCTTGCCTCTTATTTGATTTCCAAAAATTAAATGTGCTGGGCTATAAAGTTCTTTCTCATCTCCCATGCTCTCGTAATTTGTTTTCAACAGACTATAATTTACTTTGCTCTTTGGACCTTTTCCTAAGAGAAAAAAATTACATAGATGATAAAGAAGTCAAAATGCTTTTTTAAAATTTTATAAATCTAAGATCCAAAATCTTGTTTCTCTTTTTAGCGATTAAAATTATTTTGAATAAATAAAAAATGTATATATATATTCTAAAATAGGAATCACTTTTATGTACTCCATTTTTATTATTCCTTTAAAGTGGTTAAAAGTTTTTTATTTATTTTTTTTTTTTAGGCTTAAATTTTATATGAACCGACCGTGCTTTTATTTTTATTTTTTGTCTTTATTTACTATGGAGGATTCGTTTAAAAGTTCATGGAGTGATTTTCGAGAAATCTCTAAGCTAAGTAATAATTCTATCTCTAGTTAATTTTTGTTTGATATTTTAATGTTTGTGTTTGTGTGACGAAACGATCTTAAATAATATGAAATAGAACACAAGTGACTTCAAAATCATTGATGAGAAATCCGATGAGATACTTACTTAAGGAAAATGAAGAAAGAAGAAACTATTGACTTGAAAATAGAAAATAAATAAACTTTAAAGCATGTGGACTTTATTTTAAGAAAATTTAATAAAAAAAAAAAAAAAAATGTTTATTTAAGGGGCTAGTTGACTCGAAAGGAAATAAAGATAAGGTTCGTTTAGTAAAGGAATTGTGTAAAATCATTAGTGATTGAATAACAATTACGGTAGCATACAGAATGTAATGGAATCCTAAACATTATTGATTCATAGAATCCAAAGAGCGGAGAAAAACAAAATTGAATCAATCTAATTATTACTCGTTACCTAAGCTAGACTAGGATGGGAGACTCTATAGAATATTACAGCCGAGCTATCCCTACAAGAATAATTTTACAACAGTTGACCGGTTAACAACCAGTCAGCAACTTACCTTTTCTCATCACTCGGCCAGTCTGTCTCTATATTATATCTCTCGCTACCTAACTTCCATTGTAAAGTCCTTTTAGTTTGTGCGTTTCTCTCATTATACAGTGGTCACCATATCATCTAGTTTATTTCTCAAAATACCCATTCTCACTCTCTCACTCTCCTTCTTGTATCCATTGTATTATCTCACTGCTGACTGGTTGTAAACAGCTCGTAAACTGATGTAAATTGGTTCAATTTTGCGTTTCTCGCTCTTCAGATCCTATTAATCTATAATGGTTCGGATCCCATTACAAGAATATGCATTATGTACAATTAGAAAAAAATTACATAACTATTTCCTAGTTTGTATCAGAGTTGATTTAATTTTTAAATATATGAAAAGTCTGATACAAAAAATAAAATATATTTTTCCTTTCATTTTCAGATATTTGTTTTACTTTTTTTATTTATTAATTTAATGAAAAATTGTAATTTAGTTAGCCATAAAGAATTAGATTTTTAAGGTCACAAGAAGTATACGTCATCAGATAAGTTGTTGGTAATAGTGGAGAGAAGCCGCCGCCGCTACTTGTGTATTCTTATCTTGCGAATGGAAAAGCCAAGATATCTAGCAAGTAATATAAATCACACAACCTAGTTTAGTAGTGTACCTTCAGCGCTATCTAGTGATGGAAGAAACTGCTTCCTTCTAAGTTCCCAAAACTTCTCTATCTTTAAGATATTCTGTAACAGACAATCATTCACCAAAGCAATCCTTTCTTTATTTCACCTTCTCACAAAACTTTTGTAAATAACTTATTTACTTATATGTTTATCAATATAATAATAACGTTTTAATTTCTTTTAACAATATAATGACTAAATCATTGAAATACCAAAAAATATATATATACTTGTATAAAATCTCATTATGTTTCGCTATTTTGCTTATCAAGAATTAATCGTAAATCCAAACCCAATTTAAGAGAACGATTTACTTCAATTTCAACACGACAATTCACTTTACTATTTAATTAAAATAATTCTGCATCATGAATTTTATTTCAAGAATATTTCATTTCTTGGGGAGGTCATATTTTATGCTATTTCCCTTTATAATACATATTTTTGGCTATTACACATATCTCTAATAGCCTCAAGCTGAATTCTAATTCATGGTCGAGGTCTTCCTAGTAACATTTAGTCACTAGATATTATATGGTAAACCCCTTATTTCATTTCAGCTCTGAGTACTAAGCATCAGATTTCCCATTGCCAATCTTGAGGAATTTTATTGCTTAATACTCGCACACACAAAGAAGATAACACAGAGTTTTTGCATTCTTGTTATATTTTCTAGAAACTGGATACCTCATCAAGATATGTTTCATTGGATGTGCAACAATCATGGCAGTGATTCTCAACCAAGAAGACTTGGAGTGCCGCAGCTCCGCAAAATTGTCTTAAGAGAAAGTAAGAAAACCTTTTGATATGGCATTTTAAAGTCTTACAAGCAGTGTAGGTAATGGTAACGTCTTTTTTGACATGTTAAGGCCATAGCCTTATATGTTGTCTCGCTAAGAAGGTATAAAATTATGTATAACAGCTCCCAACGTTGAACATCAGAAGACAACGCACCACAGGGAAAATCGTAGGGAATTTCTATAGTTTCCTCTCTCTCAATAACTTTTGGTCAAAGTTTGTAATGTAAGCATTTAGAGTACTAAATATTTTCATTTAATCTTAATTAAACGATTATATTAATGTACTATTAGGATTTTTTCTAATGACTAAAGAAAACAATTTTTTAGATAAAATTTTGTACTAAGCCCAGCAAGGTAGGTGGCAGAAAACCGATCATGCCGCCTATGCTTTCTCGCCTGATTTCTGTTTCCGGCAAAATAAGTACCTATATCTGTTTTTCCGACAAAACATTCGCGTGGGCAAATATAATAGGGAGTTACCAAGGAAATCATAGCATAAACCCAAAGATATTTAAATGCCCAAATCCACTATCCAAGCGAATATAGTCAAATAAAATACAACTTTCGAACAATCAAGTGTATAAAATTCAAATATGTGAAATCATGAAAAACACTTCGAGTTTTTGGGTCAATATCGCGTGAGTGGTTTGCTAGAAAGCGACGTTTCGTCCAAATTACAATGAGCCTCTTCAGGATCGTTACAAGTTGAAAGCTAATGGAGCTTGAAGGGGCTCCTTGCAATATAGGCGAAACGTTAGATACCGACGCCCATATTGACGTGGTTTCAACCCGGAAACTCAAGTGTTTTTCATGAAAATAGCTGCGGAAACCTTAAAGATTAGGTGAAATCTCATGTTTGTATAATTATTTGTCACAATCAACTTGTCACTAATTATTTGTCACTATTTTTTTTCAATAAACTTGTAAGAAAATTAAAAAAAAAAAAATCAGAAATCGAAGGGAGGCGACAACTTAAACTTTTATTATAAAGTCTAGCAATATTTGTTATTTAAAATAAAAATTAATAAAAATGTAATAAAGCATATTTAAAAAAATGAAGTTATGTGTGTAAGCTTCTTTACTACGTATTCCATTATGTTCGGAATAGGTACAGAAATATGTATATTTCTCTCAGAATTTTAAATCCATATATATGTGGCAATCGCAATTTTCTCTTACTTCTTGGAAACCCCAATTCCAACGGGCGAATAAAGTAGCCAGTCATCTGCAAGAAAATTCATGTACGAGTGAATTAGTAGCAATTTGCTTTGTTTAGAGATATTATAAGACAGCAAAATTAACAAGTATACAGCGACGTTTTGTGAAATATTGTCACAAGTTCATAGTCTCAATAAATAGTAAAGATATTTTATTACAGCTATCCTTCAAATAATTTATAGTATTATTAATAATACTAATCTACCATTTGATAATACAGCCGGACAAAATTAATTAATTACGAGTGAGATTCAATGCCTGAATGAAATAATACTTGTAAATTTTATATGTAGTTAGCCTGATTCCACAGTTAAATATCTCTCTAATTGTTTTAAGTAAGCTTTCTAATATCCCTGTCGTAAGTCACTCAGGCTTAACTACCTTATATGTATGCTACTAAAAAAAAAAGTTAGCATCGGATCGTTAATTTAATACATCCCTTTACTGATTGCATTTAGTACACTCTGATTATGTAGAATAAGATTGTGTTTTTACACTATTCTGTAGTTAGAATTATATTTGCTACGAATATTGTATGCAAGAAACGAGTGCACACAAAAAAAATTAAAGCTAAGACGCATTCGTAATGCTAATTTCAACGTTCTGAACAGCAAACGCAGTTCAACCCCTATTGCTCGAAAGGTAGAGAGAACGCTGATCAAGCGAACTCTGTAAACATGCAAGTTTCAAATCATTCTTTTTTGATATTAAATTATTTATTTAATTAATGCATTCCAGTATAATTTATATTACAAAGGATAATTAAATCGTAGGGATTATTATTAGATGATGTAGTTAATACTGGTAGAGGTAGTACTGATAGAGGTGTACTGTGATAGGATAATGCACTAAGTAATCAGTTTGTAATATGTATTTGTCTGTACAAGCATGTATTATATGTTTGTTCTTGCCACATTGTGTATGTTAACTACAGTGATACATATGTATCATATACACAATAGTCCTGTGAGCATGGAGTGGTGATTTGATGGCAGTTATACAGAGAGCGCAGCCATATTGATACTATTGACAATATGATATGACTGACACACCTTCAGTTTAACCAACATATTATATCCATAAGCATTGCAGACACACACTAATTGTATCAATGTCATAGAATTAATGTAGCGGGAAATTTTGTCATTATTCTCACTTTTGATAACATACTCACTCATACGGTATGTAACATATACTCCTGTAACTAATTGAATAAATGAAGTACATCATAAAATTCTATCTGAAAATGGTTTAGAATATCATTTTAAAATTATTCATTAAATTATATGAAAAAAAAATTGCTCTAAACGTTTTAGAGACAATGACAAAAGACTCAGAATCCTATATGTTACTTAGGTTAACTAAGTTGTACTTACGGTTAATCATTTTTCTTCAAATTTGAAATTCTAGTATTGGTAGAACCATAAATTATACTCAAGTGGCACTCTAGAGGAAAGATTAAACGTCCTTCTTCGCCAGACCTACCAAAACACAATACTTGCATATTTCGCATAAATGTAGATCAAACATGGCGTATCTGCTCAACATTTGCAGATAGTATACGCAGTTTAAAGAAAATCATTGGAGCTATTTTTATAAAAATCACTAAAAACTGAAAAAAATCTATTGAGCAAAGTAATACTTCCGGTTATAGGGATTTTAGCCGAAAACGTCGTCTAGATGCAGTAGTGAGTCTAAACCACCAAGTCGAGCGTCTGTGGATTTTTTTTTTTTTTTTTTTTTTTTTTAAGATTTCACACATGGCAGAGGTGATCCGCCTCCATAGCAACATAGTAAACAGACTGTACTAATAAAAAAACCCTATGGCGCAACAGTCCATGAAGGGCCAAGGCTTGCCTGCCAGACGGCGATTTGAATAGGGGTCTCGTAGTTCCCACACCGTTTACTTCAGGCCTTCGCTACCTAGGGCACTACTAACTGTAGCTTCCCACTTTTTATCACGATGCTGGGACAAATAACGACTTTGCCCTCACGGGATTCGAACCCTGAATTCACAACGCGTGAGGACACTGAACTAATACTATGAACAAACTATTTCTCTTGGTCGTTAACAGCATTATTGCTGAGAATGGCCTCATTAAGCCAAAACGTCCAGGTTTTGAATGTTAAAAACTAGGAGAAATAGTCACTAATTTGTTAATAGTATTATTCTCCACACTAATAAGAAACCAAAGACTACTATTATTACATAAATTAATTCATCAAATAAACTCCAAGGCCAGAAACGGGAATTGAACCCAGTAAACAATACGTCTCATATTACCCAAGATGCCGTAGGGTGTATAAAATAAAGAAATCCTTGAAATGGAATAAATTTATACGACTAATGAACGACACAGGTTCTGAGAAATAAAAGAATACATTATAAAACATTAAAGAAATATATATTTTTTTTTCTAAATTAATCAACATTATAATAAATGAAACCAATAAAATATACTAAACAAAAAAAAAAAAAACTTTAAATTTTTTAATGATATAAATATTTATACAGATATATAATAAATTAACATTTATTACTGATTAACAAATAAAATATATTTGAAATTTACCGAAATGATTATTCACAAGTCCAGCTGTTAAAAATAGAATCTTGCCGAAGACTGATTACTTAAACAATAATTATAACATGATTTGTGTCAAAATATATATTAATATTAAAAAGTAATATAAATGTTTTGAATTAATATAATAATAATAAAAAAAGAGGGAAGAATTTAGTAAAAAGAAGAAAAAGAAATAGTAAATTTATTAAATACGTAAATTAGTTATTTATCAACGAATATAATGGTCAACTGTGAAATAAATTGGCATCATTAATTATATAAGTAGAATATTTAGCTATACCAATTTCTTTAAATCATGAAAATATCAAGAAAAAAAAATAATATTATAATGAACACTGTGAGTTGCTTTTTGTTTGTGAGAAGAAAGAAGGTGTTATAGGAAAATTAACGTTATTTATATTTTCTAGGGAAGAGATTAGCTCAATGCTACACTAGCAACGCGGAGGTCCAGGGTTCGAGTCCAGTACTGCTGCTCTTAGAATCACTCTTCCTAGGAGCAGCTCACTGTCCGGTGTGTGCAGGCTTGTTTGTAACGAGAGAAACTGTCCGTAAGAGAATGCTCCAGGCGCCAATGACCATAGATACTGACGCACCTAAATATAAAAAAAAAAATGGATTGAAGAATATTTTGTTTTTAAATTAGTTTTGATAAAGATTTCTGATTTAGAATTTAAAATAAAATTAAAATTATTTAAATATGCAGAATCTTTTTCTTTCAACACGCTATTACTCAACAATTGAGGTTAATTTTTTACATAAATTATATCATTATTTTGGAGCATTTCTTCAGTTAATTTCTCCGTGGAATTAATTTTGGAGCAAGTAATTCTATATATTCCCAATTAGAATAGAAAATTACAAAGTATTCAAAAAGCAAGCGCAATAACAGTCGTCATGTACAAACATTTTGCCTGAAAGAGCAGAAAGAAAAAATGCGGATCTGAAAACGCACACGACTTTTTCATACAGCATTTCTCAACTTGCAATGCAAGTTTTCATTCTTCCAATTTAAAATTATTACAAAACATACAATTTAATTTAACAAATAAAACGTGAAAGATTTAAGCATTATGAAGAGCGTCCAGAGTTAACAATTTATAAAAAGACTTCCATTAACGACATTTCTACCTGGCTTATTCTGATGACCACTTAAAAATCTTAAAATTCCAATCTACTTTCAAACCGTGTTTCTTTTTATCACTTATCACAGGACCAACTAACTGAAACTTCTCCAAGAATATTTTGGGTAACAAACTAGATTTGAATATCCGAATAAAACAGCAGAAGATATCGAAGCAGCATAAACGATTTTACTGAAACTGTCCAACAAACAGCATTCAACAAACAGTCACAACTTTTCCACAATCAAATAATTCCTCCCAAAATTTACTGTTACTCTTACACTTGAGGACCTTAATGACGAAGAAAAGAAAAGTCAGAGGAAGATAGCAACGTACTTCATACCAATCTGTAACCAGACGACTAATTCAACTAACGAGACTTTTTTAAAAAAAGAATCACATAAACTTAAAACAAAAAATTTACAAAGATTACACTTCAGAACGAAACTCTATGGTACTGCACTAGCAAAATTCTTTCATATAAAGACTGTACTCCTCCATGTCAACATTTTGAAAACGGACGATGATAAATCTACCCTCTTTGCCAGGTACCTATCTAACGTATTTGCTCCTCTTCCTAGTATCAAGGATCCAAGACACGAACTAAAAATAGAAAAGGATTTAAACTCACTGCTACAACTTGCATTACCTCATAAAGCTTTTAATCCTTTTGACATTTCGCACTTTATTAAACAATTACCGGCCAGAAAAGCTCCAGGATACGGTCTAACATCTATCGTTTTATCAACCTACCAAAAGAAGCACTGTCTTTTCTTTTTTTGATACATTTATAATGCGGTTTTACAGATAACATACTTCGCTATACTTTGGAAATACTCAATAGTTAAATGATGCTGAAACCATACTAAACTCACAACAACTATAAGCAAAAATTCTGGAGAAGCTCTTACTAAGGTGTTTAGTCCCTATATTGAAAAAGCGCAATTGCTACAACATCAGTTTGGCTTCCGCTCATTTCATTCCAAGACCCAATAGGGGCATCGCGTTGTAGGCACTATTCCCTCTTCCTAAGAGCTAAAACAGTATCGTTTGGATGTTTTTCTTGATTACACTGGCTCAGGCCTTTGATCGCGTGTCAGGAACTCGGGTTTGTTGCAAAACAAAGATCATCTTCCATTTACCTCTCATTTAATCATCTAATCTCACTCGGTATTGTCATGTTCGTCAAGGAAATGCCGTTTCTTCTGCTTCATTCCTGTGATAGAGGGTTCCTCCAAGAAAGCATACTCCTCCGTCCGTTCCTTTTTCTAATATATACTGTTTCCCAAACTACATTTATTTCAACATTCGAGGATCATACAGCTGTTTTCTCTTCTAGCTCAGATCCATTTCTAGTCAGCCAAAATATCCAGCAACACCTAAAATTTGTGGAAACCTGTTTTCATAAGTGGAAAATGAAAATAAATTAACAAAAAATCACTTTTACTCAATCTGTTTGTCCACAGTTTATCTGAATGCCATTACCATTCTTCCAGTTGACATAATACGATACTTTGGACTGTACATTGGCAGGAGATTAACCTGGAACACACAAACTGACTGAAACGACAGGGTGTAACAAATTACTTTCTAGTCTACTTGATCGCAGCTCAAACATTGACATGAACATTGACTAAAGTATTCACACCTTAGTTTTACAACAGATTATTTATAAATCATTGTCAACACCGATATGGACATATGGAGCAGATGTGTGGGGCTCAACCAATCATTCCAATAACAAACCGATAAAAATCACAATAAAATTTTTACGTAAAATCCATAATGCACCCTATTACAGTTCAAATCATACCATTCACAATTACCTTCAAATCCCTTTTGTCCAAGATTTTATAAAAAAAGTTACCGTAAGTTTCATAGCCTCCTTATTCAAATCCTTTTGTGCAACAGCTCTCCTCTCCTCATCTACCTGGCAATTCTCCTCGTCGCGCCTTCAAGCGGAAATGACCTACACAGACCATTTAGAGTGAGAGTGTTTACAATTCAAAGAGAAAGAGTTTCATCACTGCATAATTACTCTATCAAACTGTTAAATATGTGAACTCAAACTTGTATTACCAAACTTATTTGTTACGACATATTGTTGTAGTTGTACTGTACGTTTAAATTATTAATCATTATGGAATCAGCACACTAAAGCAAATATTCTAAATTGACCTATTACTTTATTTATAATACTAGCTAAACCCGGCCACGCTTACTGTGGGTCGGTCTGATTTTAATTATTAGGGAAGTAAATAGAAGTATGATAGTTAACATAGATTCAGCAAGAAAACACATCATTCAATTTAATATCCTACTTTGCGTTGCTGTGATCTGAAAAGAAAGAAAGAAAAAATGTTTTTAACTGAAAGTCTTTTTTTATTGTAAAGCTAGTGAATGGACTACATTTTTTTGTTTGTTCTTTTCTGCATAAACATAAAGATCAGATGGTTAACCTACTCTGGAGCATGCGACATTAGGGAGAAGCCCATGAGAATTCAAACCTGCATAATTGTTTGAACTCGAACGCCATATCTGTCAGAATGAGTGGTATGTACGTCTTCACCTGTATGAGATCCAATGAGAATTGTTGCTTCAATTAGATTATTCATCAGTTTTTAAACTACTAATCGTGTACCGTGTATAACTTTGGCTGATAGATGTTTCGGAGTAATATTATTGGCACTCCAATTTTCAAATTTAGAATGTGTGGCGGTAATCCGGTAATCGAGTAAATTAAGAAATTCCGTTGGAAAATTCACTACTTCACTTTGGTCCATCACGGAGTCAATGGATTTGTATTAACACCAATGCCCACCAAATAGCGCCTGATTATTTTGCAAGTCTTTCAATGACTTCTTGTGAGCCATTGTACACTCATCCCATACAATGATTTTGCACGCCTGAAGAACCTTTCCCAGTCCTGATGTTTTAGAAATGTTACATGTTTGATTTTGTGTGAGGTGCATGTTTAGTGAAGTTTAAGAGCTGAATGCGTTGTTCTCGCTCCTTCCATCAACGTAGCAGCATTACCTGTAATGTAGCAAGTGCTAAAGCAATATGGCCATTTCAACGGATTTTAGCCAGGATTAAGGAAATTAAGAATGTTATTCCAGGTCTATCTGAAGCGTCCAAAAAGTAAATCCACCGGATTGGTTGGTCACAGCTTCTATGATGGTATCAAATGCATGTTTTGATCTTAGAGGAGTTTCAGTGTATTTGCTTGGACGAATAGCTGTAAGTCATTTGTGGTGTATGATTGTTCTCTGAGCAGTTCTCTCTCGAATGTTGCATTGATCGACCTATTCGGTACTGAAACTCTACAACTTGCCACACATTGCAAGACAAAGATCCTCAATGAAGATTAGCGCTTCATTGTACATTTCTTCTGTGAAATCCGAGCCATGATCAAGTGTTTCTTGACGTATTCTGTGCAGAATATCTTCGGCAGAGAGCGTGCCACGATCGCAACGCGAAACGCTCGGAATTTCCCGTTTCCGTGGGAACTTCGGAAGAGAGGTACTTATAAGTAGTTGAGAAAGAGGTTCAGAGAGCGCGCCGCCATTCCAACGCGTCTGAGCCTGTCTATTTCTGCCAACCTCGCGGAAAGATAGGAATTTCCGGTTTCCGTGGGAACTTCGGAGTAACAAGTATATATAAACACTCTAATATAGAAATGCAACGTTGTCTAAAAATTTCAAGTCAATCCATCGACTACTTTTCGAGTTTTGCGGCCACAAACATACGGATGCTGAATTTTTATATATACTTATATAGATTGTTTGTTTTTACTCAGTTGTTTTTTGATTGTCATTTAAATTATTTCTGAGAAAGTTAATTTATTTATTAACTAGACGCCATATGTCTAGCCATATCTCTCTGTAGGAGACATTTAAGAATTTAAACCAATTATTTTATATTCAGAGTTATAATTTGGAATTTGTAGGTCGGGTTTTTTTTTTATTAAAATTATGCATTGTTTGCTATGTCTGTGAGAGTGTAGCACATCAAAATTAGACAGAAAGGAGGCTGCATTTACTTTATAAAGCATATGTACTAAACAACACAAATTACAATACATCTCCCCCCTACCATGTGCCCCAGTACAACCTACCGTACAAATGATACATATTTAAACAGATAGGGCAGGCCTATACTCCTACTAGCATTTCTTCTTGTTTTATCTATATCTCTAGCCGGCTAAACTCCTTTCCTACTGAATATAACAACTCCTATAATTAGGTCCGGTTACCAATTAAAATGAAATTGTAATTTCTTATAATGGTAGGACTATTAATGTTGTTGCGATTACAACCTTTTATTATACTTATTGCTTAGACTCTGGATTACTATCTGTCTTTAAAAGAAAGAATGAAAAAAATATTCATTCTCACATAATATAACTTATCTTATTCACAATTAGGACTACTTGAACATTAATAAAATGTATAATAGTGGATGTCTCCTTCTTATGGCTACACCTACTCACTTCAATTAAAAAAAAAAACCTTTACTAAATTGTAGGTTGTATAAGAAAAATTATCTCACCAAAGATGTGAGTGATTTTATTTTATTTTTTTTATGGAGGATCGAATTTTGATATTTTCCTTCTTTTTTTTTATTTCCTAATTCAACCCATTATTTATTATTTAGAGATAAATTATTTAATTCCTTTTTTGGGAAGACAAGTTTTTATTTTTGTTTCTCAATCAAGACTATCACACTTTAGTTTTTAGTAGAATCAACGGATTATTCATATTGTCAATTTGTTCTCACGTTTCCACTAATTCTTAAATTCTCAAGGGAGAGAAACCGTAACGTCACTACACAGTTATACTCATTACGTCAAACGAACGCTGATTCCTCTGTGGTGGCCCCTAGTTTATTTCTTTCATACTTCCAACCCCATTACCTGCGATGGACCCACAAAAATTTGCAGAGGGTTTTTTAAAATTCCCTAGCCAAGTGGAGAAAAGTCATCTCCACTATTGTCTCATCGCAATCTTTTACCAAGAGAGAGAGAAAACCTTCAAAATTCCAACCTACATTTTGCAATGTATAATGGATGAGTTGGATGGAGAGAATTGGTTTGGTTTGATGAGTTAACAAGACTTGGTAACATACATGATACACACATACATACATCCGTGGCTCAACAACCTACTAGTGAGTCCTGGCCTCCGCAATAAGTCTCCGCCAAACATCCCTCTCCTGGGCAGCTCTACTCCAAATCCTCGCACCGTGCAATGCAGCCTGTGTCCCTAGCAACTCCATCCTCCCATCTCAACCGTGGTCTTCCAATTGCTCTCTTTCTGTCCATATAACCATTGAGTACCATATTTGGTGGCTCCAAGGCATCCATCCTGACTATGTGGCCAGCCCATCTCAAACGGCCTAATTTGATTTCCTGGGTCACGTGGGCATCACCGTACAGTTCGTACAGCTCTTGATTAGTACGCCTCCTCCACTGGTCTCCTAATTTAATTGGGCCATATATTTTTCGAAGAATTTTTCTTTCAAAAATTAGAAGTGATTTTTTATCAGTTTTGGACAGAACCCATGTTTCTGATGCGTACGTGAGAACTGGTCGAACGAGGGTTTTGTATAGCCTGATCTTAGTAGTCCTGGAGAGAAGCTGGCTTCTGAATTGCTCATACAAGCCATAATAACATTTATTAGCCACCATGATTCTTTTCTTTATTTCCTGAGATATAACATTATTTGAATCCACTTGAGAACCTAGGTAACAAAATTCAGATACTTTTTCAAATACATATGGACCAATAGAGATACTCGGTCCTGGTTCACCTTGGTCAGCTACACACATATATTTGGTCTTGTCAGAATTAATCCGAACACCCATCCTCTCTGCTTCCTTTTCCAAGGCAATAAAGGCCTCCTTTAAAGCCGTGAATGACCTGGCAATAATGTCAACGTCATCGGCATATGCTAGTAAGACTTGGTTAACACTATAATATAATTATGAGCTTCATTGATTGCCTGGACTTTACAGTAAAGATGGTAGATTTAGAGTGGAAGGGCCAATGACACGCTGTGACTGCTGAACTATCTTCTGAACTAATTTGAACCACATTTTCCTCCGTGTCCCGTCGCTGTATTTATATAGTTTCTCCCACTCCAGTCCGACAGAGTGCCTGGTATTTTGTTTCTATTTCTCTGCTCTCTTGGTTGCTTTTAGAATCTTGGATGCGTTGATTTGGATCTTGGACTTTGATTGAAGTTGTTAAACATAACACTAAACTTTAGTAGTAAACTGTTAACAGCATGATATGCTTTACATACAGTTTTCTATACAAAAACTTTAAATGTTGTTAATAACCTCTTTTTGTGTAAGAAGTTGCAAAGGAGTTATTTTCAGTAATCGCAAATATGGTACTTCCACATACTTGGTTACCTTCATTTATATTTACAAATTAGACATCCCAGAACATATGTATGAAACCATTTATCCCTTTGCTGATTTTGCTTACTGTCTCAAAACCTGAAGCTTATCACTTCCTGCAGGACAGTTGGAATCATTCGGTCCTAAAAAGAGAAAAGAAGTTAACTCGCTGAATTCAAGCACCATATTTGTGTAGACAGAAAAATTCTTCAACCGATCCTAGCCAACCAAATGCTTATCGCCTTTCGGTAACTTATGATTACTTACATTCAACTCCTGGATCAACAAATTTCGTAATCTTCACAACAGATCGAACCACTCAAAAAACATGAGCGTATTACTGCTTTAAACAACTAATCAACAAATGACTTAAACTTTAATTATATAAAAAAAAAAAGACTACAAAATAATAAATGTCATATCGATCCCGTCATGGCGACCCGATTAAGGAAAATGAACCGAACTCCAAACACAAAGTATTCACCTTAAGCAGAAAAATTCTGCTTCCTCTTTACTTTAACAATATTATCATTCACATTCCTAACTAAGTACGATATCTCGGACTAATCTAGACAAACGAATAATATGGAAGACCATACAAGACTCAAACGAATTGACTACAACTTAAGTTATAAAATGCGAAAAAGATTACTTGACAAACATTCAAAACTGACTTTAACGAACAAGAAAATTTGCGTTTGTGAAATAAAACAATACGGCACTGCTAAATATTCCAACCTTAACCGATTTCAAACCCAACAACCTAAAATCCTGAGAATAATGCTGTTTTCTACGTCTCTAATATTCCATTTGTCTCAGAGCTGGCCCAATCTCGCTAAACAAAATTCCATTCCAAATTAAACTGCTACCATAATTATCTGATACAGAATAAGTGCATCAGAACACTTCTCAAAAATCCTCGTCGGAGGATGAAGCAGCGGTGGCTACGCAACCACCTTAATGTATAACGCCGTCCTCCTAGGGTAGCTGATGTGTAAGCTTGCCATAGTGTCGAACTAACAGCTCCCATCACTGGTCGGTCGTCATTCATACCACTCAAGTCAGAATATGTATGTATTGTTATATATATGTTTATTGATTTGTATGTATTTATATGTATTTGTATGTATTTATATATATGTTTATTGTTATGTATGTATTTATTGATTTGTTATAAAACAAATCAATAAATTAATAATAAATAAATGATCACAACATTCCTTCGTTTGCAGTCTAGCTAAAATTCGTGTCCTTAAGCTCCACTTATGCACAAAAGCTGATAGAATCCTTTAAAAATAAGTTTTTCTCATCCATTATTCTGAATACCACACAGACAACAGAAGGCAATTTAAACTTGAGCTGGACGACTAAAAAAACAAAAAAGACAAGGGAAACCAAAAACTCAATTTAACCATTTTAACGTATCAAATAAGTTTTATAAGAAAGGTTGCTACAGAATATAATTAATTAGCACAAAGCGGCTTGATTAGTCTAAGTTGGGAAATTGTCATAAGTTTCGATACGAGATAACCTTGTACTATTAGGTAAATTATTTTGGACGAGATATCCTTCCTAAAAATGCCTGCAGTGGTCACCTAAAGATGTGTTTCCCTAAAGATGGTCGTTTCCCAGTTTTATTCTGTTCTGAAAGGCGCCGCTCTGGATGGAAAACCAACAGAATCAGTTAACCTAATTCATTTCTTCTAATTCATTTCTTTTTCTTAACATTATACTAAGAAATAATAATTAAAAAAATTATAAACTAAACATGATGATCAGTGTTAGAAAAAATTCTATCGCGTGCCAAATAAATTGTCCACGCACTGAGTGCCTGGAGTGATGCACCAGAAGATTGAAAACCTCTGCATAATCAACATTTTTATTTACTGCAATGTTTAATTGGGAATAATAAAAATAAAAAGACATCAACATTATGCTAAATTTTTACTATTTCAATCTTCAGAATTATATAAGATAAAAAGAACTCCAAATGTAGGTTACATTACGAGTTTAATTAAAATTTAATTTCGATGGGATTAATAGAAACTTTTCATTAACTGCAATGTGAAAATTGAAAAGTTGTATAAATTACATATAAAGAGTTAATTGACGAAAATAACTATAAAATATAAAATATTTTTTTTAATTTACAGATTACCTAGTGAATTAAAAAATAGGATAATGGTATATAATTATAATATATTGGCAGTAAAGGCAGATGTTCATCTATTGTAGGACTAATGGCTACTAATCGCCCTTAATAATCTTTGATACTGCTAGCTAATTACGTAGTAGAAGGTACTTAAATTCTTTTCTTTTTATTATATTTAGATAAACATCTTTTTTTGAATTGTAACCAACTGCTTTATTCACGGAATAATACATTGCCTTAAAAACCACCTTTATAATTCAACAATATAAAAAATTCTGCTTAATTCAGGGAAGGACCGTAACAAATCCAAGCAAAAACTATCATGAATTATTCTTCGATCCATAGATTAGGTATAATATCAGGCAGGCTTTACACTGAGCTAGCAATAAGGAAGAGCGAAGAAAAAAGACAATAGTAGCGGATCCTATGACTGGAGGTTAATAAGCTGTAAATTAAAATTTAACTTTTATTCTAGAGCTCGAAACCTCTCAAGAAAAGTAGATGCACTTATTTTAAGGGCCTATTGTGCTCCCTGAACACTGTCGACATCTCCTCTACAAATGAACAACAGGGATAGGAAGAAGATAAAATATAAGGAGCGATGACTAACATCCACGGTCGAAGTCCAAAAGAAGTGAAAAATTTATAGGTTTTTCTCTCTCTCTCTCGGGAAATGGTTGTGATATCGCTACGGTGCAGATGACGCTCCCAGGAAAAGATAAGACCACCGGATGCATAGTTGTGGATTATCAGGTGAAACTAACTTGAGATTAGCAAAGAATCAAACGAGATACCCGTGTGGAATCAGGATAGGATTGATGTCGAGAGATAACCTGCGACGAACTTGAAACAGCGCCAAATTTAAGATTTCTATCAAATCTTCTCCTTAGTTTAGCTTAACTTCCTCTCCCCCCCATAATCAGTTTGCATGAGCACAGTGGGCTCTTTAAGAGTAACCTATAGTGACAGACCCTTCCATTGCCTCTGTGATAGGAAGAGAACACCTTTATGTTACGAGCCACTTTTTATTGGTCTCAAAAGCAGTTCCAATCAGTGTACTTACCACAAACATGTTGATTCCAGAGCCAGCTTTGCCTGCTCGACTATGGATGAAATAAAATGGGATAGGGAAAGAAAAGAAGAATGGAATTTTGTTGTAACATCTTCAAACCGCAGTCGAAGATCAAAAGATATCGTAAAGATAAAGAAGTAAGCAGGTGGGGTTGAACTAAGATTGTGGGGAAGCGTGACCTCACAGAAAAAAAATGATAGGTCTAGACAATGCAGTGAAATTCAGGGAAACCTATTGGATACTACTTACAAAATCATAGGAAAATGAAAAATAAAAAGTTCAGTGAAGATACTTTCCAAACAACCGTTTTTATCGGCAACAATTTTAATTCCTATTATCAATTATATAGATAAATGGATGTATAATATAATGAATGGCATTTTAAAATGAATTTCAGCTTAATGCCGCACTGCCCTAGTAATTATAAATCTGAAAACTATAAATATAATTTTTATTTATTTCTCGGAAGTAATTTGATAATAAGTTCTTGATTTTTCACTTTCATATTTATTCTGTAGCGTTTTTTTTTTCTCTTGAAGGGTAGCTTTTTCTTTTTATTTGTACATTTTTATTATAAAAATAGATTGTGTTTCATTATTTTAACTTCACTTTCTTTTTTATTTATTTTAGTTTACTCAGCCGCTATTAATTTGTTGCAATTGAATTCAATCATTGTAATACGAAGGAAAGACGAAGTAAGATTTAAATATTATAATTCAAAGCAACTTAACAATCGATCCAATTATAGCCGTGTGGGCAGAATTGCAGACTAGAGATATAAAGGAGCTGCGTTCGCCACCAGTGGCGTTCTTCTTTTTAACTTTTATTTTTTCCTTTTCTTCTATTTTTATCCTGCTTCCTTGCAATGCTGTATATATTACTTCACCAAATTTCTCCTTTATTTATTAATATAATAATTATTATATACATTAAATATCTTAATAAATGAAATTAAAAATCTTATTTTAATAAAGAATAAAATTCTTATTATTAATTAAATTTAATCAGAGATATTTATTCGTGAGCCTGTTTTTTTTTTGTGGTCATCGACTGGTTTCGGGCGTTCGCCCATCATCAGGATGTTTTCTCTCCACCACACTTACCACAGACATGTTGATTCCAGAGCCATCTTCGCCTGCTCGACTATGGATGGAATAAAATGGGATAGGGAAAGAAAAGAAGGTAAGGAATTTTGTTGTGACACTTTCAAACCATAGTCGAAGATCAAAAGATATGGTAAAGATGAAGATATCGGAAAGATAAAGAGGTGGGATAGAATTAAGATTGTGGGGAAGCTTGGGCCTTAAATTTGCTCTGTGCTAGTCTATGTTATCTGTCACACTGTTTTGACAAAAACATATAATGATGATGGGTGAACGCCTGAAACCGGTCGATAACCACAAAAAGAAGCAGGCTATCACGGGAAAATACCTCTGATGCTTTCCAAATCTGCGGTACCAACCACAACAATTATATTTAATATTATTGTGGTTAGCAATTTTTATAATTATTCTTAAAAAAGGTAATTTTTTTTTCAACGTTATTTTTTATGGAGCTGATAATTTCCTTCTTTTTGTGTGTGTGTTTCATTATTCCTTGATTTTATAATTCACATGATTAAATTATAAAACGAAATATGTAGCGCCCTGTATTAGATTATTTATTCATCGAATCTGTCTTATTGTTATTATTGATATTATTATTAATATTATCATTAATATATTACTGTTATTATAGTTAACTTTGCAAACATTATAGATATTTCCTATTCATTGTTATTGAATCGCTCCCTTCTCTACCAAACTAGAGCCTTCACTAATATTAGTTTTGTTTAACCGACAAGATAGTAGACAATCCCTGACATTAATATTATTATGTGGATGCTTTTGGCACTTCAGAGAAAAGCTCAACGTTTTAGAACCCCACAGAACCCCAAAAATTTATTTTCCTAGAAAAAAGATTTTTTCTTGCCCTTAGATGTGTTAAATAAAAATTTATAGATCTATAACTATTTAGTTAGTGTGCAAAGATTAAAAAAAAAAATCTGGAAGCAGTCTTCAAGAAATTGCTTCAGTAAAGTTGTGTTTTGTTGACTGATTTTGAAGAAATTTTCATGTCAGTCGTACGTTGGTGGTACCTAACTACAATACCAAGTCTGAACTTCCATCGATATTTTGTTCGATGCATTTTGTTCTCAAGTTCTTTCTCTCTCAGCAGAAAGGTACTTTACCACCATCTGTCTGTTGTCCAAATTACAAACAACAAAATATTTGTTTACAGCAAAAGCTGCACTATATTGCAGTCGACTCTAATATCTACAATCCCATAAGAATGCTGCTTACCACAATTCTTTGCCCGCAAGGGGTATCTTTGCATGCAGTTACTTGGGGAGTAGCGACCCCACGGGTTACCACAGTTCACTACTCCATGCACTTCATCAGAACAGTACATAGTGTACTTAAACTACATAACTCTACACTTTACAGACAAGGACAAACACAGTATACAAACTAGGGTCCCGTCCCTAGTTAAGTGGCGAAAGCCAAGGGAGAAGGAAGGAATTAGCGCGCTCAGTGATAGCGCGCTGGAGTAGCAAAGTTCGAATCCAGCATGCTGCTCTTAGATTTTTTCTTCCTAGAAGTCTCTACAACTCACTGTCACACTCACTGGTGATGGGCAGTGTTGTCTGTACCTAGAGAACGCTGCTTGGAGGCCGGCTGTGCATTAGAGAAGGATTCGGGGGGGGGGGGGGCACAATAGATCTTTCATATCGCAGTGCAATAATCCCCTACAACAATCTACAATCTACCACACAATTCTTTTACCATAACTTCAATAATTGTCATGTCACTAGTTACATCGTACCAAAGTTTAAAGGAAATAGTTAAATTTGTTCAGAACAGTTAAGTTATTTTTCTTCATTATCATCATTATTATTAATTTAACTTTAAAACTTGTTCTTATAGTTATTGTAAATAGTTTTATTATAGTATTAATGTAAATAGCTAATAGAAATTTATATTATTTCATTCTCTCAGATCAGACAGTTTTATTTTCTCTTTTTTTTCTTTTTTCTCATTTTTTTCCTCTCTTCAGTACGCACACACACACACACACACACACACACACCCACACACACACATATATATATATATATATATATAATACTAATATAACATACATAATATTGTATTATACATATCCGGTCGCTACAACATGTTTATCAAATTCAGGGGATTCCAAAATGTATTTCCGATAAAAACTAAATTTTGAAAAAATTGACTCGATTGCAATTATACGTACTTTATAATAGTAAAAGAAAGTTAAAAAAATGGATTTATTTAATTCACAATCAAAATCTAATAATCGTGTTAGACAGTTAAGATGTGGACATACAAAGTTCAAAGAACATTAAAGAATATATCCGTGAGAGTATTTAGGATTTGTCTAATCGACTGGAATGAAAGATTTAAGCTATGGAAATTTTTTTCACGTTAAAATTTTGCTAATTATAATTCCTTATGGAATGAAACGACAAAATATACTAATAGGATCTTTTCTTCTTCCAAGAAACATATTTATAAATACTTAAGATTTAATACTGACTAGCTGTTAGAAAAAGAGGTTTTATTTAAGAATACAATATAATAACGATTACAACAATTAAGGCACTGGTTAACACTATAGACAACTTCGAACTGTACTGTACGGTGGTGAGCTTAGAACTGCCTGCCTGCTGGCCTGTGGGTGTATATATATGTTGCCAGCTGCAGTTACGTCACAAATGGTCGTTCTCAGGGAGATAGTGCCATAACTCCTCCCTCCTCAAGTTTGGAGCTCCTGCGACAATTGGCATGAGAGTCCTGGGTAGACTGGGGCTGGTGCTGGCTGTCGAGGCGTGGTCTGTGGCTGGGTTCCACCTATGGTACCTCGCTGTGGATTTGGTTTTCTTCTGCAGACATAGCAAAAACATAAGAGACATAATGATGATAAGAGGGTGATTGCCATTACGATGTAGTAGTAGACAGTCGCCAAACTATGAGTTATCTCCTCCAGATGTTCCAGTGGTTCCATTTTGAAGTTAATTTGGTGTAAGTCGTCAAATGATACGTTCAGGAGTAGAGCTTATAAAGCCAAATTTACTGCAAATTAAAAGATCTATTGTGACTCTTTTAGGTGTACGTAGTGAATATCTGACGCAACTTTTCCGACACAACAAAGTTTGGCAGAAGTGCGTGCCACACATTGTCACACGTGGCAATGGAAAACAGCTGGCCAACTCTTATTAGGAATGAGGCAAAAACACCGCTTTGTGGTCTAGAACCTACTTTGTGGTCCTAGGGAGAGCCAAAGAGACCGTACGTGCATCTCTTAGAGACTGGCTATGGAAAGAGAGCATGACATAATCTGGAAACTATGTCCAAGAGTTAAACAAACCAACATGATGATGTCATAGCTGTTTAAGAATAGAACTAAAGAGACCCTCTGTTTAGGAAGGAACCCGATGACCCTGGTGTCAGGCGTTTTCACGGGGCATGGCTGGTTCCCAAAAAAATACCTTACACAAGGTAGGGATAATTAGCTCAAAAACTTGGGGTAACGGCCTCGCTCCTGTTTCACTATATTGTGCTAAATTTTGCTAAATATGTGTATAAGACCAGAAAAGGTAATAGCGAAAAAAGACTGTTGGAAAAGCTCTCAGCCTCATGAAGAGGAGAAGTATCTCATACTAGACCAACAGGAGGGGTAGGCACAATAGGCCTCTACTAGCAGTCTCTGTGAACGGGACCCACCCATCCCATGGATCTCATCTACCCTAACCTAAGTGTAAGTACAGAATATAGTGTAATGTAAATGTGAGTGTGTGGAGCATATTGCCAGCAGACTCAAAAAAATTAACCATCTCTGCAGTCAGTCCTATATATAAGGTGGGTGGAGGGGGGATGTCTGTAAAATTGTTTTTAGTGACTACAGATGCCAAGGTCCCTAAAGAATGGCTAGTCCACTTCCCTTTTGATTGACACTAGCAATAAGTTCATCTTCAATATATCATTAAAAAAGGAAATTTATATTAAAAAAAAAAAAAATTACAATAATTTATTAATATATTAATAAAAGTTTTAAATTTTAGTATAATATTAATATATATAATAATATCAGCAAGTAATCAATACTGAAGATAGTTATATGTTAGTGTTACATAATTAATTAGATATGGTCTAGTAAAATGTCAACAGAACAGATTGTTGACATACACCACCTAACATCATATTACCGTTACATCATTAATCTGCTGCGATCATGAAGCAAGTTTAACAAATTTACCCACTCACATTACTTTTATTAAATAAATGAACCAAAATAACCGGCTAATTTTATATTTAATAGGGATTAAATTAATAAGATAATTATTGTTTGCAACAAAAAAAAACATTAATTTGAATTATCAGGTTTTAGAAGCCAACAAGCTTACTGAGAATTTAATTTATTTTTCCATGAAACTATAAACAATTTTACAATCGTTCATATTATAGATATTAAAAAAAAAATCTGGTGTGAAACACTCACAGAACTTTCTCTTACTGCGAAATGGCAAATTTTCTTCACACTTACAATTCTTATTAGAGTTTAAAATCGTCGGCATTTTTATGGAGAAAATCACAAAAAAAAAACCTGAATAACCAATTCAGTAAAGTCGCACTTAAAACTGCAAAACTTATATAATTCTAATTTATATTATTTAGTTGAAAGATTTGTATAGCACATGGTTGAACTGAAATAGCACATTAGAGGAAAACATATCTCCAACCCCTCCATCAAAAGTATATCCTTAAATGAATTTTCCCGGAGAAATGTTTCAAGTACAAGTTTTAGGTCTTTGTATGTGTAATCGAATTTATATTTCAAGAACCAGGAAGTTACTTTTTAAAAAGAGGTTTTATTTAAGAATACAATATAATAATGATTACAACAATTAAGGCACTGGTTAACACTATAGACAACTTCGAACTGTACTGTACGATGGTGAGCTTAGAACTGTCTGCCTGCTGGCCTGTGGGGGTATATATATGTTGCCAGCTGCAGTTACGTCACAAATGGTTGTTCTCAGGGAGATAGTGCCATAACAGGGACATAGTTGCTGTCTAGTAGGGTCTCGTCTTTGGTTAGCTTTATGAGGCTGGTATTAGTGAGGAACATAGTGTCGTTGCGGTTGCCTTTGTTCACTACGATTCTCTTAGTTCTGAAAGTCAGATAGTAGTCAACAAAAGGGATGTACTTGATGAATGGTGCACTTGATGTATATACCGTCTTGCATGCTACGAGGTTGATGTTTGTGATGATTGACGAATGCAGTCGTTTTGGATGCTGGTTTTGTTGTGGCAGTACATAGCACTGTTGATTTCTTCACAGGTTGGCTGTAAATAACTCATCTTGGATTTTTAGGATCAAAGGTGGATGGACATGAATTGTCAGGAGGTGGTTGTCTTTCTCTATAGGATAGGATAAGAGGAAGTACGTCTCAAAGGAAGAGGTTTTTAGGGGAACGCTAATAAAGTAGTAGATGTTCCAATTTTTTATTGAGCAGTGTACCTTGCTTAATTGCCAAAGTGCTTCTATGTCAGGGGTTATGAAGGTTACATTGTGAGATCTTTGTAGTGACTCAAGATCTTTGAGAAGAAAGATGCTAGAATGGATAGTGTTTAATCTACAGAATTCTAGAGAGTTTTCCATGTCGTCAATTTTGTTTGCGATAAGGACCAGGTTAAAGAGGATAGAATTAAATTGCTGATTAAGCTCAATTTGGCTAACTATAGGGTTGGAGAAGAAGGTTGTCATTTTGTCATTGTTGGTTCGTATAATCTGTATATCGTGATTGAATTCTTCAATTACCCGCTTCTTTATTGCCATTTGGTTTTTTAGGTTATTTTGGAGGTGAAAACTGTTTCGTTCAATAGTGTTGATGACTTTGTCGTAACGTTCCTTGTCGTCACTGTCCATATTTCCGGTTAACCAGGAAATGGCTTTACCTAGGCCATTAATGAGTCCGCGTTTCGTTCTGGATTTGTTAAGGGTTAAATGATCTAATTTATTACGGAGATAGTAATAATATTTAAAGAATGATTTTATCTGGTTCGTCTTGTTGAGTTGGTACATGGTGCTGATAACGGTAAAGGTCTTATCTAATTCTATGTCAATTAATTGCACGTCAGCGCTATGTATAAATGTATAGTATCTGTCTATGACGTAAGCTGGGTTAAATGCAATCGGCAAAATTCCAGGTCCATGAGTCAGGTAGTTAGCTCTAGACTGGTGACTACATTCCCCGCCGTCAGCAGCTGCAGTATGTGTATGATTGCTATTTTTCCCCCTGTCAGCATGTGGGATGTGTGAGTCATTGCTCTTATCTGTAACAGGAAGAGTTATGTTTGTGTACTTTCTAGGTCGCTTTAGCAGGTTAGGATGTATTTTGAATGATTTTCTTTGTACTGTGGCTAATTTTGTTTCCCTGGAATAATTTCCTCTTTTAAATTTGGGTTTGGCTTTTCCATATTGTTTATCTCGAATAAATATTTCTCCCTCGGGTATGTCGACTTTTTCCTTAGTTTTGTTTAGTTTGTTTGTACGGGTCTCTTTTTCTTTGTCAATTTTTTCTTTTATTACGCGAGATATTAATTCCCTGTCGTCATGATATTCTTTGACTCGTTGTTCTAGAATTAGGTCTTCTGCGTATGTATTGGGCTGTATCCCGAAAGTAATTTCATTAGGTGTCATAGTCAGGTTAGAGTTCATGGAGTTGTTGTAGGCTATTAAAGCTAATCTTAGAGTTTTGTATATGGGGCAATTCTTTTGTCTGTTTACTATGTTCATAATTTCTATGAGGGTTGAGTGTGCTCGGTTTATCAGTCCGTTAGAGTCTGAGTGGTTTGGGGTAGTGAAGTGTGTTTCTATGTTATTATATTTTAGGAAATTTTCTACTAGTCCATTTTTAAATTCCGTACCATTGTCAAATTGAATTGTTTTGGGGCACGGGAATATGCTGAGGTAGTGTTCTAGTGAATTGACAATTTCATTTGCGGATGCCGTTTTGATTAGGTAACCATATAGTTTTCTTGAAAAAGAGTCTATCATAGTGAAAATTTGCTTTCCGTCGTAATGCAATACGTCTCCTTGGAGTTTTTCGAAGGGTTTAGAAGGTGTAGGGGTAATTTCGTAAACATGTCTAATTGGTCTGCATTCGTATTTAACTTCCTTACAAAGGGAACAGTTGTTAATTACTTTTGTTATATGTTCTAGCATTTTTGGCCAGTAGTAACGTTTGGTTAGGGTTCTGTACACTTCATGTATACCACGGTGTGAAGTTTTGCCAACGTGATAGTTTTGAATAGTTTCTTCTTGTTCAGAGGGGTCTGTTATGTCTAGTCTTTTGGTGTAGTAGCGTTTAATTTTGACTGTTGGAAATTTGTCTTTTATTATGTCGGACAGGTGGGCAAAGATTTGGTCATATATCTGTTCGTCAATGGAGTTTTCGATAGGAGGTGAGCACAGGACGCCGTACGTATGATTCGGTTGTAAGTACTCTAGGCAGTATTCGTCTATGTCGTTAGAGTATGGGTACCTAGTGTACCAGTTGTATCGTGTTTTGTTGAACGGTCTGTCAATTGGAATTTTCGTCTCGGGGTTGCCTCGGGTTAGAACAATTTAGAATTTTTCCACGTTAATGCAGCGTTTTTTGTCGTCAATTATTTTAACTTGGCTGTTTAAGGATTCTTGGGAGTGTTGCGTTTGTAGGCTTTCATTGTCGTCTTCGGCGGTAATGTTTTCATTGTCGTCTTCGGCGGTAATGTTTAGGGCTTTGGCTAGGTCTTCTAGGATGTCGTCGCTATTCTCGGGTAAAGGGGCCGAGAGGAATTCGTCCAGGACTTCGTCTGGATTTGGACTTGGGGACGAGGTCTCTAGGGCATTTAGGTCTTTTTCTCTGGCGGATTTCGTGATAGTGCGTCTGCTACTACGTCTTTCCCTGTACGTACTTGACGTCAAAGTCAAAGTCGGCTAATTGTAATTTCCATCTGATTAGTTTGGCATTGGGCTCTTTTAAATTGTGTAACCATTGTAATGGTCTGTGGTCTGTCTGTATTGTAAATTTGCGTCCGTAAATGTATGGTCTAAAGTGTTTACAGGCCCAAACTATGGCAAGTAGTTCTTTTTCTATAGTGGAATAGTTTTCTTCCTGTTTATTTAGTGTACGAGACGCAAAGGAAATAGGGAGGTCTTTTCCGTCGATGTTCTGGGATAGGACTGCTCCGACAGCGTAGTTGGAAGCGTCTGTGTTGAGGATAAAAGGCTTTTCAAAGTCAGGTAATTGTAGGATAGGACTGTTCTGTAGAAGGGATTTAAGGGTTTCAAAAGCTTTTTTGTAGTCGTCGTCAATCACTATAGTTCTGTTTTTTCTGAGTGCGAGAGTCAGTGGTCTAGCTATTTTAGCGTAATTTTTAATCATTTTCCGATAGTAGCCAGTAAGTCCAAGAAATTGTTTGATTTGTTTTTCCGTTTTAGGGATAGGGAATTTCGCAATTGCTTCTAGTTTTGCAGGGTTTGGTTGTATGCCTTTGTCGGAGATGATGTGTCCTAGAAAGAGAAGTTCGCGTTTGAAGAATTCCGTCTTGACAAGCTGAATTTTTAGATTATGTTGTCTAAGTTTGTCAAAGACCGTCTTGAGGTGTTTTATGTGCTCTTCCAAGCTGTCCGAAAAAATGATAATGTCGTCCATGTATACTAGTACGTTAGGGATCCTAGAAAAGATGGAATTCATCGCCCTTTGGAAAGTGGGGGAGGCGTTCTTAAGACCGAAGGGCATGCGTAGGAATTCGTAGTGTCCGTTTTCAGTGGAGAATGCTGTCTTGGGGACTGATTCGGGGTCCATCTCGATTTGATGGAACCCTGACGCTAAGTCAATCGCTGAGAAGTAAGTCGCGCGTCCTATTTTACCGAATAAGTCTTCAATGTTAGGAAGGGGGAATTTGTCTTCGACAGTCTTGTTGTTGAGTTTGCGGTAGTCTATGACCATTCTTATTTTCTTTTTTCCTGAAGCGTCTGGTTTCTTTGGTACTACCCAAATTGGGCTGTTGTAGGGGGAGTTAGAATGTTGTATTACTTTGTTTTCGAGTAGTTTGTCTATTTCCGTTTGTACGTCTTTCCGATAGATTTCCGGGTATCTATAATTTCGCGTGTATACTGGGTTTTCGTCAGTGGTTTGAATTTTATGTTTTAGTACATCAGTGCAGCTTAGTCTGTCATGCTCTCTTTTGATTATTTGGGGGTAGTTCCGTAATAATCCTATTATTTTATTTTTTTCTTCTGAGTTCATGTGCTCAGTTCTAATTAAGTGAGGGATTTCATTTTTTATTTCTCTTAACCTAGTATCCCCAGACATGTCGGGACAATTGGTCACCACTATGTCTGGTATCTTAGTACAAACCTCTTGCGGTTCGTCGACGTCCATGGGTTCAGGACAAATGGCCATGACTTCCTTGGATTCAACTTCGCACAAGATTTTATTATTCCTAATGCTATAAAGGCCTTCTTTTATTGTGACCTTATCGTTTATTTCTATATTTTCATTAATTAATCCGTATTTTAATTCTTTATTCTTAACTGGTAATTCTATGAAGTTAATTCCCTGTTCCAAATTTATTATGTTCGAATTGTTTTCAGGGATCTCAAGCGTAAATTTTAAGGGGATTATACCCTGAGGGTAAGAAAGGATATTCTTATTTAAGTCTATGCTCATTCCTAGTGCCTGCATAGTTTTGTGTCCTAAGAGTATGTCGTATTTGTCCGAAAAGGGGAATACATGGAATTTAGTTTCTAAGTTTACGTGAAATGTGTCTTGTATGTTGAGGGTGCAAGATTGTTCTCCATTCTTCTTTCCAGCGGGTGTAGTTATTATGAATGGGTCGTTGGATAGTGTTATGTCAGTCGGGACAACGTCAGGGTTTATGTAGTTTTCCGCTGATCCGGTGTCAATAAGCCATTTTAGTCCGTGTCTGTCTTCAAAATGTGGGAGAGACTTGTCTACTAGGTTTAGGTTGAATTCGGGGGACCTTCTTGGCTCCCGTGGCCAACGTCTAAAAAATGATCAAACTTTTCCGTTATTTTGTCTAGTGAGTTCTCTAAGCGGGAAAGTCTGTTTTCGTAAGCCTTGTCTTGTTCCGAGTACTTTTCAGGTTGATCGTCATTTTGGCAATGCCTCAGTTCGTGGAAAATTATTTCCTTGTCGACCCGCGTTATCAGTTGTTTCAGGGCGTCCGCTGTGAGTCCGTCAAGTTTGAGTCTAATATAAACTAAATTGCGTAACTCCTGTATCCTATTGACGAAGTCAATGGGAGACTCTCTAGCATGCATTTTGGTTTGCAGAATCTCATCTTTGAGTATTTCGTAAGATCTCGAGTCAGCGAAACTCTCTTTCAAGTATGTTAATAAATTTAACAAATGGTCTACGTTATGCGAGAGGAGTATGTTTCTAGCGGGCCCTAGTAATCTACTTTTAACTTTTATAAAAAGAATATTATGGTTATAATCTCTTTCAATTATGTTTTCTGCGCAGACTGTGGCGAATGCACTTTCGACAATCTCGCAGAAGAACGCTAGCTCAAAGGGTTTCCGTCAAAGTAGGGGATGTGGTCGTAGTCTTCTTTGGAGATTTTGTAGTTTATTTGGTCCATTTCAGGGATGGTCTCTTTAGGAATGACTAATTTAGAGGGTTTAAGACAGATGAGCTACTTACAGTTTTTAAACGTTGTTGTTGACTCGCCAGCTTGCTTTTCTTTTATCGTCTGAGGATGGTCCTGGTTCTTGTGGGTCGAGTACTGCGAAAAAGCCACTGATGTGGGAGCTTCAAGTCTTCTTTGATGTGGTGAGACAAATGGTCGAACGTGAGACAAGTGGTCGCACTATTTGACTTATAAGCCTTCGCAGTCCCTGTTCGCGGGCGCCAGTTATATTTCAAGAACCCGGAAGTTACTTTTTAAAAAGAGGTTTTATTTAAGAATACAATATAATAATGATTGCAACAATTAAGGCACTGGTTAACACTATAGACAACTTCAAACTGTACTGTACGGTAGTGAGCTTAGAACTGCCTGCCTGCTGGCTTGTGGGGGTATATATATGTTGCCAGCTGCAGTTACGTCACAAATGGTTGTTCTCAGGGAGATAGTGCCATAACTTCGATATATCCAGTTTATAGAAAATCGTTGGAACCGTTTTCGAGAAAATAGCCAAAAAAAAGTAAAATCTACTTTTTTTTACTCCTTACTTTTTAACTTACTTATTTTTTGTTCCTTTCTCTGCTTAGACGTTGCCATGTTCTGTTCAAACGGGACAATTTTCTTCATTCTCCAATTCTATTACCACTTTTACTTTACATCCAAACATTCATGAAATCAAATACTTCATAAAAATTATTCTTGGTACTTTAAAATTCAGTCACAAATTATAGTCAGAAGAGAAATCTGAATTAAGATATTGTAACGTTTTTCCCTCTAAACTAGCTACTGCAACTAGTTTTAAGTGGCTTCGTATAGATAAAATACTCTAAACTTCAATAAAGAAACACAACAAATACACAAAGTTAAACACAATAAATTACAAAATGCAACACTTCATAATAATTACTTCACAGTTTAAACCACAAAAGTTCACTTTGTTCACTTTTTATACACTTTCCACAAACGTACACTTCGTTTTGTAACTAGAAAACTCTCTCAACACTCTGCGGTTCCACTATTTATACCGGTGGAGAATCTTATAGAACTTCCTCGATTCTTCTACAAAGAACTAGAGCGCGTCGCCAGCGCTTCCCAGCGGCCACTAGGAGAACCTGAGGTACTCTCCTAGATGGCACCAGCGGCTGCGTTACAGTATCAACATTAAGATAAGGCTCGGATATTCGAAGCAACGAAAGACATTCACTCACTTACAGTTTATTATAACTAGCGATTATGGTGACTAAGAACTTATAAGATTTTGAAATCTCTTAAGAGGAAGCAATCTATTTTTTTAACACTATCCAAAGGAGCCGCTAAATGCCAGCACTTAAACGGTTCCATTAACAAATAGAATGTAAGACGGCACCGTTGAGATTACGGAAAAGCTGAAGAGGACACCGTGCAGTCTTTAGTAGGCATGTTAAAAGAAGAGTGTTATCACTAAGATAAGGAAGAAGAAATCTATCATGCAATTAAGAAATTGAAGAGGAATAAAAGTCCAGGTGATGATGAGCTTCGCAAACAAATTAGATAGGCGACTTGAAGACACACAACTCAGAATGATTAGAAGTATGTTATGTATTAAGATCAGCGATAAAACAAGTAACAGGAAATTTCTAAGAGAAATCAAGTTGAAAAATGTGGAAAGAGAAGCGTATCTCCTGAAGTGGAAAGTGAGCAAGCAACGCATGTGGCCAGTTTGAAAGGGCTGCGCTGGACCGGAATATACGCGGAATGGTACCCCAGAGACAGGAAGAGGCAGAAAGGAAGACCAGCAATTAGATAGAGGGATGAATTAGAGGAAAGACTGAGTGTGCAATGGTTCTCACAGTCTTTAAAATAGATCGATATGGTCACATATAATAAATAACCTTTATTAACTAATTGGTAATTAGTAAGTGGAGAGTTGTAAATAGTGTATTGGTGAAGTGATTATTTTGTTTGTAATTAATTATACATGGTATAGTGCTTCGTTTTTCATTTAAATTTTTCTATTAATTTGTTTTTTTATTATTTGATTTGTAAATTTTAAATTATGTAAAGTAAGCATAAAGTTAACCTCCATATGGCGTGGCTTTTGTTCTGTCTCGGAATAATAAAGCTTTTATTTATTTATTACCCTTGATATATGTGAAAAAGATATGTACTATGGATTCCACCTCGCCTGAGATTTAGTGTGAAGTTTGGCTATCAGATCTTTATGATTGTTAGATTCTTTATTTAGACAGCAGTCTCCAAACTTTTCTCACCCAAGGGTCATTTTGAGTGTTTCAGGACTTTTCAAAAGGCCAAATAAAAAAAAAAGGTAAAACTGAGTAAGACAGACCCCAACATGGCCGAGACCGAACCACGCTCAGCTGTTCATTCCCACTCTTCCTACACTCACATGCTATGTGCATTCTTCCGATTAATTTTAATTGTAATTGTTGAATAATTGTAATAATAATAATAATTATACCTAAGAAAAACGCGAGACGCGCCGCAAGTTAATAAATTTAATTTCTATTTACGTTATTTAATATACATAGTTTTAAATGTATACTCTAAATGTCACAGATTTCATTGTGACTGTGATGGAAGAGTGGGAGTGAGCAGGTTACTGTAGGTAGTGGTCGGCCATGTTGGGGTCCGTCTTACTCAGAATTACCAAAAAAAAGATTAAACAACTATATACAAGTTTTATTGTGAGCACGAAGTTTTATCTAAATATAAAATTAGGTAAAGTTAAATTTTATATCCAATCACAAAACAAACTAGAAAATTCTGATATTTAAAAAAAAAATACAATTATTTATGCGAATGATGAACTACTTTTTTGTTTCCAAAATCTCCTTTTAATAGAGTTTCATAGTTTGTATTGGGTACTATAAATTTTTATTTAAAGTATATTGAGAACAGTGCTGAGAAGTTCGAACCGTTACACCGCATGTTACGTAAGAATATTGCTTTTAATTGGACTGATGAATGTGAGACCAGCTTTAATCTAATCAAGCGATATTTGTGCTCATCTCCAATCTTAGCGATTTATGATGTCAATAAAGATATCTATATTGAAACGAACGCTAGTTTCCAAGGTATTGGAGCAACTCTAAAACAATCTCAATTAGACGGAAGATTGCATCCGGTTGCTTATTTTTCGCGGAAACTGTCTGCGAAAGAGAAACGTATGGAAATCATCCATCTTGAATGTAAGGCAATTAAAGATGCCATTAAATATTGGCAATACTATTTAATTGGAAGAGAATTTACCGTATATAGCGATCATAAGCCGCTGGAAAACTTGAAAACTAAGTCTCGCACAGATGAAGTATTAGGTGATTTGGTACATTACCTCTCACAGTTTAATTTTAAAATCATTTATAAAAAAGGAAAAGAAAATATTTTACCAGATTTACTATCGAGACAACCTGTGCTTGAATATTTTGAAAATGACGATGCTATACAGGTGGTTAATTTAATTGAGCTGAAGGAAATCCTATCGGATCAAATGGGAAATATTAATGAACTTCAAAGCGCTAAGAATACTGAACGACATAATAATGTGACATACAAAAAGCTGAAAGGTAGAAGCAGAATTTTTATTTCAGTAGATTTCGGTAAACGACTAATTGAACGAATACATAATTATTACGGTCATGTAGGAGTTGCACAAATACGAGAGAAGACCAGACCATATACTACTTCAAAAATTTAGATGATCTAATAATTCACTTTTGTAAAAACTGTTCGGTATGTATGGAGAATAAAACACGCAGAAGTAGACCAGTTGGACTTTTATCGAGTCTAGGTCCCGCTACTGAACCATACGAGATCATGTCAGTTGATTCAGTTGGTGGTTTTGGAGGAAACCGATCACCAAAAAAGTTTATGCACATATTGGTCGACCATTTTACTCGCTATGCCTGGATTTCTACATCAAGAGGTCAATGCGCAACTGACTTTATCAGACTTATAGACCCAATAGCTAAGATACATAGAATCAAACTCATTTTAGCTGACCAATACACGGGATTAAACTCCGAGGAATTGAAGAAATATCTAGATAAGATGAATATTCGGCTAGTATTTACATCTATAGACTGCCACAGTCAAATTGTCTTAATGAAAGATTAAACCAAACACTGGTAAATCGTATAAGATGCAAGATAAATAGTGGAGATGGGCGTGCATGGTCGAAGATTGCTGAAGACTGCGTATCGGAATACAATAAAACAATCCATAGTTCCACGAGATTCGAGCCGGCTTATTTACTTTTAGGAAAGAACTCTGTGATATGCCCCGTCAATACGCTTCATCGCAATGATCTTGCTCAAGACAGAAAGGAAGCATTTTCTAATTCTATGAAGAGTTTCAATATTAACAGGGAACGAATTAATAAGACTAGAAGAGAGCATGAATTCAATGTGGGGGATCTCGTTTATATAGAAAATGGGAACAAGTTAAACAGAAAAAAGACTGATAAAGTACGAATTGGTCCATTCAAGATTTTAAGACGAATTTCACAGACTATGAAGTGGACTGCGGGAGAAAGAAGAAAGTATCAAATTATTTCCACAGCTGTAAATTGTCCCTTTTTCCGACTGAAAAAGTGACTTGAAGAGGGGAGATGTAAAGAATAATACTGGTTGCCTAGGTCACCACTGGCGTGATGGTTATTCGTGAGCAGGTTATACTATGTTCAGTTGGATAGAGTGAGATTTACAAACTTTCGTTTCTACATATGTTTTATAAAAATCTGTGTTTGATTGGTGGTTATAATAACTTGTAATTTAATTATTCTATACTGTAGAAGATTTTGAATAATAAATCTGTTAAACATAATTACATATGTACCGATTTCGAATACTAATCACATACATTTACGCTGTATTTTGATTTGACATATTTTATTCTTGCATGCAGTTACGTTGTCCCAGAAATTGGGACAAATCTATAAATAAGATAATTTGAAAACTCTTCGGGGTTCAATTTATGAAAATCGATTAAGTTTCCTTCCTTGAATTTGTCTTTAATTGGATTATTTTGGCTGAAGAACAATAATCTCCATTTGCAAATGATGGGATATCGGTAACAACGCTGATGAAATGTTGTGTGTTTGTGTGCTGGTAGCTTGTGTAGCACGAGCGGTTTACTAAAAGGGCTTGTAAGCATATATGTTTAAGAGAGAAGTAATAAGAATAATTAAGAAAACACTGGTAGATTAAATTAAATATATTATCTTTAAAGATATTTAAATATTTTACAATATCACAACTATTATGTTTATGAAATTAAGTATTTATCTAGATTAAATGCAAAGCTCTTATGTTTTAACTTAAGGTAGCACTGATTTTTAGAGTGCGATTCCTGAAGTAAGTGTTCTGGCTTTGAAAGCAGAATGCAGACTGTCTGAAAGAATGCCTTCTCTTCAAAACAGTTGGCCAAGTGGCATTGTATTAATTTAACGGATTTTTATGCCTTTGTTTCCTTAATAGCAATGACCCCAAATTACAGTACTGACTCTTTTCACTGCACTAAGATACATTTAAAATATTAACAAAATTCTATTTTTCAAACTGTAAAATATTCTAAACTATTTTTCAAAACTATTATTTTCTTTCATTTCTTTCTTCCACTACATTATCTTCCACTACACTGACAAATGGATTTTGAAACAACCTAATTTCCTTTTACATTTCAGTAAATCGCTTTTGAAATACTAGTTTGAAATTGTAAATGAGGAATAAACTAAAGTGGCCCATTAGAGGAAAGCATGATTTCACCATTTCCCAAAATCATCCATAAATGAATTTTTTCGAAAAAAGAGATTCAAACAAAGAGTGATAGATCTCTGTCTAGTTACAATAACAAGTTTAATGAAACCTTTCGATTCGTTTATGGAGAAAATCGTAGAAAACTGAAAATCAGTTCAGTAAAGTTTTTTTCCCCTACGCCATAACTCCCCTGGCGACTGATGTTGTTCGTTTAGTTGATATCAACTTCAACCTCCCCAAGCTCGATGAAGGTACACTTTCTGTCAACCGATTTTCTTCAAATTCGGAATTTTGATAACATATTTCATTCTAATTAATATTATATTTATGAAAGAGTCGTGTTAGAAAGTAAAATAGCAATCTAGAGGAAATCATAACACCAACAAAATCCATCTTAAATTAATTTTCCCAGATAAATGTTTCAAATAAAAGTCATAGACAGATATGTATAAAGTAAATTATACAACTGGTATTTTATCCGTCGTAGCATGCATATTTCTTTTACTCCTGACTGGTTTCGAATTTTCATCCATCGTCAGAGTAAATTTATCAAGTTTGTGCAGAGAGTTCACTTTAAGCAATGTTTCTATTACACTCGGACACTGTTGGTTTGTTGATTCATCAACAGGAATGATGTTGACAATCAACAAACCAATAACTGTCGAGTGTAATTCAGAACTCTTTGCACGAATTTGAAAAATTTACTCTGACTATGGATGAAAATCCAAAACCGGTAGGGAATAAAAGAATTCAGCTCGTATTTTATCATTTCGTGTCAGTCTGTAACTATTTCACAGAAGCCCACGGCTGACACAGTGTTATTTCGCTTTGTTATAAATAAATAAATATAATAGTAAATCTCCTTCAAAAAACATAGTTTAAGTTACACTTGCCCAAGTGTTGGATGTTTCCATTTTTAAAGGAGAAACACATTGTTTTCCCACTCAAGTACCAACACTCCTCTTAACCTAGTTCGGTTCTAACAAAAACATTTTTAACTACCAGTACATCAACTGAATTTGCTCTGTGCAAGTCTATGTTATCACACTGTTTGGCAAAAAGCATCCTGATGATGAGCGAACGCCCGAAATCGGTCGATGACCACAGAAAGTAGCAGGCTATCACGGAAAATATCTCTGATGATAAATTATATACGTATAAGGTATGAAGAAATGGTACCTCTGGTTGAAGAATTTTGAAGTTTAGTTTATCGGATTCCAAGCTGATACCCTAACGGAATTTCAAGTTTGCACTTAGCGCGATTTTTAGTTTTAGAGCTATGCTATTCACATACATGCAGACATGCAAGCATACATACATACACACACAACTATTTTTTTAAAACCACTTTTTCAGGCTCAAGAGACCTCAAAACGTGTATTGCCATGAAAACTCATCAAATATTGTGATTAACAATATTTTTCTACATAAAACTGGGGAAAGAAGAGCCTCTAAAACAATTATTTTGATTCATTAAAATGGTTTGAAATACAAAGCCAGCCTAAATTTGTCTAAAATAACATTCCCATCCCTGTTGCAGACACCGTGAAATACCTAGGTATGTACTTGGACAAAAGACTCACGTGGAACCCACATACTAGACTTAAACGACAAGAGCTAAACACTCGATACAGACTTCTTCTTAGACTACTAGACAAACATTCCAAACTCTCATTAGACAACAAAGTACTTATATACAAAACAATTTTACGACCAATTTGGACTTACGGGGTTGAAGTCTGGGGCTCAACCAAGCGAACCAATTCCAAAAGAATCCAGTCCCTCCAATCCAGAATCCTCCGCAAAATCACCCAAGCCCCATATTACGTATCCAACCTGACCTTACACAACGACCTAAAACTCCCTTTCATCGCAGGAATGATATCCTCCCGTTACAAAAAATTCCATGAATCTCTCCTCCTTCATCCTAACCTTCTCGTCCTACAATTGACCTCTGCCCATATTCCAGGCAGTCCTCCCCGCCGTCTGAAACGTCTGTGGCCGCGAGACTTACTTTTTCCATCATCAAACAGCCTAAGTAAACAATAAGGGACATTATTACTAAATAATGTCCCCCACATGTGTGCATGTCTTTATTTTCTTTAATCACTTTTGCTTATTGTATTGTACATATAGTTGTAAATATCAATAAAAGTATTTAAAAATTTGTCTAAATTTATCACCACATATAACTAAATAACATAATCTTTCAAAACTACATCCTAACAAGTAAGACTTACCCCTCTTCATCGCTGGCAAAACAAGAAAAGAAAGAAATAGCATCAAAGAAAATGAAGTGCAATACAAAAATTCCGAGAAATAAATAGTAATCCTCATTTTGGCAAAGCTATAAAAAACTTCTTTTTTGATTTCATCTACACAAGTCTGCCATTACAAACCAGCGTTTCAAACAAAACCTCTTTCTAGAGAATATTTTAGGCAAATCGCTAGTAAGAGCTGTTGTATTCAAGCTGTTAATGCTTAAAACATAAGGGACTGAATCTTCCAAGAAAAGTGGACACTTTTCATTTTAATGTACCATTTAGGTTTGAAAACAAAAAATATGAGTTCATAATATGAATGAAAATGCTTATTAATATCAGCGTTTAATAAAGTACAGGAAATAAACAATAAAATAATAACAGTCAGCTCTTTTACCCTTATTATCTCAACCTCTGGTAGGCTCTGTACAGTAAATACAGGAAAGATAATTAATAATATAAATTAAGGTGACATATCTAGGGGAGATGAGCTCTGATTAATAGAAAACAGCAAAAATATAAATTGAGTGGACTGTAAATTGAGTGATTAAGTAAATTGAGTAAAAAATATTAAGTGGACTGTATATAATATGACTGCCCGCAAGGGGTATCTGTTGCATGCAGTTACTTGGGGATTAGAGACCCCACGGGTTACCACTCCATGCATTTCGTCAGCACAGTACACAATACACTTAAACTACATACACTCTACACTTCACAGACAAGAACAAACACAGTACACAAATTAGGGTCTCCGTCCCTAGTTAATTGGCGAAAGCCAAGGGAGAAGGAAGGGATTAGCAGTGGTAGCGCGCTGAACTAGCAACGCGGAGGTCCCTGGTTCGAATCCAGCATGCTGCCCTTAGATTTTCTTTTCCTAGAAGCTTCTACAATTCACTGTCCGGTGATGAGCAGTGTTGTCTATAAGCTAGAGAACACTGCTTGGAGGCCGGCTGTGCATTGGAGAAGGCTCTGGGGGGGCACAAAGATCTTTCAGGTCGCCGTGCAATAATCCCCTACAATCTAATACATATAATATGACATAACTGATTGAGCAAATGGAGAAAAAAAATATTAAAATTATTGGACAAATGAATATATAAATAAAAATTTAAAAATGGGTAACAAATATTATTTATTACTTTCAACAGCCAAAGGAATGGCGCTTACCTTAAAACGCAGAATCCTGGTTACCTATGCTGTAAGACCCATGTGTCCTTAGATCATATCGGGTACAAGGAGAAAGGAAAAATAGGAATAAGTAAATAAATCTTAAGTGCCTGTAAGTCTTGAGTCTTGATCCATAAACTGCTGTTTGGCTGATGATTGTAGATTATAATTAAATGGGTTCCCAGAAGCTGCACAGCAGGAAACCAACCGGAAGTAACAACCATGTGATTTCAAGTTCTATAGGCCAGTAGAGACCGGAACTGCTTATTCGACAAAAAATCCAGTTTAAACACTACCCAGGAAAACCAGAAGTAACAAACTTGGGTTTTCACAATTAAGGGCAACCAAACTGGCATGTATTGCGACCTACTTAAACCGAGTGTTAAAATGGCGACTTGCTCAAGTGAGTCTGAGTGAGCGACTGACTTAGAGAGGAAAATGCTTAGCTACCCCTTTCTACACGTAGGACACAGCCTGTAGATTAGTAAATTACCCATTTGAGCACTCTGTTGGCGGTAAATTTGAATTTATATTAAATACCGAAAAATTAGTATAACCAAAAAAAAAGTGTGTTATTTGACGGCTTCATAACTTTCTCAGAACAACAACAAAAAAAATCTGCTATGAAACACTCACACAACTTTTTCTTACTGCAATTCACACAACAACAAATAATGACTTCACTTTTAACTTACAATTCTTACTACGCGTTTAGTTGTCTTCAATGTTATATCATGAGAGAATTTAAACTTAATAAAAAATCAATTTTTTGAGGAAAACCCTTAAATGAACTTTCACAGAAAAAAGTTTCATACAAAAATTATAGGTTTCTATTAGTTAATACAACAAATTTAATGAAATCCGTCAGTGTTTTTATGGAGAGAATCTCAAAAACTGATAAAACTGAAAAACATAACGCCATCACTAAACTCTTTTATAAATGAATTTTCGTGGAGAAATGTTTCAAATAAAAATGTGATTAATGAAATAAGTTAAAAGAAAACCGGTTTGGAACTTGAAAAGTTTGGAACCGTTTTCGATAAAAATCTCGAAAAATGAAAAATCGCAGAAACATCAAACTTGATATTCCATTACTTAACCACGTCAATAAAAAAGGTTTTGGTAAAACACCATAAACCGGAAGTGCTATTCTACTTCAAAATTTTTTTCAGATTTTTGCGACATTCTCGAAAGTAGCTTCAACGATTTTCATTAAACTACACATAGATAAATAAATGCCTATCACTTTTTTTGATATATCTTTTCAGAATTGTTTGATTGTGGGAGAGTAACTTAAACTTTCATCTAAAATACCACTTCGGTACAATTTGTGGTACTATTACCTATATAATACAAATGCATACCTTACAATTGTGTTGATAATTACTCCAACAAGGCTGTGCGGCCGGCCATACGGAAGACTGTAAGCTTCTTTACTGACCACGTAGACTAAAAAAGCATATGCATCACATGGGCCTGACAACGGATACCAGTTCAGATTTTGTCAGGATGAAGAGGAAACAGCCAAACAGTAGCCGTGAGGAGTACTTCAATTTGATTTTCTTCAAATTTTGAAGAAATCGGTGGCTGAGATTTCTCACCTTTAGGGAGAAGAAACTGATGCTTTCAAACTCTTCTTTCAGACTTTTATGTTGTTTTCACTAAGTCTAATTTTAAACAGACATGACTGAAGAAGGTACTTTAATTTGTGGATGCCATAATAGACCTATTGGGATTGTGGGGGCGTTGGTTACCTATGGTATCTATCCATCTATAAGCACTGCTAGAATTCCAAATCTGAAGAAAATCTCCAAAAGAAGAATATTAGATTTCAAATGTTCCTGCGATTTGTTCAAAGCTAGAGGGTCTGGACTCGTCAAGCAAATCTGCTATGGGTTCTAACTAATTCTTACCCCTACGATGTTTTTTTTTTTTTTGTATTTTGAAAGGTGCACAATATCAATGTTCCTTTGCACCTATACTATATTTAATAGACACTTTACCTTATAATAAAACCCTCAATATTATTGGAACGAATGAACTCTAATAAAAAAATAAAAAAATAACTTACTAGATACAGTCTTAACCTTTTTATTTCAATTTAATCCTACTTTGATTTTTGCTAAATCATTCTTCCTTATCAATTCTAATAAGTACATTCTTCCTTATAAAAGCATTCATCCTTATAAAAAAACCATGCATCCTTATGAAAAAAACTGCACCCTTATAAATATATTCATCCTTATATATTATACATTCATCCTTATAAATATATTTATCCATTAAAACACAATTACGCTACTCACATTAGTCACCATTATATTTGCGTTAGGACAATTTTTGTGTGGATTTCCAGGTTTTGATTTGGAGAAATTTTGAAGGATTTTGGGAAATTTTGGACAAAAATTTGGAGGGTCGAATTTGGAAAATTTGCAGGGAGGGATTAGCTTTTAGTATTCCTTCATAATACTTCTAGCAATATAATATATATAGACACTAATTGCATCAAGTTACATAACAACATTATGGTTACATATCATGAAGATGTGTATATATTAATTAACTCTAATTATCCACAACTATACCACTAAATACTATTCCAACTCATCCTAAAGAACTGCATTGATAAGCAATAAATCATTCATGTTGCCGGCAGCCAACATTAAGCAAAAGAGGGGCGGAATACTCGATATTTCTCGACCATTTCAACCTAAATTAAAAATAATACGAATACTATTTAATGTTTAGATTATTGTTTCTTTCTAAATATTTTTTTGGAGGTTAATAATTACAAATTGTCTTACAAAACAAAACTGTAATCCAAAATTTATATTAAATTTAAATAATAAATGTGCACATATGTTAATACAAATATAAATTAACATGGCCAATTCTCTTCATGGACAGACAATCTCTAGCGATACTGTTGGTATAATGTGGTAATATAAACGGTCGTCTAGCTTGGGGGGAGAACCTAGATTTAGTATGGATTATCGACAGTTATCCTTTAGTACGATGAGAATGGTAGTAGCAATACCATCTGTTTCCATCATCTTAATTACCAGTCTGTGTCATTAATGGGAAGATATTGCATTACAAATGGTACAATTTGTCCACAGCGCTCTCTGCTAGTGTTCGTACTTCTAAAACATTATTATGAGACTTGGAAGGGGAGGGTTGCCGAAATGGTTGGACATCAACTAGGAAAGATGAGTATCGTTTAAGCTCAAAAACTGATAAAGCGGGCTGAGAACTGGAAAACGATGATTTAAGTGCATACTACATTTTGTAAAGTAATACAATTTTAACATATTTTCTGTAATTAAATATATTTTTTTTATAGTAAAACAAATGCATATTCATATTAATGAAATTGTTAATATTCTTGTCGTTTATGAAGGTTTTTGCACCATACAAATCCTAGCAGAAAGACAATTATAGAAGGATGATGCTTGATAAATGAATACACAAACTGAATACTTGCACGTAAACTCAATAGTTATATTTTCCTGGGTGAGGAGAGAAGGGGTGATAAAAGATAAAGTGACCGAGCTATGAGTGATGATTGTTGAATGATACAGTTGGTTGTTGTGTATCGCTAATGTAACTAGCTAGAACTCTTTCTTTTTTAACCGTAGATACTAGTGTGGGTAAGCTTACTGGTTGTGAATTGTTAACTCCTTAAAGTTGATCTTGCGACGTTTAAAGTTCATGTGATTGATTTTAAGTATCTCAAATGGTCGACTTTTATTTAATTTCTCTTACCGTTAGAGACAGTTTCTATGTGAGAAATAGGCTGTCGAAGTTGAAGCCCATTTGCCAATATATGGTAGTGGGCGTAGCAGAGAGTGTATTACGTAGTTAAAGTTTATTGGAAGACTTAGTGGTGGCACGTTGATGCGGTTGCTAATGGAACTATGGAACCCAGTTTGTGTGGCGAATTTGCTGGCAATTGGTTCCCAACACAAAATATTTGCAAAATATATACAAAATAAATAAAGAAAGAAGAAAATTATAATAAAATAAAATAAAATAATTAAAAATCATAATCAAAGCCATCGAGCAACTTATTTAATAGTTTATTTTAAGACACTACGTATTTTGCTTTATTATTTTGTGTTTCTGCTTGATCATGATTTTGTAATGTTTAATTAATGCAATGTATTAAGATTAATTTGGCTATTTTCAAATTGTATACATAGTATTATATTACCTCCTTTGAAACCTTGATATTGTAAATTTACAAATGTTCATTATGACAAGAATTCCTATAGTGTTAATTGCGCTCTAAATTTAAGTATTTATTTAATCAATATATTATTTGTATTATACTTGGAATAATTAATACACTATATAATATTATAACCTGCAACTTTCATGAAAAAAAACAAGTTTATTAGCTGAGGAAAATAATAATATTAAAAATGGAAATGTTTATATAATAATTATTACATTTATTGTATAATTTTTGTATTAATTTATTTTTTTTTTTATTTACAAATGAATTTCATTATTTGTCAAATTAGTGAGATATGAGAAGAAAAATCTGATAAGATTAATTTTGCTGTTACTAATTTTTTTTTCCAAAAGAACAGAAATAAAAATAAGTCCCGTCTGCTACATATACGTATAAAGCAGAGAATGGAATTAAAAACAAAAAAAAAAACAAAAAACAATAAATTCAAACCAAAACTGTGTCCAAGCAATAAATGAGGCGAACGCAGGTAATGTGTTTTTGAGACTGCAACATGTTTCTCTCCTGCCCGAATAGTAGTTATTTAACGTGGCCAAGTTTAATTGCCTAACAAAAATGGTCTGCTAGTTAATTTACATTACCAGTTTTTAGAATGTAAAATTCTATATTGCCGACTGCTTTTATATTCTTCTATTCCTTTATTATAACAATTTTCTTAGTCATCTATTTCATTTGTTTTCAACTTCTTATAGTTTCTCATCAATTTCTCAAAGTGAATAAAATTACAAAATGCAACAACAAAAAGCTACATATGGATAACATAAAAGATCACATTTCTTTAAATAAAAAGGTTGACTGTGTAGTGGAAGAAAGAAATGCAAAAATAATAGTTTTGAAAAATAGTTTAATGAATTTTGACAATATTTAAGTGAAACAGTTTTGGAAAATAAATAGTGAATTTACCTTCAAAAAGAGTGTATTTAGAGTCAGGTACTGTAATATAAGGTCATTGCAATTAAAGAAACAAAGGCACAAGTATCCGTTAGGCCAACACTTTTGTAAGAGAAAATCCCCCTGATTCTTTCGAACAGTCTGCATTCTGCTTGCAAAGTCAGAACACTTGCTTCAGGAATCGCTCTCTTAAAGTCATGCCAGTGATAGAGATTTGCCTTTGTTCTAGATCATTTATTAAGATATAGTTTTTATTGTAGACACATCAAGACTGTGCCAATTTTAAGTTGTAACATAAGAATTTATTCCAACTAAATTCAGTAAATTAATAAATTAATATTGCTGTGTTATTGAATAGTATTGAAATAATCTTTAAAGAATATATTTAATTTAATCTACCAGTGTTTTCTTAATTATTCTTATTATTTCTCTCTTAAACATATACACTTACAAGCCCTTTTACAAAACCGCTCAAGCTACTACAAACATACAACACAACATCACAATACATTTCAACTGTGATTAAGATTGATTTGAATTCATTGGACGCGATTGAAATTGAAATCATTGAGATTTGATTCATTCATTGACTGAATGTAGTTGCCTAAAAGGGGCTATAGGTTGGCAACTTACTTGTAAAACATGTAGGCGGAGTTTTAACAATGGGCGGAGCTTAACAGCCGTTTAGGTAGCACAACTAAGAAGTTGCCGAGCTATATATACTAAAAAGTGTTGGCTTTAAGTACGACAGGTTTATTTTTCTATTTATTGAATCTATTTTTCAAAAGATATACGAACCAATACCAAAAATTTATTCGGAGACAGCTTTACATAAATCAAATTTCATTACCTAAATTTCAACTCGTCAACTAGTAAATAAACCGTAATAAATAATATGAAACGATTAATGCTAATTGATGGGGCACAAATAAAGTTGACATTCGTTTATAATGGAAAAAAAAGTTTGAAACGTATACACTTATATATTAAATTTTAAATATTGATACCGGGCTCCTTCCTCCTGTTCACTTCAACAGCGGTATTCGACTTTTGCAGATCTGTGCGTTACCTTGGATACTTTATAGACAAGCGACTCACATGGAACCCATACACAAGACTTAAAATGCAAACAATGGCTAAACGTTCCAAACTTCTTTACAGTCTTCATGGAAGAAGATCTGAATTACCTACAGAATTGAAAAGACTTACATATATTACGGTTCTCAAGCCTGTGTAGACCTAGGGACTAGAGCTGTGTGGTTCAGCCAAACCTACAAACATATGAACTATACAGACATTTCAATCCAAACTAGTTCGACAAATACTTAACAGCTGCTTACTACGTCACAAATTTCTCTCTTCACGAATTGCCAAGACAAAATATCTCAATACCATACCGCCCGGCTATCATTGCTCTAATCCATTTGTACAGCCTCTAGCCTCTGTTACTACCCCTGAAAATCCTCCTCGCTGTTTGATCACCTATGGCCCCGAGGTTTTCTTCGGAATTGGTCAAGCATCACTAGGTATCCCGTAGAGAGTCCTTACTGTTGGGTAGTTTCTCTCCTTCTGCTCTTCATATCAAGATATCATCCCACCTCATCCTATTTACTTGTACTAAATAAAAATTAAAAAAAAAATATATATAAATTTCCTTAAAACATGAATTACTTAGTTAACCGTAAGTTGGACTTCCTTAAATATTAACTAAATATAGTGAGCATTATACTTACTCTTTTAGAGACAAGGTTTATCTGAAGAGACAGTGCTGTTCAGACACTGATTCAACCTTAGCAAACTTGTAAAGGCAGTTTAGCCTTAAGTGTAACTCAAAGGTAACCCCTTCAAAATCTTTAAAAAATAAAAAAATTAAAGAATATTTTGGAAAAATGATTCATTTAAAACTGATAGGTTTATATCTGCATTCCATGTTTAAAGAAAATTGTTATAGCAGATGTAACAAGAAAATGCTTCTTGTTTCAGTATAAAGGGAATATTACAGAAGTACCTGCAGGGAAAGAAACGAGCGCATATACTGACAAAGATGTATTCAGGCAATTTAAAAAAAAAACAAAAAACCAGTCAATACATACGTATTTATATGATTTGCAATAAATCATCAAATCAAATCAATTAAGTGTGAAATTCACTAAATTGTGGACTACTTCATTATTTTAGCACAGAAAGTATAAGTGCTACGATATTCTAGTGAAAGAAGTAAATGAAAATATATTTTATTTGAAAAAAATCATTATGTGAAGGATATTTGAACAATGGCTGGCAAAAGGGTAAAAATGCAGGTACAAGACCACCGTTAGAAGAGTGGTCAGAGAACTTAGTCAGCTTTGTCTTTTGCCCCTACTTGCAATCATACAAAAGGGGAGGATTTGAACTACCAAGAGAAAGCATTCTTTCAAGGGAGTCTAAATTCTGCACTTAACCATACCAGTAAAAGTTGGACATTCTGTCCTGTTAGAATAGTATTATTCAAATGGTCAAAATCAGTGCCAATTATAAGTTAGAACATAAGAGTTTAAATCAGTCTAGCTAGTTTCAGTATATTTATAAGAAGCATATTATTGTGATATTATAAAGTATATAAATTCATTTAGGGAATAATATATTTATTTCAAAAACAGTGGTGATCTCTTGCTTATTTCTAATACTTCCCCCTCTTTAAAGCTTACATACACACAAGCCCATTACAGAACCGTTCATGCTAAAATACTTACAAACATACAACACACCGCACCAATCACATTTCAATATGCTGTGAGATTGAATATCCTCCTAATGTTTTCATAAATTATAAAATTCATAGATTTCATAAATTTAAAATTTACTAATATTGAAACAAAATATATTCCATAATTTAATATTCCCTTTAATTTAAGTTGTTCGTGTAAACAAACAATTCAAAATAATGAACAAAAATTCAATTTTCATTTAAAAAAAAAAAATTAATCAAAGTTTTTTATGATTGAAATCATTTAATATTGAAATATAACTCCCAAGAAAATATTTCTGTTTATCAATTTAATCTTAATACATTCAGTTCATTTGATAATGCATATAAATGGAATAATTTTGAATACAAATTAAACTGAGATTAACATAACAATAACGAAATAAATATTAATGTAATTTAATGAAGACTGGGTTATCTTAGTGAAAAATTAAGTTAGCGCAAGTGAGAGAATACTAAATTAAGATTGCAAACTTGGGTTGGGTGTTTTGTTGAATAGAGGTATGAGAAATCATTATAAACTGTGTTCTATATGAGCAGATTTAATGTATGAAGAATTGTTAACTGGAACTGCCACATACACATTGGAATTTAGGGCTTTACTTTTCTCTATTCCTTCTACTAAAGGTTCAACTCTTAACACACTTATCGCACCCCTTGTACATTTGTGTCCTCCCTTGTGGGAATGGTGAATACTGGTAGAAGTCACCCTTCTGCATTAATATAGAGGTGGTATATGAGTTTGGTTTGAGGTGTATATACACAACTTTAATGTTCGATATAGTGGAATTCTTAATGGTGCTATATCACCCACTTCACACGGATACAGGGGTTCCTCAAGAACTCGCAACATTATTCTTCTTCTACCATCACACTCCTTCCAATGTTATTTAGACTTGCATGATGCACTTATAGCAAACATTTACAATCTTTAGCAACATCAAATGTTTTTAAAAATCTTTTTCTCACAAAAACATCATTTTTCCATTGGAATAATTTAATTCTATTTCTCCAAAAAAAAAAAATGATCTCTTTTTACAAGAATTTGAACATAACCCAGTGTCCTGATAGTCAAAATAAGAAAAAGCAATTATTGCAACCATAGTAATGGTTTCATCAAGTCATCTAAATAATTAATCATCTACAATAAATACAGGAAATATATATATATGTATATATTGAGGAGATCCTCGGGTAGGCTTTCTTTAATAAAAAAAACAGTAAAAATATAAATTGAGTGGACTAATATACAATAATTTAGGAGAAAAATGGGAAATTAATATATTAAAAATTAATATGGGGAAAAAATGAATATATAAATTACATTTAAAAATGGGTAGCAAATATTATTTATTATCACTTTCAATAAGTCAAAGGAATGGCGCTTACGTTTGAAACGCAAAATCCTTGCTGCCAGTGTTGGAAGACCCATGTGTCCTTAGCGCATATCGAGCAAAAGGAGTGAGGAAAATAGGAATCAGGAAGTGATTCGTATGTGTATCCATCTCTTGAGTTTTCACCAATACACTGCTACTTGGCTGATGAACGTAGATAATAATTAAGTGGGTTCCCAGAAGCTGCACGGCAGGAAACCAACTGGAAGTAACAACCATGTGATTTAACCATATACCTACGCAGGTCCGAGATAACCAGCCGCTAAGTCGACAAAAGGACAGTTTGTTAACACTACCCAGGAAAACCAGAAGTAACAAACTAGGTTTTTCCCAATTAATGGCAAAAGAACTGGCAATCTATTCAGAGATTGTTGCATAACGACTTACTGCTCGAGCTTAAAATGGCGACTGACTGAGAGAGGAGAAAATGCATAGATTCCCCCTCACTACTCTTTGGAATAGCCTAATAAATTAGTAAATTATTAACTAGGTAAATACCCCCTCCAAAATAAAATTCTTGTGCGCTGTTGGCGGCAAATGTAAATTTATATTAAATACCGAGTAAAAATTATTTACTTCTTCGGTTTGATTAAAACATATTTTCGAAGGTGAATTAATTTAACTCCTGGGTATTCATGAGTAGGTTCTTTTTGATTATCTATGGTAACTAATATGTTAAATACAAATAATAAATCTGCTATGATAAACATTACTTGATTTTCTTCTATTGCCATTATTACCTTTGCAGTTGGTAAAGTTTCTTCAAACTTATACTAAGCAGTTACATGCCCTTACCATTATTTGTTGGTCTAGTGGCTAGCGAACCCTCACTTGACGTGAGAATTCAGGGTACGATTCTTGTAAATGGAAAGACGCTGTTGAAGCAGCCCGTGAGAAAAAGTGTGAAGCTACAATTTAGTAGCAAAACTTAGAACCAAAGGCCAAAACTAAACGGCTGTGGCATGCTTAACATGCACCCCTCGAATCGAAAACGCCGTCTGACAAACCTTGGCTCTTCATGGACTGATATCCCAATGATATTTTACTTGTCCTTAAAATCACATATAATTGATTGCTTCCACGACCATTCTCATTCAAAAAACTTAGGTTTGCGCGTTGAATCATTCAGTGGTCAGTTACAAACTGGCCGTTTTGCCTAAAATACAATACGCTTCTTTGTCGACTGGAATGCCAAAGCCACTTTGACAGGAAACTTAAGAAAAACAGGGGAGGGGCAGACCTACTTCCTCCACCTTAGACTCTTATTCCGTCCCAGTCACACACATGGAAGGGAAAATTAAGCCCCGCCTACTATCAGCAACCATTTACTTGCAAGATGGAAAAGGAAGTTGGCTTCTCTACCACCCTGTTGTTCCCCCCAGCCTGTTTTTTGAAGTGTTGCTAGGAAGGTTGTAGTAAGGTCTCATTTCAAGGAAGTAGTTAAGACAGTTACTCGGGGTTGCCCTCATGGTTCTGTGAGTGGACCTTACTTTTGGAACATGGTGTTTGACAGCTCTTGGCTCTGAATATTCCCGGTGTATGCCACAAGGTTGCCTTTGCAGATGACTTGGCGTTGGTGGTGGAGGGAGATAGTAGGTCGCAGCTAGAGGAGAGGGCCGCGTTGGCAATGAGAGTTCTGGGAGATTAGAGTATTGAAAATAATATCAAAATTTCACCAACAAAAACCGTTGCAATGCAATAGTCTGCCCCGGCTTTGAGTAGGCAGCCGGTGGTTCGGTAGGGGGGGCACCGCCTTCGGTGGGTCCAGCAGACAAAGTACTTGGGGATAATCTTGGACAATAAGCTTAGCTTTGCCCCTCATCTGAGGTGCCTCCGGAAAGGATCAAGGCACATTGGGTATCGGCTTAGGCGAATCTCGAAAGAGGAGTGGGGAGTTAAGCGAAGGTTTGCGAGGGCTTTATACTGGGCGGTCCTGGTTTCCCAGGTGGTATATTGCGCCTCAGTCTGGGCGCATAAGGTGCACCAGACCCGGATATTACAGCAGCTGTCGGCAACGCAGCGCTCATTGCTGCTCCCAATGGGAAAGTTTAGCCGCACCGTGCCGACTGAGGCCTTGCAGGTGCTGACGGGTTGCCTCCCCTTGGATCTGGAAGTGGTTAGATCTGCGGGTAGATACTTTCTAAAGCGGGGTCGGGCGGTAAACTTGGGTAATATTAGTTTGGATATCGCCCCACCCGAGGAAGATATAGCGGTCAGGGCCAGAGACGTAGCCTTTCGAGTTTTGGGAGCAACGTAGCGTTATCTTATTATTGCGGGAGGGGAATGAAAGGTGGAGAAATTCTACCAAGGGGAGGACAACGTTCTCGTTTTTGCAGGAGGTGAAGTGGGGGTGTAGCATTGTTTCCGACGAGCTGTCATATGCGGTTTCACGATTGGTCACGGGGCATGGACAGTTGAATGGTAAATAGGCAAGGATGGGTCTGGTGGGGGATGGGAGCTGTAGGTATGGACAGCAGGAGCTAAGTGAGCATGCGTTGTTGGATTGCCCACTGTATTCTGATTTACGTCAGCGCTTGCAGAGGGAGGTTGGGTTCCACGTTGCCTTGGAGAATAATAGTCTGCCCCTGCTGATCGAAAACAGTGCCGCGTGCAGAGGTTTTAGGCGTTTTGCGGAAGGAGCATTTAATAGGAGAATGGAAAGGATCAATAGGGGCGGATTGGGTAGGTAGTTTACAAGTTGGAATGGAAGTAATTTATTGCGTGAATGTTGCCTGAATGCGGGTGTTAGGCTAGCGGTGTAGTTATGACCCTCAGTTTTAGGCTAGTTTGTAAGATTAGATGTAGGGTTTCTCATACCCCCCAGGAATATTAAGCACTGAGGGGCGTAAAAGTGTGTATGGTTGTATGGACGAGCTTAGAGTGGAATGTGTATATAAATTTTAACTGTATTGGATGAATGGGAGAAAGGTTGGATAGGGTTAGGATAGGTTCTTTGTCCCCCCAGGAATATCGAGTACTGGGAGGACCTATAGGTTAGGATTAGCTAGGTTAGGTTACGATTTCAGGGCGTCACGCTCAGCGTTAGGGGCCTCATTCAGTTTAGGGGCTTCTATACGGGCGGGTATGCGCGAGAGCCGAGGGACCGCTCCCCAGTGTGCCTTACAAAAAAAAAAAAAAAGTGTTGCTTTGGTATACAAGTCGACACCACGCTGAAGATTGATCTTACAATATGGGCGAAACGTCAGTTTGTAATTGAAACGGTCTTAACCCGAAAATTTAAATGTGTCACCCTTATTCACATATATCTTATACACATACACTTTATTTTTAGGGATATATGCCTACATAGTAGCCCACCAAACAGCGGTTCTTATAGTCCTGACAATATAGGTTGGATAGAATAAAATTAAGCCTAATGTCACAGAACCATCGAACTACCCTAAAGTATTTAATAAAAATTGTTAGATTTATATATGTGCTGTTGATATTTATTACAAGTTTAAAGAAAATCTTTTTCAAGAAAAATCCCGAAAAATTTAAAAATCTGTTCGGTAAAGTCGCACTTTTTGGTTAAACTATTTTGTTCATTTAACTGAAGCTTAATTTTCATTTTAATAAAGAGATAGTGTAGACGTAAACTTCCTTAACGATGCAGAAACGCCCAAAATAAATTCTCATGGAAATATGTTTCAAATAAAAGTTTAAGTCCACTGTTGAATTGGATTGCCATTAATAAGTCATAATTATGACTGACATCATATTCAATTATCAGAGGTGAAATTTTTCTGTTATTCTAACTGACAGTAAAATTGTCTTGCATAAATTAAAAAATCCCGGTAGTAAACCTTTCTTCCTGATCCTAGGTACCCTGAATTCGTTAAATAAGTAAAATAAGTCTAAAGGTAGATATGTGTTTTTGGGGTGGATGAGGAATCATTGCGGGTTAATTGGAAATGAGATGGCTGATATGAGGGCTAGAGAGGCCACCTTGTTACAAGAACCACTCGTATATACAGTCTCATCTTCAGAAATAAAAAAACTATTTCAAGAAAAAAAAGCTATAAGACATTGAGATATGGATCATTCCGTCTGAAATAAATTCTACACATCAATTCAACCAATAATTCCTGTGAAACAATGACAAGCAATTACTCGGAGAATAGAAAATTTTACAATACAATAAGTAGGTTACGGCTGTACCATAACTACTCCCCACATCATCTGGCGCGAATCGGTAAGATAGACGCTACATGCGTGTGATTAAAAATCTTGATGCCAATCATATTATTCTAGCCTGCAACAAATACATTAACTTGTAGGGCCGCGATACGAACCGGTTATCACTTACCAGCAAATTTGAACACTATACTGACTTACAACAAAGACAGCCACATTATAAGCATGGAAACATTATATATACATATAGAGATATATTCACATTAACTTCTTAACATAATAGTACACTAAGGATGGCTTATTTGCTTAGTTTCAATAAACCCAAAGACACTTCATGTCCTCTTCAAAAGTGGTAAACCAAAAAAAGATTATTTAGTTAGAGTTCCAAGCTATTTTTGAAACCATAAAAACCAATCGTTTAATTTCAAAAAGTTGGTGCTATGGCGGCTCGTCCTCTTAACTAGTAAGAGAAAGTAAAAATCTGACGTGAATTTATACAAGTTCAACTCTAACCATATTTTAGCATTACTCTCTTATATTTCCTACACTGGGAAAGTTGGTGATGAATACGTAACTTCAGACATCAATATTTCATCTCTCTGCATTAATATAAAAGTGGTTTAGATAAAAGTTTGGATTGAGTTTTACATTATCCTCATATGGAAGGTCAATGTTCGAATTGGTACAAAGTCAACACCAAGAACTAAATAATAACCAATATAGTTTGTTCGCTTAGTATATATTTTCTAAGGATAACTTTAGAACTTTTTAATCATTGTTTATTTATTAATCAGAAATCATCTACCAATTGAATCAAGTGATCATTTTTGTTGATACTCGGTCCTAGAAAAGCATTTTATTTAAATTAAAACGCCTTTTTTCAAGTTGGCAACTAGTTAAGCGATTAAGTTATTTTTTATTATATTTTTAACGAATAAGAAATACAGGGTTTACTAACACAGTAGCCCCTTATAAAACTGAGAGATGTCAAGTGGGGAGCCGCAAACAATAGAGTTACAATAAAATGAAAATTCATAGATAAGTAATTAAGAAAACAGGAAACAAAACATAAGATCTATTAAGAATAATAGGTTGTGTATAATTTAAACTGTTTTTTCCATCAATAATCAAAAAATTATTCTAGAAATTGATTTGATGGGCTCACACATAGAACAATCAATACAAAACGAATTTGCAGCAGAAGATTTGGCAATTCACTGTTTCCATCTCAATAAATTGAAAGAAGACATAAAAACCAGAATTCAGGACAACACCAATTCAGAAGTTTCAAGTGTCCCTTCAAATGGATATTTAACTTTTTTTTTAACAGATATGATCGCTGCCAATTTTCAACTGTCACTGCAAGAGCCGATCATAGATCCTGCTAGAACAAGCAAACGCTTGGATATGAAATATCATTGTAAAAAAAACTTCGTATCCTCTCCTGTGGGAAGAAACTAAGTTACTGCCTCTAACTTTTCCATTAATGTGTATCTGGTTAAAAAGGGGGTTTCAGTTCTGTCATACAACTGGAAACCAAAGCCAGAAAGAAACTGATGTTATCCAGAGCGGTGGTGATTTGTGATTAGCGCTGATTATGATTTACGTGGTGTCTTACTAGCTTGTGTGAAAGTCATCAAGTTCAAGACAGTCACTAGTTTCAAAAAGTTAATAATGATATTTTTAAAATTATTTTTTTTGGTTCAATTTCTAATGCATCAATCCTATTTTTTGGTCGTTGTGGTGGTTGGTTCCGTACAGGCGTTTATCAAGGTACAGGCCAAGATATCGCATTTTTGTCAGCCGAAGGAATAGGAATACGGTTTAGATAGGGTAAACTTAACGTTATTGGTCCCTACAACTCCACCCCCCCCCCCCACAAACAATTTTTCCCGGAAAAATGTTTTAAATAAAAGTGATAGGCATTTATATGTTTAAAGAGTATACGAAGTTTAAAGAAACTAGTTAGAGTCGTTTTTGAGAAAATCTCCAAAAACTGAAAAACTTTCGGTTGATGGATTTTGTCCGAAAACTTCGTATGCGATGGTAGTCAGTAAACGGAACTTACTATATTATTTCGTGTTTGAAAGATTTTGGATAGTTTGTTCACACACACATATATAATAAATAAAATAAAATAAAATAAGCCTTTATTGATTTCTTGAATTTGCATCCTTAGTACAAAAATGGTAAATTATATTATCTATTACTTCCAGGGAATAAAATGAAATGTACATTACATTACAAATCTTTACAAATAATTAAATAAAAAATAAAAATAAAAAATCATCTCTTTGTTATAAATAAAATAAACTTGCTATATACAAAAAACGGTGTTCCTTTAATATTCTTTCATTTTCTCCATTAACATTTCTTTAGGAATTAGACCCATTTCTGGACAAAGGCCTCTCCCATTTTATTCCAATCTTCGAGACTTCTTGCTATTTTGGCATAATTACTTCCGGTTACTTGAGTTAACTCGTCTCTCCATCTGAGAAACTATCTTCCTTTCTTCCTCTTCCGGTTTGCCGGGCACCACTCAGTACAGACTTTGGTCCACCTGTCACCTTCTAACCTAGAAATATGACCTGCCCAGTTCCACTTGAGTTTTTTAGCTGCTACTACCAGATCCGTAAGCAGTGTCTTCTTCCTGATTTCTGTAGCTCGAATCTTATCTTTCTTCTTTACACCCAACATACTCCTCTCCATCGCTCTTTGAGTGGTAGGCAGCCGTCGCTCATTCTTTTTAGTAAGCCACCAAGTCTGGGCTCCGTAAAGGATACACGGAAATATACGTATATGCGTCAAACACCAATGGAGCTTTAAAAATATGTTTTAGAGATCGTTATTTCTTTCAACCGATGGAGATTCTTCTGTTTATTTCTTGCGTGGCCCTGTTTTTGAATGATATGTTTTGCCCCAAATACACTGCTTCCGACACACACACACACACACACACACATATATATATATATATATATATAATATACAATTCGCTAAAGACATTGTTTTCGTTCTTAGAGGACCTCAATGTAGCCAGTAAAACAACAAAATTAGAAAAATATTTAAAATATTCAATTAATTACAACAAAACAAAAAATAGGACGTACAGATTCTTCTCTTGTTTTTGTGAAACTTGATATTGACAGAAATTGTTGAAATATATGATATATTTTTCGCCTAAACTTACTAATAAAGAAGACAAGCTAATATATAGTTTGATAATAATTTATACCTTTGTATGTAATTGTAATTTTGGACCTTCAATAACAGTGTAATTGGAGTTGATATTGTAATGGTGTTGATTGTTGCAAGCTGCGCGACATGACAACAATTAGCCCAGCACTGCTAATAGGGTTTACACTGTGCACATACTGTTCTCTGTATATATATATGGTGTGTGTCGTCTATCCTCGCTACTCTCCTACATAGCTCGCATTAGACACACGGCCACAAACTAGTAACGCCACTTCAAACTTCCTCCAACCTGCACTTCTCTAAACCATAACCTTATATAATAATAATAATTGTATAACATTAGTGAAATATGTTTTTTAACAACTATTATTATTTATCTAATGATAATGTTTTTATTTAAATAAACAAATAAATGAAAATTCTGATCTAAAAAATATAAAAAGGAGAAAATATATAGACTGACAATAAATGGTCGAAGATAGTCGACGAAGTCGGGTAAATTCTTAAACTATAACATAATTATTGTAAAATATAATATAATATAAATAATAGGGCACAATAAAAATAGGAATGAAAATAAAATAATCCAAAAATTAGCATAGAAGGGATTGGGGAAAGGATTAGCTCAGTGATTAGCGTGTTGGACTCCCACGCGGAGGTCCTGGGTTCGAGTCCAGTGCTTACTCCTTCAATTTACCTTCCTAGGAGCCACTACATCACACGTTCGGTGATGGACAGTGTTGCCTTTAGCAAGAGAACACTGTCCGGAGACTCACTGTGCACTGAGAAAGCTCCGGGCGCCAAGGACCGTAGATGTTGCCGCGCCTTAAATTAAAAAAAAAATCTGGTGGGAAACACTCACACAACTTTCTCTTACTCCTGTTCTCAAAATTATAATTGACAAATGTTATAGTTTGTGTACCAAATTTAACGAAATTTGTCGAAAATTGAAAAACCGTTCAGTAAAAGCGCACTTCCGGTTTACTAATTTTCTTAAAACTCGGAATTTTGGCTATCTATTTATTTCTAATTAATTTTCTTTGGATGATAGAATTGTATAATCAACTGTGATAGCGCTTTAGAGGAAGCTGTAACCCCATCTCTCCCCTAAAAGTGCCCTTAAATGAATTTTCCCAGAGAAATATTTTAAATAAAAGATGTAGATTTTTGCATGTTTAGTTTATATACAAAGTTTCAAAAAAAATCGTTGGAGCCATTTTTGAGAAAATCGGGAAAAAGTGAAGAAATCATTTAGTAAACTGTTAAAATAAACGCACTTCCGGTTATCCGATTTTTCAAACTCGGGAATTTCAACAACATATTTAATTCTAATTAACATTATTAGATGACAGAATTGTCTAATAAACTAAAATAGCACTTTAGATGAAAACCTAACCCCACCCCTCCCCCAAAAGTGCCCTTAAATAAATTTTTCCGGGGAAATGTTACAAATAAAAGTTGTAGCTCTTTGTATGTGCAGTTGATATACCAAGTTTGAAGAAAATCGTCCAAGCTATTTCTGAGATACTTGCAAAAACGTAAAAAAAAAAACTAGTAAAGTGGTACTTGCGGTTGAAGAATTTTGACAGATAACGTACTGTCAAATTCCATGGTGATACCCAAACGGGATATCAAGTTTCAACTTTCTACGGTTGTTCGTTTTTGAGCTATGCAGTTCACATACACACACACACACACACACACACACATACAGAACATTTGCTAAAAACCACTTTTTTGGACTCAGGAGATCTCAAAACGAATATTTCCGGTGTAAACTGTCGAAAATTTGACACGATTACAATACTTCCACTTACTAGGAGTAAGAGAAAGTAATAGCATAGAAGTCAAAGAAAACAAAGAAAAGCGAAAACAAAAGAAAAAACAGTTTGCAAGATAAAAGAAAGGGTAGATGAACATGAAAAGTTCAAGTCAGTCATAGTACTAAACCAATTAAAAGCTCGAAACTATATTTTTACATTCTCTTACTGAAGAGAAGTATTTGACTTTTCAAGTTTTCAAAATTTAGTTAACACCGGAAATAATGTTTTGAGTTTCGCTGATTAATAAAAAATGTTTTTAGCGAATGGTTTGTATTTATACATACGTATGTGGGTGTGGTTAGCATAACTCAAAAACGGAAATCACAGAAAGGTGAAGCTGAATTTCGTCCACCAGGAGACACAACAATAAGATTTTGGTATCAAAATTGGTGGACCAGGAGGTCATAGACTTTTGCTGAAGAGACTTTTCAGTTGTCTGCGATTTTCTCAGAAAAACCGATCCAATGATTTTCTTTAAAATTCTTACGTCATCTAATCATAAAAAGAATTTAAACTTTTATTTGAAACATTTTCCCAAGAAACAATTATTTAAGAATGTTTTTTGGGGGGAGGGGTGTGTTGGGGTAAGGCTAACCTCTACTAAGGTGTTATTTCAATATATTATACGATTCAATCGTCTATTATAATATTAATAAGAATTCTATGTGTTGCCCAAAATTTCGAATTTAAAGAGAATCTTTATTATTATTATTATTATTATTATTATTATTAAATTATATTTTGGATGTATATATCATTTCGTGTCATATGTGAAATTTGTAAATGGGTAATACCTGTATAAATTACTTAAATAAATAAATACAAACTTTGTAAGTTGCTGTTGTGGCTGTTATGGTTGGTTCCGCAGAGCTGGAAAGCATCAGAGATATTTTCCATGACAGCCTGCTTCTTTTTGTGATCATTGACCGGTTTCGGGCGTTCGCCCATCATCAGGATGCTTTTGGTCAAACAGTATGATAACATAGATTTGCACAGAGCAAATTTAGTTAATACACTGGTCTTTAAATATATTTTTGTTAGGGCCCAACTAGGTTAAGAGGGATATTGGTACCTGAGTGGGGAAAAAAACATATGTTTCGGTCCATAAAGGGGCATATTGTATCCTTTAAAAAAATGGAAATATCCAACACGTGGGGATGTGTAACTTAAATTATGTTTTTTGAAGGAGATTTTACTTAATAATTATTTACTATCTTAGATTTAGATTGTTGTAGGCGATTACTGCATGCGACCTGAAAGAAATTTGTGCCCCCGCAGCCTTCTCCAATGCACAGCCGACATCCAAACAGCATTCTCTAGCCACAGACAACACTGCCCTTCACCGAACAGTGAGTTGTAGAGGCTCCTAGGAAGAAGAAATCTGAGGGCAGCATGCTGGATTCGAACCCGGGACCTCCACGTTGCTAGTCCAGCGAGCTACCACTGAGCTAATCCTTTCCTTCTCTTTTGGCTTTCGCCAATTAACTAGGGACGAAGACCCTAGTTTGTGTACTGTGTTTGTCCTTGTCTGTAAAGTGTAGAGTGTATGTAGTTTAAGTGTATTGTGTACTATTCTGATGAAGTGCATGGCGTACTGAGGTGTGGTAACCCGTGGGGTCGCTACTCCCCAAGTAACTGCATGCAACAGGTACTCCTTGCGGGCATACTATCTTACTATTTTATTTATAACAGCGCGAAATAACACTGTGTTAGCCATGGGCTGCTGTGAAATAGTTTCTGACAAGAAATGATAAAATACAAGCTGAATGATGGTAAGATAGTATAGATAAGGAAAGAATATTTGTAGAACAATCAATCTATATAAGCATTTTATTTGATAATACAAGCACATTTCGCATTTCACCTTTCATAATTCACACACGCCATCCACCCACGCATTATACTTAAATATGGGTTCTTAAACATGCCTAAATATAACGAGTCTAAACGAGCTTAAGTACAGACTTTTATAAATATATCATTGAAAAATTATGTAAGTTTATAATCCAACCTTAATGTAACGTACAATCCACATTAACATTTTATTTTCCTCGACTTGCATACATTTTTCACATATGTACAATTTGAAGGCTGTTTTGATTCGTGTATATAGACTTAAAAGCAGATTTACAACTAAAACTAAAAACTATTTGGTTTTTAAACTTAAAACCTATTTGGTAAGTTGTTTATTGCGTTTTTTATCGTTATTGTGGCCTGGGTTTATTATTTTTATTGTGGTGGAGATGTCGTCGGGTTTGCGTTTGTTCATGTTCAAGTGAACGGCATAAATTGAGTCAGTTTTGTTGTACTTGTATGATCTGATGTGTTCGGCAAATCGTTCCCTGTTTTTTCTGGCTGTCTGGCCAACGTAAATGTTGCTACACTTCGGGCATTTTAGTTCATAAACCCCACTGCTATCATATACGTCAGTAGTACGTCTGCGTATAGTAAGAGTGCGGATTTTGTTGCCATATTTATTGTTAGTTTTGAAAGATGTCTTAATGCCCACTTTTTTAAAAAAAGTTCGTGAGTACATGAATTGTATAGAATATGTAGAATAAAATATGTAGGTTGCAGTAAGAGAAAGTTGTGTGAGTGTTTCACACCAGATTTTTTTCTTATATACAAACTTCACAAGTAACATTCTAATGCTTATCAATGGGGTAATTATCGTGTGTATTTATCATCCATCATGTTGCGTTTACAACATAATGACCGAATGGATGAAAGATAACTAGAACCCAGTCTGAAAACTCCGCACGTACTTTCAAATATTATTCTCACACTTGACTTCCAGTTAATGATTCTTTCAATAATATATATCATCTGTTTATAGATCGGATAATGTTCTAAACATTAAGTTTTCTCAACATAAAACTAATTACATTTACACCGGACACGTAAAAAATTCTGTAAAAATTATTGGCCACAATTAATGTTTCAAAGAAATTAATTATTGGCCACTAACTTAAAACATTCAAAGAACTCAAGTATAAATTAGCTATTTATAACAAGCGATGTAGTGGGGGAAAAGATATAATTAAGTTGTAGTAAACATAATAAACAAAATTGACATAGAATTCTAAATTTGAAATCTTTTATATCGTGAAAATCTTATCACTATAATAAAAACATTAACCAGAAAAATAAAAAAACAACTAACATTTTTTTGTAAACCAATCAACAGACACATAAAGTAAAATTTTTTAAATTCCCAAGTTTCGCGTGTTTTTTTAAATAATCACAACACATAAAATTATATAATTAAAGTTTACTGAATTTTTTTATATGAAAATGAATTGCCCACGTAATTTATAGATCAGCGACAGGTGGGTATGCCAATAAATTGCCACCTATAAAACATGTTATCGTGTCATAATTTTTTTTTTTGTAATTTTACGCGAATTTAAGATTAGCTTATATTACATGATATAAAATAATACTAAAATTATTTCAACTTCAATAATTTCAACTTTTATTTATCAAAAATCACTTGTTGAGTGTGATGAGCATTTCCATATTCATTTTGTAATATGTTGTTTAGTTGATAAGATGTGACAAACTGTAGCCAAAAAGTCAAAATTCATGGCGACTTATAAGATCTATTATGGCTTCTTGCTTTAAAGTCGAAACATGGGAATTTAAAAAATTTCACTTTATGTCTCTGTGGATTGGTTTACAAAAAATGTTGGTTGTTTTTTCATTTTTCTGATTAATGTTTTTATTATAGTGTTAAGATTTTCACGATATAAAAGGTTTCAAATTTCTAATTCTAGGTCAATTTTGTTTATTACGTTTACTACAACTTAATTATATCTTTTCCCCCACTGCATCGCTTGTTATAAATAGCTAATTTATACTTGAGTTCTTTGAATGTTTTAAGTTAGTCTAATATACATATGGAAAATACTCATTAATTGTGGCCAACAATTTTTACAGAATTTTTTACGTGTAAACATGTTGAGAAAACTAAATATTTAGAACATTATCCGATCTATAAACAGATGTTATATATTCATCAACAATCTCTATATATATATTCAACAATCTCTGGTGGGAAAGTATTCTGGAGCGCCTCAGATTGATGTCTTGCCCTATGAATTTATACATGTTAGTACAGTCATTTTTGAAGGAGAGAACAGTGCTTGTTAGGTCTAACTTCAAAGAGGTGTCAAAGATATTAACTCGTGGTTGCCCGCAAGGTTCAATTTCAGGTCCTGTGTTCTGGAATTTTGTTTTAGATGGTTTACTTGCCTCTGAAATCCCCGGTACAGTAAGGAAAATTGCTTACGCTGATGACCTAGTGTTGGTGATAGGTGGGAACAGTCGGACTCAATTAGAATCAAATGCTTCTATCGCTATGGAGATATTGTCCGCTTGGTGCTCAGCTAATAAATTGCAAATTTCTCATGATAAAACAGCAGCAGTTTTATTCAAAGGCAAGTTAGCCCCAACTAGACAGCCGGTTGTTCGCTTCAGTGGTCTTAGATTGAAATGGGTCCGGCAGGTCAGATACTTAGGTATTACGCTAGATAATAGCTTAAGTTTTGTCCCCCACATAAAGGAAATAAGAAGGAAATCTAAAAGCTTAATCGGACAACTTAGACGAGTCACGAGGAAAGATTGGGGATTAAAGAAAAAAACTGTTAGAATAATGTGTAGAAGCGTCTTACTGGCACAGGTATTATACTGCTGCTCTGTTTGGGCGCATAAGGTTAGCAGCTCGGTCTTTACGAGTCATACCATGGCAATACAGAGAGCCATTCTGCTGTTGATGGGTAATTTTAGCCGTACGACATCAACTGAGGCTCTGCAGGTTTTGACGGGATGTCTTCCACTCGACCTGGAAGTAGTGAGATCAGCCCTATTATACTTTTTAAGAAGAGGGAAAACAGTGAGTTTGGGGGGACATTCGTTAGAACCCTTACCAAAAGGAGAAATAGGAAATGACTTCAGAATCTGGCTCCTGAATGAAAAAAAGAAACAACTGGATCAGGATCTGTTACTGCAGTGGAAATCTCGCTGGTCTCACACTAAAAAGGGGAGGACCACCTACAGGTTTTTGCCAGACGCTACAATGGGTAGAAGAATAGTCCCCATAGATTTTTCTTACGCGGTCTCGAGGCTAGTGACAGGCCATGAGCAAATTAAGGGAAAGTGGTATGAGATGGGTTTGGTAAGGGATGGTTGCTGTCGTTGCGGTGAATTGGAGACCGCCGAACATATTATTTTTGAGTGCATTTGTTATGAGGATCTCCGGGCAAAACTATGGAGTGCTGTAGGCTATCATGTTCGCATTGATAATGATACACTAACTCTGTAGCTGGAAAATCTTAGGGCATACGATGCCTTTAAAAAGTTTGCAGAAGAGGCTCGAAGACGTGGTAAACTGTGGGGAGATTTTCGAGGGTAGGCGGAGTGTAAGTGGGAATATTAGTAATTTATTGGATGACTGTGGATTGAATGACTTCGATTGGGTAGTTATCGAGTTTTTAGCGGGCCTCTCAGGAATATCGAGTACTGAGAGGTCAATTAGGATAGGAATTTTGTCTGCATGCGTGAAGTATGAATGTATTTATTGTGTGAATGAGTATGAATGCGATGCAGTTTGTAGCTTGATAGCTTGTTTTGCTATGGTAGCATAAATTCTTTATAATTTAGGAAAGGTACCTTGTTGTGCCCTTCCCTCATATATTCTTGCTTGGGAAACATTCTTGTTTCGGGATCATTGTGGATGAAGAATAATCACTGGGCTGTTATGAGCAAGAGCTCGGGAACAGCCCATACGGTGTGCGCGTAAAAAAAAAAAAAAAAATATTGAAAGAATCATTAACTGGAAGTCAAGTGTGAGAATAATATTTGAAAGTACGTGCGGAGTGTTGAGACTGGGTTCTAGTTAGCTTTCATCCATTCGGTCATTATGTTGTAAACGCAACATGATGGATGATAATACACCCGATAATTACCCCAATGATAAGCATTAGAATGTTACTTGTGTAGGTTTGTATATATAAAAAAAGAAAAAAAAATCTGGTGTGAAACACTCACACAACTTTCTCTTACAGTAACTTAAATATTTTATTCTACATATTCTATACAATTCATGTACTCACGAATTTTTTTAAAAAAGTGGGCATTAAGACATATTTCAGAACTAACAATAAATTAGGCAACAAAATCCGCACTCTTACTATACGCGACCCGTACTACTAACGTACATGACAGCAGCGGGTTTTATGAATTAAAATGCCCGGACAGTAGCAACATTTACGTAAAGTCTGTGCTAATTGGGAGAATATTAAGTATCGCTAAGACTGCAATATAAGCTGCCTTATTTACTGAATCTATCATTACTCCTTCATAGTTATTCCCTTTTTTTGGTGTTTCCAAAGCAGCGAAATAGTGTTTTCCGAATCTCGCACTCTTGAAACATTTTAGAATAACAAGTACCAAATTTTCCTATTTATGGCGGATGAGAATAGGGAGATTTGGTCTTTGAAAATAAAAAACTTATAATTTTGCCAACATTTCGACAAATATATTGTCTTTATCAAGGCATAAAAATAATAGGTATATGTTAACTTCAAAACATGTGCCACAATAGATCCTTGGGGTGTCGCGATGGCGTAGGCTGAAGAGCCAATTCCCCCGTTAGAATCTATCTATCTAACTTCAAAACATGACAGTTAAAACTTTATTTTTAGAAAACTAGCAAGTGGAAACACTGAACAGAATGATAGAGAGGTTTAATTTAGACAAGGACAAGTATGGTTTATAACGGGACTTTATGGGGACTCAAAGACCGAATCTCACTAGCCTCATCCGTCATATTAAAAACGTTCAAGAAGAATCTTCCATTTCTTAGTTATTTACATTCCATCCTGGATTTCTGAATTCCAATATATTCCATCGTTTTTATCATGCCAAGATAATTAAAATTAAAAGTCTGAGGTAGGCGGGAAATATTGTCAGGATGCAAGATGAAGATAATCCTAAGAAGAATGCTCCTTTACAAACATATCGGGGTATGACATATAGGAAGACTAAAAAATCAATGGGCCGACCAGGTCGACAAGGACGCTCGCGAGCACTTTTTACTTAAGACTGGCGATCTAAGGCACCGGGTAGAGAGGTTTGGAGAATCTTCTTGGCGGAGAGCATGGGTTGTAGCGCATGGGTTATTTATGTGTATGTGTAAGTTACTAATTGTAATGTTTTCTATTGAGGCACCGATTTATTGAGGTTTGTGATTCTGGTCACTGATTTGAATAAGTTTCCTCTTTATTTAAGAAACATATTCTATAGATTATAAATATAATTACATATTATAATTATATATTTTATTAAAATAAAAAATAAGTCTACAGCAAGAAAGGTTTTGCTTTGATTTGATTTTTGTAAGCTCGTTTTGTTGAGCATTTGATTTTATATGCCCTTGTATTGAAAAAGCGATAAAAATGTTGGGATTTAAAAATTACGGATTTTTATCAATATTATAATAAATTACAAAATCCCAGAATTCTACTTCTTGTTTTTTCATTATATCTAAATCCCATTTCTTAAATTAAAGGAAATCTCTTAATGAACAGGAAAAAAGTATGATCATTACTTAAATTTATAGATATTGTAATGGAACCGTTTGTTGTGATTCCTGATGTAGCAGATGTCTTGAAGAGGGCGGAAGTTAGTTGAGAGATTTTGGAAGTTAGTGCATCGAATTATTAATACGGATTTTATAAAAATAAACTGTATTTTAACAATAATTTTAATGTATAAATGGTAACTAATAACAAGCAAAATACTTAGGAATAAATAGAAGATAAATAAGTAATAAATTAGAATGATAAAATAAACGAACTAAGATGCACTACTAAAAGATAATAAGTTTAAATGAGACTGTGTATAGTCGCGTAAACTGCTGCTCGTGTATATGGACGTGCTCGTATCGTCGTATAAGATATAATGATCCTCTCGTTGCATATTATAGAGTTTATATATCGGTGTTGGCCACAATCACACAAGACATCTGTCCTAGTGTGCGACCTTGTGCGACCTTCGTAGTTTGCTGACCTTATTTAGGTCAGTGGCCAACCTTATCGGTGCTTGCTTTGATGTAAAGAATTGAAAACTGCTTGGTTGTTTGTTTGGCCGGCATTGTCTTGAAGACGGCGGCCTGCTAGGTCGCTGGTTATAAATTGTAAATTGCTCTTTTATTACTGCCATCCTTTGTTAAGATAGCAGCTGGCTGGAACCACTTTGACATTGGTATGACTTTCCATGTCATTACAATATATAACAAGTCTTTTAATTAATATTTTGCCGGTATAATATTTATTATTTATTTAAGAAACTCACAATTGTATAAAGATCAAAATTAATATCTTAAATGGCGTTAGATAAAACAATGATAAAATGGAGTAATATTTATAATTCTTAGAATATCAATCTGTTATCCAAACATAATGGAGAAAGTAATCTCGCCTTGCCACTGCCCTCAGTAATCACAGAAGTGAACACCAAACTCATCCTTCTATCCGGCTAAAAGTATTATGAAACGGTATATGTATATATATATATTTTTTTTTTATAATGATAAAACATGTGTTCACTTTAAAATAATCAATACATATAAAAAAAATCAAGGTGTTAAACACTCACACGACTTTCTCTTATTGTGAAATGGCAGATTTTCTTCACACTTATAATTCTGATTAATGTTTAAAGCCGTCGGCATTTTTATGGAGGAAATCACAAAAAAACTGAAAAAAAAAAATTCAGTAAACCGGTCAACCGATTTTCTTCAAACTCGGGATTTCGACAACGTATTTAAATTCTAATTATTATTATTTAGATAATGGAATTTGTGTAATAAACTGAAAAGCATTTTACAACCATAACCCCTTCCCTTCCCATTCATTAAATGAATTTTCTTGAAATGTTTCAACTAAAAGTTGTAGCTCTCTGTATGTGTAGCTGATGTACCAAATTTAAGAAAATCGTTGGAGCCGTTTTCGAGAAAATCACAAAAAAACTGAAAAAAAATCTGGTGTGAAACACTCACACAACTTTCTCTTACTCCAGTTCTCCAAATTATAATTGACAGCTTTGTTTGTGTACCAAATTTAATGAGATTCGTTGAAAACTAAAAAAACTGTTCCGTAAAAGTGCACTTCCGGTTTACTAATTTTCTCGGAATTACTCCGGAAACTCGGAATTTTGGCCATATATTGATTTCGAATTAATTTTGTTTGGATGATACAATTGTATAATCAACTGTGATAGCACTTTAGAGAAAAATATAACCCCACCCCTCCCCTAAAAGTGTCCTTAAATAAATTTTTCCAGAGAAAAATTTCAAATAAAAGCTGTAGATCTTGGCATTTTTATTTTGTATACGACGTTTCAAGGAAATCGTCGGAGCCATTTTTGAGAAAATCGCGAAAAAATGAAAGAATCATTTAGTAAAGTGTCAAAAACAAACGCACTTCCGGTTATTTGATTTTTTTTCAAACTCGGATTTCAACAACATATTTAATTCTAATTAACATTATTTAGATGACAGAATTGTCTAATATACTGAAACAGCAGTTAAGATGAAAACCTAACCCCACCCCTCCCCCAGAAGTGCCCTTAAATGAATTTTTCTGGAGAAATGTTTCAAATAAAAGTTGTAGCTCTTTGTATGTGTGGTGGCGTACTGAGTTTAAAAAAAAACGTCAGAGCCATTTTTGAGAAAATCGCAAAAACGTAAGAAAACCAACTAGTAAAGTGGTACTTCCGGTTGAAGAATATTGTCACATAACACACCGTCATAATGCCATGGTGATACCTAAACGTAATATCAAGTTTCAACTTTCTACAATTTTTCGTTTTTGAGCTATGCTGTTCACATACCTACACACAGACACACACACAGACCATTTGCTAAAAACCACTTTTTTTGGCTCAGGGGACCTCAAAACGGATATTTCCGGTGAAAACTCAATATCGAAAATTTGACACGATTACAATACTTCCTCTTACCAGGAGTAAGAGAAAGTAAAAAAACAGTCAGTAAATATTCCAGTAGATAGATTTTGCCCGAAATCTTCATGTCTGATGCGTGGTAGTACCTAAACGGAATACCAAGTTTGGGCTTCTTACAACTATATTTATATTTTTGAGATATTCTTTTCACGCACATTACATACGCAGAAATACATAGAGATCCCGATTAGTATGTTCTCAATATTTCTTTCTATCGTCCTTCCTCCAGTGAATGGAAATGTCCAAAGTAGAGGAACTCTGTGACTGTTTCTACGGTATTATTTCATATATGGATCGTATAATCTCAGAAAGGGATATTCGCAGGCATATAAAGGAAAGATTCTCGATGAGTTATAGGTCAGTTACATACCAGTTTAACAACAAGTACCAGTAAGTCTAAGCTACTTACATCGCTTTAGGCTGCTCATTCTGCAGTATAATAGATTTGTTTCCGATTCAGAAAGCACCCTTGATGTAAATAAGATAGTGATTTTTTTTTTGCCATTGATTTGTGGCTCAAAACTGCAAAATATTATTCTATAGCCCGATAATCATATATCCTGTTCCATTTTTTTTAGCCAAATGATAAAATGTAAAATTTATACATGCCATGTTTTAAAAAAATGAAGAAATAAAAAATGTTGAAAATGAAGATAATTAAACTTTAAAATCTTCAATTAGACTTGAAACTGAAAATAAACGTATAGCTGAACGATTTAAATACGTATTTGTGATAAACAATTATTCAGTCGTTGTCAGTATTATTCTATCAGTAGTCATATTCTGTTCTGGAAATACATAATAAATTGTGCTAATGTTGTAGATGAATGAACCCTATATACAGCCTTAATTTTATTTTATTTAAACAAGATTACATTCTGTTTTCTTTCCTACGTTTCGACACTGAACATGTCGTCATTATTTTCGAGGAAATTTATTATTAAATTTTTATACAAATCTGTTTTTTTTATGTTGGAGTTGTGTAGGCGTTGTTATATGTTATATACTAGACCAGTTTACAAAGAAAGAAATGTAAAATTTTTCAATTAAATAAGTAACAGTAAGTTACCAGTCCGAACATTGTTTTTTTATATGAGATTATTTTAATTTCGCTATTTTTATTAAAGGAGAATTCTTATATGAACTGGTATTTTATTATTTTTGATACGTTTGTTTATTATGTTTGATTAATTTGGTTTATAAGGTTAAGCACCACGTGGTCACCATCTGTATAATCTTTCTTTTTTCATAGAAAATTTTGCTATTTTTTTATACTTATTCCAATAGTTTTTGTAATTTTTAGGCTGTATGATTGAGTTCCATCTCGGAGAACGAACGATGGAGGGTAACTCCCAGCCTATGTACAACTGTATAAATTATACATAATAAATGAACATTGAATTCAATGTCAATATTAAATCAAATAATCAAAAATATAATCATCAAAGTTATTTTAATAAATTAAATAAATAAAGCGTAGTGAATTGATAGTAAATGAAAAAAATGTAAGATTATTATTTAAATAATGTAGGATTTTATACGTCATAGCATAAATTCTTTTCAATAATGCTGACTAGTTTCAAGTTTTTCTCCACCGTCAGAGTCGGTTCATCAAGTTCGCATTGAGAAGTTCAAGGTCATGAACTACTACCCACTGACGATGAATGAAATGAGTTACGACAAAATAATATTTTTTGAGGATTTTAAAGTTTTTTGTGTTATATAATCTAATGATTTTTTTTAAACTTAATATCAACTACACATCTGAGGAGTTGTAATTTTTATTTGAAACATTTCTCCGGGAAAATTCATTTAAGAAGGTAGGAGTAGTTTTATGCGTATGTAGTGGTCATGAGCATGGACATGTAACTAGGGAGGTCCCCAGTTCGAGTCCTGCGGAAAAAATTAGTGAAGTAGGTACTTACGCCGACCCTGCTGCGCGACACCTAATTTCGTAGTTGGATGTTAAGTCCGCCTGAAAATAATAGGCATTACTCTTCTTTTAGCACTTTTGGGTGGATATTGAATTTGAAACAATAAAAGGATCAGAAGCTACATGGATGTTACTTTCTGTTATTTAGAAACGATGTAAATATCCAGATTGCCCGCAAGGGGTATTTGTTGCATGCAGTTTGAAATGTTCTGATGTGATGTGTATTTGTAGTAGCACGAGCGGTGTTGTAGTAAAAAGGGCTTGTAAGTATGTAAGTTTAAAAGAGAATGAAGTATTAAGAAATAATCAAGAGAGTACCACTGGTTTTAAAATAAATATATTATTTTCTAAACAAATTTAAGCATATCACAATTATAAATCAGAAGTATATCTAGAATAAAGGCAAATATCTATCATTGGCACTGAGCGATTCCTTAAGTGCTGTTCTGAAGCAGAATTGCGACTTAGTTGTTTGAAGGCTAAGTGCAGACTGGATGATGTGTATTTGTGGTAAGTAGCACGAGCGGTTTCGTATTAAGGCTTGTAAGTATGTTTGGGGAAAATATAGAAGTATAAGAATAATTAAGTACACACTGGTAGATTAAATTAAATATATTCTCTAAGAGAAATTATGTTACTTTGAATATCACAATAGCTTATAATAATTTCTTATAACGTAATACTGGTATAGCTCTGATGTTTCCACCTTGATTTCTAGCACAAGTCTGTCCTTAAAACAATCTCTTCTCTTTGTTCCTTCAATTCCTCCCCTGTGAGAAGAAGGGGTAGTACAATGCCATAATTGTTCTTAAATTTTTCCAGTAACTGTTTCCATATACCTGGCTTGTCCTTTTGCAAGGGAATGTCACATATCTAGATATTTTTTATTTATTTATATTAATATATTTCTAAGTTCCTTGCATCCATCACAAGTTACTTGAAGAGTAGCGACCCCACGGGTTACCACAGCTCAGTACTCATGCATTTCGTCAGAGCAGTACACAATACACCCTACTCTTTACACTACATCAGTACACAAGCTAGGGTCTCCGTCCCTAGTTAATTGGCGCAAGCCAAGGGAGAAGAAAGGGATTAGCTCACTGGTAGGCGAGCTGGACTAGCAACGCGGAGGTTCCGGGTTCGAATTCAGCATGCTGCTCTTAGATTTTCTCTTCCTAGGAGCCTCTACAAGCCGGTGTCCGGTGATGGGCAGTGTTGTCTGTAGCTAGAGAACACTGTTTGGAGGCCGGCAGTGCAATGAGAAGGCACAATACATCTATCAGTCCGCAGCGCAATAATCCCCTACAACAGTCTACAAATATCCGTATAAAACATAAAATGTAGAAAGCATGTTACTGTATGAATCCGAAGCGTGAAAATTTACAGTCAAAATAAAAATGCTCAGGAACAAAAAAATAAAATAGATATCAGCGTTGCGAAAGATTCCATCTTACACGGATACATGTTATGAACAAGAACTACGCAAGAATGAGGAGTGCCTTCAGTAACTCTGGTTAAGAGAAGATTTGATTAAAAAGAAATATATCTTATAAAAAGAAAAATTTATTCTCGATTTAATCCAAAACATTTATAAATTAAATAAGGAGAAAATCTAAAGGAAAAAAGCACATATAGATCATCAACATCTTAATAAAAAATGTAAAAGCTCAATTTAGTTTCATTTCTTGACTGTAGAGAGCAGTGCTCACTTGTCTGTTCGTATATATATGAATGTTTCCAGGTAAGTTTGACCCTTCAGATTAATCCCCACCCACAAAACATAAGTATGGGTAGTAAGGTAGCGTGCTAACTACTTAGTTGAGTTGCTATATTTCCACGATCTGATGAAGAAATTAGGGCTGAGCTTGCATGTCAGCCAAGTATTAACCCTAATCGCCTTTAGGACTAACATTAGGACAACGATGTACGTAGTAATAGTACTTGCTTTAATAACTAACATTATTGCAACACTTGACCTGCAATACCAGTCTACAATATAATTAGTGCATTATACATTGTTATGTTTTATTAGAAGCACTGGGGTAATATAATTAAAATTATAGGTTATTACAAGTTTATTAACAACTAAAGATAACAATTATAATATTTCTTATCATGGTTTCAGAAGATTGTATAAATTCTCCAAGCATCATTATTTCGTCAAATTTATTTTTATAAAAAACCTATACGGTGTGTAAACAAAATTTGCTCTGTGCAAGTCTGTGTTGTCACACTGTCTGAAAAACGCATCCTGAAGATGGGCGAACGCCCGAAACCGGTCGATGACCACAAAATGAAGCTGGCTACCACAGAAAATATCTCTGATAAAAACCTATACCTTATTTCCTTTATTTATTTTAGGTTTGTAATTGCTTTATTAATAAATTATAAGTTCAATAAGCTCAAATACTTTAAGGTTATTATCGCTTTAGCCAACATAATAAATAAATAAACAAAATTCTTCAAATTTGTGTTAAAATCATACAGAAATATTGATTTTAATGAAATGCATCTATTTTAGACATGTAGATTTAGATGCCTAAAATGACCGATCTTTTGTTAATTTTTTTGTTTCAGGCTTTAAGGTATCATTTTTTTTTTTATCAACTGGAATAATGACATACCTATTAAATAATTCGATTTTATTATTATAATTATTATTTTTATTTAAAGTAATTCTTACTTGTAACGCTTTTTACTTACTCTTACTCCTGGTAAGAGGAAATATTGTAATCGGTCCAAATTTTTGACAACGAGTTTTCACCGGAAATATCCGTTTTGAAGTCCCCTGAGTCCAAAAAAGTGGTTTTTAGCAAATGGTGTGTGTGTGTGTGTGTGTGTGTGTGTATGTGATCAGCATAGCTCAAAAACGAAAAACCGTAGAAACTTAAAACTTGATATTCCGTTGAGGTATCACCATGGAATTTGACAGTATGTTATCTGTCAAAATTCCTCAACCGGAAGTACCACTTTACTTGTTGGTTTTTCTACATTTTTGCGTTTTTCTCAAAAATAGCTTCGACGATTTTCTTCAAACATGGTAAATCAACTACACATACAAAGAGCTACAACTTTTATTTGAAACATTTCTCCGGAAAAATTGATTAAGGGCAGTTATGGGGGAGAGGGGTGGGGTTAGTTTTTCATCTAAATACTATTCCAGTTTATTAGACAATTCTGTCCTTTAAATAATGTTAATTAGAATTAAATATGTTGTTGAAATTCCGAGTTTTAAAAAATCAGAGAACCGAAAGTCCGTTTACTTTACCACTTTACTAAATGATTATTTTTTCACTCTTTCTCAAAAATAGCGACGATTTTCTTGAAACTTCTTATATAAACTAAGCATACAAAGATCTGCAGCTTTTATTTAAAACATTTCTCGGGGAAAATTCATTTAAGGGCACTTTTAGGGGAGGGGTGGGGTTATGTTTTTCTCTAGAGTGCTATCATAGTTGATTATACAATTCTATTATCCAAACAAAATTAATTAGAAAGTAAATAGTTGGCCGAAATTCCGAATTTCAAGAAAATTAGTAAACCGGAAGTGCGCTTTTACTGAACGGTTTTTTTTTCAGTTTTCGACGAATTTCATTAAATTTGGTACTCAAACTATAAAATTTGTCAATTATAATTTTGAGAACTGGAGTAAGAGAAAGTTGTGTTATCTTTTTTCTAGATTTCGTAGTTTTTCAAGTTGTATTGAATTAAAGAATCTGTAAGAAAAACTTAACACTACTTTCTCTTAATATATTTCTTAATTTTAATTTGACAATTTCTTTTTCAAACTTACAATAATTGCAACAAATTCAACTGTGCTTAATATTATAATGACGGTTGTGGATTATAATACATTAAAATGTAATTTGTGAGGAATTCAACATCATAGGTTACCAACATTTTTATATTCGGAACTATGTTACAAATAAAAGTGACAGACTGAAATGGTAATCTTGTTGTTCAGAATTTAAGGGAACTGGTGGCAGCATTTTTTTGAGAAAAATTGAGAAAAAATAAACAAAAAAATCTATTGAGTAAAGTAAGACTCCAATGATTAGATTGTGTAAGTCCCTAATTAACTTCTTTTGAAAATTACATAATACGTGATAAAGGCAAAGAAAAAAAAATCTTGTTTTTATATAAATATATCATTTTGAAAATTATAATGAAAAAAAGAAAACAAATTATGTATTTAAAAGAAATATTATATAAATAATAATAAAGAAAATAATAAAGTTAAACGTAAAATTAATTTAAATAGTAGAATATCCATACTGAAATAACCGGATGCAATTAGATTTGAGGGGATTAAGGCGAATTTGGAATAGGAGGATCCGGCGATATTAGCAGCTCTCCCAGAGGTGGACCAACTGCTCCATTCAGCTGTGTTATGCACGCTGAATAGGAGAAAGTGAGATAGGAACACTGAGAGAGAGTAAGAGTGAGAGAGGAGATGTAGTCCTTCTTAGTTTTGGTTAATCTCTTGAAGGAATCACCTGCAATCACCCTATTTCTAAAGGCTTAACTCTGATTCTACTAATAAGATTAGAAGATATATTCGACGATATAGAGTTCATAATGCATAAAATTTAACTAGGATAACCTGTCCCTTAGATGGTAATTTAGTTTTAAATATAATCGGATAAACTAACCTTATTAATATAAAAAGATGGATTCAATAATTTTTAATAAAAATGTGTTTAATAAATAAATATATTTTCTTTTTATTTTAAAAGTGTATCATCTTTTTAATATCAGTATCTTAAAAAGATAAAATGGTCGTTTTTTTTCCCTGTGTGCAAATTATTTGAATAGTTTTGACAGTTATTAGACGGTTGTATTTATTAAAAATAATTCAAGCCCAACAAGAATTCCGAATCCCTAGATAAACAAAATTCTAAAAAAAAAAAACACTATTGATTTTCAGTTGTGAATATGCGATCATGTAAAATTTTCGAAATTGAGTTTTCGAAACACATGTTTTGAGGTCCCCTGAGTTTGAAATTGTTTTTTTAGCGAATGACCTTTATATGTATTTATTATTTATTTGTCTGTGATTGACTGTGAATGGATTGTGTGATCATTATTTTTTAGTCATTAGTAATGATTGATTGAAGGGACTGATAGAATGTCTGGTGAATTAATAAAAGATCTTATGTCCTAAGACATAAGTAAAATGTACAGCTTTCAACCATCTACACATATTTAAACAAATTCCATGTTTAAAGAGAAATCATAATTGTAACATTTACGGTAGGAGAAAGTGATTTGAAAGTGATATTTGTACTTTTACATTTAACCCTAAAAATCTTATTTTCCAAAAAGGCTTAATTATTATTATTATTTGTCTGTGAGGAGAGACCAAACCCTACGCTATCCAAAGCCCTCTGGGCCTATACGGCTACCCCAAGAAAAATAACAACAAACCGGGTCTAGAACAAATATCCAGACCCGGGACTGATCCATATAAGATTCACCGCAGTCCGAACAAATCGGATAATAACCTTAAGGGGAAATAGCCTAAGCTCTTCCACAGACATTCTGTTCCGACCAAAAGTTCTGAACCTAATTTCCTCACAACACAGGCAATGTACCTTAAGATGGCTGGGTGTTTCCTCCTCTGTCTCAAAGACTCTACAAACTGGATGCGGCACAAGCCCCATTACATAGAAATGTCTCCTTAAACCACAATGTCCAGAAAGGGATTGTGATGGATGCAAGAAACTTGAAATAATATTAATTTTTAAATAAATCTAAATTATCAAAATATGTTGCAAAAGGACCAGCAGGTAATACGAGTACCGTTACTAGGAATGTCCAAGAACCTTTATGGCTTTGTTCTATCCCCTTCTCCTCACAAGGGAGGCACTAAACGGACAAAGAGAAGAGATATTTAGGACAGACTCGTTCTAGCTACCAAAGTGAAAACATCAGAGCCAGTATCAAGTTTTAAGAGTTTACTCCAATTAATTTATAAGCATATTGTTGTGATAATCTAAAGTAACTTAATTTCTCTTAGAGAATATATTGTTTTAAACTACAGTGTGTTCTTAATTATTCTTGCATTCTATCTCAAGCAAACATACAAGCCCTTTTCGCTAAAACGCTACGCCACAAGCTACCTACACACATCCACACCATAACATTACAGGATCCAACCAGATGCCTGAGAGAGCTCCATGAAAGACAGAGCAACATCTCACTAATAGCCCTGTCTGGGGACCCCCGATGAACATTTTGAACTGCTGACAACCAACTTTGCTCATCCATAAGGATGAATGCTGTGAAGCTGTCCATGACTGGAAGCCTGACAGGCAATGTGCCAAAAGACGTTCCACCAGCAGGCTCGGGACCAATGAAAGGGAGAGAGGCGCCTAATTTGGTAAATCTATCCATCTCCTCATTTCCAAAAATTCCTATGTGACCTGGTACCCAGACTAGAAGCACATCTTTCAGAGAAGAAAGCTCTTGCAGTCTTTTAGAACATTCTAACACCAATCTGGAAGTGAAGACACATGAACTCAGCGCCTTAAGTGCAGCTTGGCTATCCGAGCAGAATACAAACACCTTTTAAGTTAGCGTTACGTACTCTCTCATCCAAGATACCACAAATAATAGCATAAACCTCAGTCTGTAAGACTGTGGTCCATTCACCAAGAGATACTGCCAAATGATCTCCGCTCTTAAAATAGACCGCAGCTCCAGACCTACGATCTATTCTGGAACCGCCCGTATAACACCGGAAGTAATTATCAGGTATCACATCAGAGGGACTCAATCTTGACCAATCTTCCCTGGAAGATAATCTGACACTGTAAGAATGATCGAAAACAAAAGTCTTCAACATTCTATCAGAAGGAAAACCTGTAAAAGGAACCTTCAAAAAGCAGGGTAGAATGACCATATCGCTTAACCTGCCAAAAAACCTGCCTGTTTAATTCTATAACAGGCTTTCAATGTAAGTGTGTGTTAACAAAATATCATACAAATGAAAATTCGCAGTAAACTAAAACTTAGTGTTCCATTTTGGTACTACCACCGCATCTGACACGAAACTTACGGGCAGAATCCATCAACTAAAAGAGCGACTTTACTGATTGGATTTTTCAGTTGTTTACAATTTTCTTTAAACTACTATCTACAAAATAGCCCTATAAATCCCTATAAATTTTATTTGAAAAATTTCCTCAGAAAAATTGATTTTTTGGGGGTTCTGAGGGAACAGTAGTTTTATGCTTTCCTCTAAAGTGCCCCTTCAGTAACATGTATGTGGTTTTAACTATATAATAATCCTAATACATATTAGAAACATTGATAAAATTCCAAATATGAAATAAACAATTAATCGAAAGTACGACTTTACAGAATAGGTTTTCAAAATGGCTACAACGATTTATCTTTAAACTTAAAATATTTATTGCACAGATAAAAAGCGTAGCATTTTATTTCAAACATTTTCCCCCACAAAATAATAAACGATTTTAGAGAGCGTTTTAGGAGCCCTCTCAGCTAAAGTTAAATTTAAACTGACGATACATGATCTTGAAATAGAGGGTGCCCTCAGTATTCCCTGTGATCAGTCAAACCTCAAGTTAACTATGACTCTATCTGATGACACCATATATTCTATTCTACCATCATAGCAAGCCTACGCCACCATGACGCTTATGATTCTATTGTGGAACCCTCAATTTAATTAGTGTATCCACTCCAGTTCTATCTGTTTGATTAGACTTTGATTAAATTGAAGAAAGACTCCTGGGTAAGGTTTGAAGGCGTCAAGGTGACTCTTCTTTCCTTTCTCCTTGTCTATCACAAACATGAATAAAAGTGAACACACAAACTTTGCATCAGCTTTTTCTTATTCCCCCTGAGAACGTAACATGTATCGATATCCTATTTTTATACTGTATTATAAGAACAAGTTACAAACCCAGAAAATATCCATCCACATCCTTCTTTTCTGTGTCTGTCTTTTGATCTTTCAAAATTTGTCTTTTGAAAGAATCTTTTCTGTGTCTGTCCATTGGATAAAGGTGTAAAACAAAAAACTACATACCTTCTTTCTTTTTCCATTCCTTTGAGATACCCTTCTAAGGATGAAATACCAGACATATAATCTAAAGAACAGTAGTATCATCCCTGTACTTACCAGTTCTCAACGGCTTTGAAGAAATCAGGAAATGTCTCGCAAGAAAATAGAACCTCTCCAGAAATTCTCTTATATATTAAAGAAAATCTTCCAGATTATTCTAACAGGGTCCTTTATGATCATGTAAATTGAATATTCTGGGCAGGATGAAGAATGACGTAAGAATTACAATAGCTACAAACGGGCAGAACTTCCCTTAAAAACATTTACACAATATAGGTCTTGCAGTTGGGGGGGAAGGGATCCGGAATCAGAGGTAATTCAATCCTAGCATTTATTAATATGTTTAGGCTGTTGTGCTATTATTTGTTAGAAGTATTAATCAACCTTGTCTTGACTTCCATTTAACCTGTTCTTATAATACAGTAATACTATTATAAGTACCATACTGCATAACGATAGCGGACGTCAAATAAAAATAATGACCAGTAACGTATTACCTAATAGCGTAAGATTTTAAGAAAGAATTAAATAAATTGAAAAGAATGAAGAGAAATTCCTTTTGTTTATTATAATGATAATAAAGAAATTATTTGAAGAATAGAAAGAGAACAATGTTAATAATAATTATTGTTAATAAACATTTTACGCCGGTTTAGATTTGTTGCCGAGATAGATAAGTCAAGTACGTAAAAAATTTTTGAATGATAAAACTTTAACTATTTATTTATAAACTGTTTTATACACTATTGTACATACCGTGAAGAGTTTGACCTGCAATAAACATATATTTACAATGAAACAGATATACTTGGGAAAGAAAACAGGAAATAAACAGTAAGCTACTGATTGAAAGTATATAAATACGATAAAGAGAGTTGAGAATAATATTGATTATATAACATAATTTGAAATAATTTCTGATTTAAAAAAAAATTATTAAAAAAATAACGCCCTTAGCCTAATTACAAGGAAGGAAGGAAAACAGTTCAGAACAAAAGCGCGGCTGCACAACTACATTGTGTTGCTACTTACGCAGCATTCTTATCAATCAGAAAAGATATCGTTTAAATATATAAATAAAATTTAAATTTATTAAAAATAAAATAAAGGAGGAAGATATTATAATAGAGAGAACATAAACAACGGTAAAAGAATTTATCATACACTAGCTAATATCGTCATTCTACAATAAATACAATAGTCAAAATAGTCAAAATAATTCAAACCTAAATTGATTTATTGTTCTTATAAATGAAAGTTTAAAATTCCTAGAGAATCAGAAATATTGATTCTGCCAAGGTTATCAAGTGATTTCGGTCTACTCTGACCTCGTCAAAAAAAATTTCAGTCAGCTCGGGTATAGTACCACGATACCCAAACCATAATCCACGGACGTGAAATTCCCTCTCACCATATTCTTCTCGAAACTTTTCAGTAAAGAAGCTTATGCATTTATTGTATATGCTCTGCTTCTCGGCCTGGTTCTTATCGTTATTTTCATAACGAATAGTAGGATCTATAATCCAGGCAAGCTTCTTACTCTGATGAAAGGCAATAATGTCGGCGAATCTTCGTGGAACCTTCGTCATCAACGGCACACACACATCATCCAGACAAGTGTAGCCCTTCTCCGCCAAAAGCTCCATTATTCTATGTTTGGTGTTATGGTGGCGGTGTGTCACAAGGAGCATATTATCCTGGCAACAACCTAACACATGGGAAGCTGTTTCATTCTCCCTGCCGCATTTACGACAGAGGGGCCCAATATCTCCTGTAGCTTGGCTACCAACTCCAGGAACACCACTTAGTGGAGCATAATTAACATTTAATTTTAGGGCAGGGTGTTTTGTTGAAGATAAACTTGTTAGCTTTCGGGTTATCACGAAAGTGATGGACTCCGATACCTGGCCATTTACATTTTGCCCATTTTTCAAAAGCCTTATAAACAAGTAAACATTGCTGAACTATTCTTTATTTGATTGATATAAAATAAAGTCAAGGGTAAAATTGGTATGACTATTACTCAGCTTAATGTAATGGTGAGATGTGTGTATGTGGTAGCTGGTTGTGTAGCACGGGCGGATTTGTATGAAGGGCTTGTAAGTATGTAGTTTAAAAGAGAATGAAGTGTTAGCAATAATAAAGAAGTCACCACTGTTAACAATAATTATATTCTGTTAAAATAATAACTACAACTTATTTGATATTATAAACTTATTTAATTTATTGTGAAACTGGCACAGATATTTAGAGAGCAATTCCTGAAGTAGTATTCTGTTTGAAGGCTGAGTTAAGACTGTGTACTCTTTACTCTTTTAAAGCTGATGGCCCTCTTCTTTCGAATTGCTCTCTCTCTCGCGGGGGAATTCTCTTATACAAAAGAGTTACCCTAACGGGATTTAGTGCCTTTGTTTTCTTAATAGCAATGACCAGATTTAATATACCTGGTTCTAAAATACACACTTTTTGAAGGTAAATTCACAGCACTAAAATAATTATAAAATATTAACAAAAATACAATTTTGGATACTATAAAATATTCAGAAACTTTAAACTATTATTTTCGATTTTGTTCTTCCACTACATTATATTTCTCTCTGAATAAACTTACAGCGGACAAACAAAAAATACATGATCTAACGTTTCTAGCGAATCTAAATTACATAACTAACATTTTTCTGTGAAATTTACAATATGTTTAGTTTTAGTGAAATAAACAGTGCATTCATTTATAAAAGAAATATGGAATTGGCTAATAATTCAAAGTATGTAGAAGGATAATCTAAATGTAAATATGATTGATTTTCATAAAAATGAATCTGATAGAGATCGGTATATGATGTATTTCGTGATCTAGACAAATCCAGCTCAATTAAATTGTTTTCAAATTTCTTTTTTAAATTTAATAATTTGACATACATCTTGAGATTGCCACAAAAAGTCATAGCCTATCTCAGAAATTAACTGTCCCGCCCAATCGTAACGTAATATAATAACCATATTTCTCTAAAAATATTGATTTGTTAAAACAAAGTCTTGGTAACCTGTTGTTATTCGTAATTAATATTTTTATCCGCCAATTAAGAGCGGCTTTAAATACATTTAATTTAAAGAGAGGGAAAAAACAAATCTGTTTAGTCATTTATTTTGTAAATCATAATTTTAAATTACGCTATTATATTACAAACTGGAAATCACAACAAAAAAATTCAAAAAATAAAAACAATAAAATTAAAATAACCAGAGCTTCATTATCATGAAACCATCAATCCTACTTTTTTTTTACAAACTTTAATTATATGGAAATGTTAAATAAATTGAAGTAAGAAATAAATAACTATTCCAAAAGGACAATACTGGTTGCCAATTAAAAACTACGTACGTCTGCATGTGACATTGAACCATCACATAGTATAATTGGCTCAACCTTTCCTATAAATACTTGCACAGTGATTCTAAAGTCTAACGTACGGACATATAAGGTAGGCGCAGGCTCGCTTGCATATCAATTTGCATATTTGTGCATAAGAATGGGAAAAAAACCAGTTGCACAATGGACCAGTCTAATAATAGTAGTTTGCTTCGGTATATGTTTCAACAAATCTTCTTATCTTATTTTATTTTATTTCATTTTTTTTTTATATATAAATTGATCCGGAAAAAAAAATAATACTAAAAAAAAGGCTTTCTGGATATTAAAATCACCATAATTGTAGAGATGAATATTTTAACAAAGTAACCGATAAATTTTTATCTGAGATAATAAAAGTAAAAATATATACATTAATTCCGAACGTTTTTTGCATCCAGGCGTTATTTTTATTGATTATACTAGCAAATTATTATTAATTTTTATTGATTCATACAACACAGCAAGTAATACGGTGTAAATAAAAAGGGGGGGGGGGTGATAAACCATTCCAGTTTAGGTCACATTAATCTACAGCTGGATGATCACCATCAGCATCTCAGCCGTCTTAGAGGTTTGGAGGGTAGGGTTGTAGACGATAGATTTGCTGGTTGAATGCTAGATCAGAATGAGGGTGTTTGGATGGAATTTATAGAGCAAGATTTAACAAAATTGGGTATACATGGAATTTCAGCGCAATGTGAATGGTTGAATTGCTGGCAAACAAGTATTTACAATGAAGCGGAGGATTCAAAAAACCTAAACAGAAAAATGTATAAGAATCTGGTATTAATGAGGAGGGATTTCTTATTATCAAGGGTAGATTAGTGGCAACCAACTCTTTCTAATTACTGTTTGACAACAGCAACCTTTCCATCTGTTAAATAGCCATCAGAACTGAATTTCATTTTAACGGTTTTAAATTATTGTGTATTCCTTGACGTCCTCTAGACAAAAAAAAGCCTAAGGGAATGAACGTCCTATTTTGTCAAGTGAATGAAACTTTGAATTTGTTCAAGTGAATGAATATTAAATGAAATTGTAAAGACTAGAAGGAGTTGTCACTGATCTACCACCGGTAATAAGAAAAATATATTATTACTTAATATGGCTGACCACTTGGAATATTTGTCTACTCACCAATTTTTGGTTTTTATGTTTTAAGACTCTTTTAGTCTTTCTAATTCTAAGTCTAGTTTCCGGGGGGCCTCCCAGAGTGGTTGGTGCACTTAGGCCAAAAAAGAAGCCTGTGTACACCCCAGTTCCGTCTTATATCAATCCAAAATCGCTGATAAACGTCAGGATTAGGGCAAGAGGTATTTTCAATCCTTGGCTCGGAGCCAATCAATGTTCCTTCTCGAACTTAGGAATCTTAAGGAGCAAAATGCACACGTTCACAAAGAAGGTGTAACTGTGTTTCATCCTTCTTGCCACATTTTATAGAAAGAATATTCACTAACAAGACTCATACTGTGTGAGTTTTTGTAAGGAAATAATGCTCTGTAACCGTTGCAGTGACTCTCTTTAGTTCATTCTATTCTTTTCGGAGGGAAGCAAATGTGCGGGAGCCTAGTAGACCCTCCTGGAATACTTGGAGTGCCCCTTCCTTGCAACACCCCTCCAGTAAGTGTAGACTTTCGTAAGCCAGTTCTTAATGGCCTCACATAGAGTTCTATACGAGATACTGCAGAATGATTCGAGACAATCGAAAGTGGTCGTAGGGCTCCCCGCCTAATCCGCTAGCTTCTTCGTTAAATTGAATGCGTATGCCACGGCACCCAGGTATAATGGTCTAATTTTGATCTGAAACAGTCCGTCACTAAAGCCTTTAGTTTGGCCTGAAAATCAGAGTAAATTGCCACTCTTTTATCCTTATGCCCTTGCACAGTAAGTCAGCCTAAAATGGTATAAATTTCAGTTTGATGGGGTTGTGCCACGAGATGTGCAGTCCAGGCACTCCTTATGAAAATACCAACCTCGGCAACCAATCCTGGTATCATTTGTAGAGGCCACGGTTTCATTTTTCCTCGTACGCCTGTCAGTATGGTAGTTAACATCCGTTAATGTCACTTTGAAATTAGATTCAAAGTGATAAGCGAGTTTATCAGATCTGATCCCACATACAATTCAAAGACTTTTCCAATTCCCTGATTATTTCATTTGCTCCTCGGTCTCGTACGTGAGTTATATATAATGAATGCTGGCCAGTATGTAGGCTGCATTCAATGTCATAACTGCAGAAGCAGAATCTCTAGAAGTATCTCCACAGTTGCTGTGAGAGTGGTGCTCATGGCCCAAATAAGCAAACCTTTGTACCTTACTCAGCATTATTCTCACAATACCCTTATCGACTGGCAAAGGAAGAATAGAGCTTTGGGCTAGCGTGAGCCAAAAGATGTTTAACACTGTTACTGGCAGGAAGGGGATTCTTGATTAGACAGAGCCTGAAACCATCAAGTTTGCTTCATTGAATAAAGAGCGTCACAGAATACTCTATGGTATTAGTTAGCTATTTGAATATTTCCCATATTTTAAGACCCTCTTCGATTAAAAATTTTATTTTTAGCCTTCTGAGTGTTTCCAATAAATTATAAACCCTTCAGTCAATAGTTTTATTTTGCAACTAGGGTGTTTCCCAAGTTTCAAAACCCTCCAGCCAACGGCCTTTTGAGAGTTTCCCATGTTTTAAGGTCAATGGCTTTTAGGTTAGCCTTTTAGATATTTCCATGTTTTAATCCCCTTTATCAATGGTATTAGTAGTCTTTTGTGTGTCTCCTATGATTTAAAACTTCTTCAGTATTAAAAAACGAATTTAAAAAACTAGTTTACTTGTGAACATAATTCAATAACATCATATCACAAGCAGTCCAAAAGCTTAATGACCTGTTACGAAGGAATTATTGTAATTAGTCAATTGCTAATTCCATTGCACTGAATAGTCATATAGTGGAATCATTTCAAAAGCAGCTATTAAAATTTCTTAAGTTTGGTCTACTATTTCCTACCTACTAAATAGGTATTTTAGGCATCGTGGAATCTTCTTGCTTTGAGCGCGGATATATAAGCAAAGATATAATACAGTGTTGGACTTTGGATTTAATATAATGTTAAACAATAATAAGTCCCTGGGTTATAAATGATAGTGCTTCAGGAATTGATTCTGAATTTGTTGATTTTGAAAGTTTGTCGACTATATTGATAAAATTCACTGACAAACTTTACATAGTTAACAAGTATTTATTTGTACAAGTATAAAAACTGTGTAAGAATTTTACAGTTTAAAAACTATGTAAAAATTGAAGTGTAAAAGCGACAGAGTGATGGCTTAATAGAATATTGGTTGTAAAAATCTCTTGCAGACTTGCTGTAGAATAACACTATTTTATATATATATATACATTGGGCGGTTTTCCCTTTTGTTCTTTGCTAAGGGGAAGAATCTGAAAAATTGCTTTCTGGTAGGAACTTTAGCTGTCAACTGTTTGTCTGTTTTATTTTTAGCCGTGTGTATTCCACTATCATTCCTTCAGACGATCAAAGAAATAAAAATCCGGATTTGTCCAGATATTTCATTTATAATTATTCCTTTTAAGGCCTAAGGTTCAGCAAGCTTATGATCTTGGACATCCCTTTAAACTGGTATTGAAAAAAAATATATTTCAACCATCTGTATCATACTGAAGACCAATAAATGCATTACCAAAATTCTTAGTTTAAATACAATCAGCTAAATAGAGTTGCGATATGTATGAATATTATTCCAGTTTATTGCCATTTTATTTGTCAGGAAAGAGTACATTCGTGTTGCTCGATGTTTGTTTGGTTTGTTGAGGAATCATTTGTTAAGTTGTTGTTTTTTTAAGTTGTTGATAATTTTGTTAAATTGTTAAGCATCATTGAAAAGAATTTGTAGGAAGTAGCAGCCTAATAGTAACATGAAATGGTCGTTATGTATAAATATATATGTACTTGTATATAATATACTCGCATGAATATGTGACAGTTTGGCATGTCCAAAAATCTTTTGAGGAGTAAATCTTACGCATTTAAAAAATAAAAATCTTAGTACTACATGCATTCTATTTGCTTCACATTTTACATAATTACCAAGAAATATAATAAAATGTTCATTCTGATCCAAATTTCAATTTCAGTTTCTGACAACATTTCTTGGTTTTATGTAAAATGGGGAGCAAATATGTTGAACGATGTGGTGAGAATTTTACTGACAGAATTACAAACTTTACAGCGGCACCCTCATTATTTAATGTTAATTTATTACAACAAACCTTTGTTACATAAACAAGCCTAATTGATACAATTAATACATAATATTACTGAAATTCTATTTAAAGTTTCTCAGAAATTTCCTTCAGAATCTCCAGAATTAATAATTATGCCAAAATTTTGTTGTATAAGTTTAATGAATAAATTTTAATGAATAGTTTAAACAATGACCACACACTGGGGTGACTGGGTACTTAGTGTTGGTAAAGTTGTAAGATTTTTTTCGGTGACAGCCACTGGAAAACCCAATATCTATTTCATTTTGTATTTTAATTTACCGGTTTCAGTAGTGACCAGTTCCCTGTAAAGTGGTAGAAACTAGTCGATGACATTGAAAATAAAATGCGTATCATGGGAAAAAAAATCTCTGAGGAAGAAATGCGAACTAAAAACTATATGAGATATATGTAGGAAAGCAAAATAATATTCACAATTTTTTTGTGTATGTGTATCGCGACCAGTACTCTATACATTTAGATACAGTTTTAAAGGAATGGAACCGTAGGTTTGGGAATGTCAACCGATGGATCTACCAAGCTGACGTCCTTGAATTTCGCTGACAGTACGACACCGACGACGCTGAATTTACAGTCAAAAGCTGAAAGTAGAGTAGCCCTGTTTGGGGCTTAGAAACAATTTGGAAAAAACACAATGTCTAGTGGCTCAGTATAGGGTCTCTCTGGACTACAAAGTCTAATTAAACAGAGAAGACTGGCGAGGACACTTGTAGGGATTGGCATAGGTTTGATAGCCAACTCGTACAGAATCCAATCTAGGGAAAAGGATATTAGTCTACAATATGGAGCAATAATTAAAAAGGTGGACTGCTGTAAGTACTTTAGCTTTGCTTTCCATAAATATGGTTCAAGCTACCACGATATTGAGTCTCGGATTCAAAGGATGCGGAGCCGTTAGAATGCTTAACTCACCGATTGTAAAATGAACAGTGCTGTATGGGAGTGACATTGAACGCTGCGCTCAATGACCTTGTCCAGAAAATTAAAGGCACTTGAGATGGCACGGTCATGAATGGAAAAAATAAGGAACAGAGCGAATAGAAAACGTATGGATGTAGATGTGATATTACCATATATTTCTATAGAAATGTTCTCACCTACTATGATGACCATGTTCTAGGAATGTCGGGCGGAAGATAACAAAGTGACAATTACCTTTGGTAGAAAAAGATAAGACCTAGATCTGATTAGTATCTAAGCGACCGGAAGATGACGGCAAGCTAGGATCTTCATGAGCAAAGACAAATGGTGATATTTGATGCGATGCAGGCAAATGGAAAAGCCTGGATAAAATAATGGAAAATTATAAACATTGCATGTAACGTACATATTACAAGAGAAGCGTACTAAATGACTTTTTCTTTGAAAAAACAATGGCCTATTTTTGGCATAATTTAGTTCTGAATATCAGAAAATTATTTTCTAAGAGATTATACTATTCATAAAAGAAAAAACGTCAATAAATTACAAAGAAATTAAAAAACTTTTTCAATTAAATGTCTGTTAAAAAAGTAATTACATCAAAAAGTATACATGTGCCCATTAATGAAACGCTTTAATGGAATAAATAAAATACCCATGTATATAAATCCATTGTTTAAGCAGGATAGTTGAAATTATGTAGGTATGCATATTTCACTTGAATTTTTAACTACATGTACCACTTAGAATATTTACTCAAAATAATTTCATTTTAATGGTATCATTCCAGCTTAGGATAATGGTTTTGCCATCCGTCGAGAGTCACAAAACAATATCAACTCCCTTGTTAAGAGAGAAAAAAACACTCTTCAGAAAATATTATGGAGCAACAAATTGTTTAGGCTTTAAAATGAATATTCTTCTGCATAGTGAAATAATGTGACCATTATTCCACTAAAAATGAGTGGTGAAAGTTGTACTTTAAATCTCTAGAGAGTTTTAAAAAAAAAGAAGTTTTTTAATCTCTAAAGATTAAAAAAAGTGATTGCAATTTTATCAACTTAAATTAGACAAAAAACTAAACTTCAGTAATTCGTGGTATGGCCAATATAACCTTCCTGTAAATACAAATGATATAATCTTTTCTGAACTATCCTCCTCAAATTTCATTAGATAGATTATTATAAAGGATATTGCACTGTGGCATGAAAGATCTATTGGCCGCCAGAGCCTTCTCAGCGCACGGCCCATCTCAAGGGGGCTGTAGGCCCATCTCAAGGGGGCTGTAAAGGCTCCTATGAAGTGAAGATCTAAGAACAGCATTGCTAAAATTTCATTAAATAGATAATTTTCTAAATTAATTTGTTTCTTTATTATTTTTATAAGCTTTATAAACTTTGCAACAAAAAAAATCTTTTGCAAGATAAAAGACTTTTAAGCTTTTATTTGGTTGCTATTTTCGCTGAGGCAAGAAAAAATATGGACGTTACATTTTAGCAGTAAGGCAAAGTAAAGATTCTAGTGAGTATTCACCCTCTGAATAACCCTTAACACTTTTCAAATAAATAATTTAAAAAAAAAAAAAATCTGATATAAAACGCCGGGCTTTTTGTTAACTCAATTATTTAAATTTTCTTCAAACCGGAAATTGACAAAATAGTAATATCATCAAGGTCTGAGTTAAAAGAAAATCGTTAGAAACTTAAAAATTGAAAATTGAACATTTTTAACAACAAGGCTCACGACGAAATTGTAGCTATTTTAAATAACTTTTAAGAATACCATTCACTTTCACAAATACGAGTAAGAAAATTGTTTTTTCGATTCTATTGTGTCAATATAGGAAGGCAATCACACTATATTTGTGGAAAACGGAAATTCGCAAAAATGGATTCATTATAAAACCGAAGGTTTTTTTGTTTTGATTTCTTCTTTAATTAACCTTTTTAACACTTTTAAAGTGGTGAATTCATTATAAATTATCTATTAGATTACTGATGTACTTTTTTTTTTATTTTTTTTACTTTCTCTTACGATGAAGTATTGTAATCGTGTCAAATTTTCGATATCGAGTTTTCACCGGAAATAGCGTTTTGAGGTCCCCTGAGTCCAAAAAAGTGGTTTTTAGCAAATGGTCTGATGTGTGTGTGTGTGTTTTTTTTTTTTTTTTTCTCCCCAACAGTACCCCTGTTGAGGAGGAGTTTATTTTCAGTATGCATCATATTACATATACTGCACACATTGAAAAACACAACATTAAATATATTGAATATTTACAATATATATAAGACTAAATTATAAACAGATGACAAATTACAATTTAAGTTAGTACTACAAAATAAAAAGATAAAAGACACAAAAGTAAAATGATAAGACATAAGACAAAATTAATATTAGAGAGATAATAATAGAAATTAAATTAAAGAAGAAATAAATAAAGGTTTGTGGTAATAGTGATGAATTTTTTCCTTTCAGTTTTCATTATTTTTACAATTACAATGTATAATATTATATAATTATTTACATGGTGATATTTATTATTTAAGGGAATCAAAGTCAATAGAGTTAACACATTCAGAGAAAATTTCAAAATTCTTATTGAGAAGAAGGTCTCTGAGTTGGGCAGGGGGCCATGGGCCGCCTTGAAGTAGCGTATTCCTTATCAGTCTCATCCTCAATGAATCCTGCAGAGGGCAGTGCAAGAGAAGATGCTCCACTGTAGGGATCTGTAATTACACGGAAACGGTGTAAATATGCTTTGTATCTTCCGTGACCGCTCAGAACTTGTGTTAGTTTATAGGTCAGCTGAATGAAAGGTTTCTTCAATCGGTCTGTTACAGTAGTAAAAAACATCCTGGTTAGTGCACCTTTAGTAGTGGTAGCCCATTGTTGATTCCATCAGCTACACTTTTGTCTCTGTAATGTGATTTTACATATGACAAGGGTACTTTAACATAGCTGAGGGGTAAGGTAGCAGATTTAGAAGCTTCTTTGGCTAAACAGTCAGCCATCTCATTTCCTGCAAGACCTTGATGAGATTTCACCCAAGAGAAATGAACTGTCCATCCTAGCTCCTCGGTAAGACGAAACAAATTTCTTTCTAGCTCTCATAATGAGTGGTAGATTATTGTTTTTATTCTTCAAAGAGTCGAGGGTAACTTGGCTGTCAGTTAGAATGCAGGCAGATTTGTTTTGGGAAGGAATTTCTTCAAGTATTGCCAATGCCATTTCAATAGCTAGCTCCTCTGCCTGATTGTTGGTGCAATAAGGCGAAAGTTTGAATTTATCTGCTCTAAGTAATTCTTCGCTTTTCGAATCATAGACAGCTATGGCACAACCGACATGCTCGCCCTCCTTACTTCCATCGGTGTAGATGTTAAAGTCATATTGTCTATTCTTCTGCTTCTGCAATGGTACTTTGGCTGGATGCATGCGATGAGAAAGACTAATTGGTAAATCGAGATCGAACTGTCTATCTTCGTCCTGAAACTTGCACTGCTTGGCTTTATATACAGAGACTAGTTCTTTAATTTTTATATCAATAGGCATAATATTACCAACCACACATGCTGCCTCGTAAGATATTGTTTTAAAACTTCTTAGCATTCTGATAAGAATTAGTCTGTGTGTTCTAATAATTTTCTTTGTGTGTGTGTGTGTTGTGTATGTGAACATCATAGCTCAAAAACGAAAAACCGTAGATACTTGAAACTTGATATTATGTTTGGGTATCACCATGGGATCTGACGGTGCGTTATCTGTCCAAATTCCTCTACCGAAAGTACCACTTTACTAGTTTTTTTTTTACAATTTTGCAATTTTCTCAAAAATGGCTCTGTCGATTTTCTTTAAAATTGGTATATCAACTACACATACAAAGAGCTACAACTTTATTTGAAACATTTCTCTGGAAAATTCATGTAAGGCACTTTGGGGGGGGGGGGAGTGGGGTTACGTTTTCCTCTAAAGTGCTGTTTCAGTTTATTATACAATTCTGTCATCTGAATAATATTAATTATAATTAAATGTGTTGTTGAAATTCCGAGTTTGAAAAAATGCGGATGACCTGAAGTGCGTTTTACCGGGAATGTATTTTTCAGTTTTCTGGTATTCTTTTTTACTTTCTTCCGTTTATCTCAAAAATCGTTCCGAAGATTTTCTTCAAACTCGGATCAACTATACATACAAAGATGTACAACTTTTATTTAAAATATTACTCTGGGAAAATTCATTTAAGGGCACTTAGGGGAGGGGTGGGGTTAGGTTTTACTATAAAATGCTATCATAAGTTGGTTATACAATGCTACCATCCAAACAAAATTATTAGAAATAAATATATGGCAAAAATTCCGCGTTTCCAGAAAATTAGTAAACCGGAAGTCCGCTTTTATTGAACATTTTTTTTCAGTTTTCGTCGAACTCCAACGGATTTCATCAAATTTGGTACATAACTCTAAAATTTGTCAATTAAATTTTGCAACTGGAGTGAGAGAAAGTTGTGTGAGTGTTTCAACCAGATTTTTTATTGCCTTGGGGAGGGATCATGCTCTATGCTATCCAAAGCCCTTCTGGGCCCAGCTACTCCAAAAATCGGAGCCTTTTCAGAGCACTGCCAGCCTGCAGACAGTGTTCTCTCGTTACAGACAACACTATCCACAATCAGCACACAGCGAGCTGTAAGAGGCTCCTAGGAAGAAAAAATCTAAACGGAGCATGCTGGACTCGAACCCAGGACCTCCGCGTTGCTAGTCCAGCACGCTACCACTGAGCTAAATCCCTTTCCTATTATAATTGATGTTAATAATAATATCTACAATAAATTCAAGGACACATAGTGATTGGATCCACAGTGCTAGAATATCTGGCAAGAGATATTTTTCCATAGCAAGCTGTGTCCCATCTTCTATGGCAGTGTGTAAATTGATTCAGTCCTCTGAAGTTTGTGACATCATACTGTTTTTGTGAAGATAGGCAATCGTAACCAGGTCGATGACAGAACCAGTCTATTACAGACAAAAATTTCTGATTGGGAGAAACATAATTGATATGAAAAATGTACACAAAATTAACTTAATGGAATGAAATAAAAAAAAAAATTCTACCAATAATCTCGAAGTGAACGTGCTTTTATAGTGTTTTCCAAGTAAACTCAAATTAAAGCAAAATACTCCAAGCGTAAAGACTGAGTTGTATTTTACTTCATTTTTTTTTTTTTTCAGAAGCTTTACCAAAAATTCTGCTAAAACACATTCAAATCTTTCCTCACTGAAATGCGCAATGATGGCAATGTTAAAATGTTTAAATTAAAGTACAAAAAAGTTAAAAAACTTAAAAGTGATTTGGTTAAAAAAAAAAAGTGGGAAAGTTTCAAGAGTAACTGGTGGCAGAAGTTAAAGAGTACCCGTTGTTGACATAAGGGAATGGTGGATTTACGCTTGAATCACAAAAGGTAAATCAAATAAGGGGACTAGAAGGTTTAGGTAGGGTAAGGATTTACCCTTTCTATTGCATGAGTAGCTGCTGCTACCTTCAAGTTTCCGTGAGGTAGCAGCAATACAATTTAAATAAGAAATAAAATAAATATTGAATGAATTTTAGGATAAGATTTAGAATAAGTGTGGTAAAAATTTAATAATTGATGAGGAAATAAATATTAAAATACATTAAGAAATTATAAAAAGTTTCTGAAGTTTTTGTATTTAAATAATAACAATAACTTTAATGAATGAACTCTTACAATAGGAACTTCCTAATCCTTACTTCCTTAAAAAGGAGCTTCCTAATCTTTTCTAACCAAGTTCAAGCCTTTGATTTCACAATATTTTGCTATGTATACTCCTCGCAAATATAGCACGCTTAAAAAAAAATAAATCTTGCTCCTTCTTCCAAGTCTTTAAAGATTCTCTATTCTATGTACCGTTGGGAGTGTTCTAAAGGAGTATACAAAGTATAATGGGGTTGTTGAGGAGAGAAATTAGGTTTGATTAAATGAACGAGATATGAAGACACTAATATAATGTAGCTAAGTTTACACTAACTGCACTGGACTTTATAATGAAAATGATAGAATGAATGGTGAGAGTAAAGATATGACACGCTGCGATGTACAGTTGTATGGGAATCTGATAGATTCCTTTAGATAGATTCCCACTGGCTTATATACACACGTTCTCCCACTTTAGCCTGCCTAAGTCAGAGAGTAGTCTCGGTTAACCAGAGAGGGCCTCTCTTCTCTCTGCTGTATCTTTGCGGTACTATTACACAAAGTATAAATAAAATAAAGAATAATGAAATAATGAATGAAATACTACTTACTCACACACTCCATGGGCACTATGGTTCCATGCAGAGAATCTTAGTTGGCTCCTCAGTCAACATCTCTCTCCATTATGGCACTCCTAAAATTCGCATATATACTCCTATAACTAAATGGATCTTGGCTATAACACTTCCCACTAAGATATCAACCGTGGAATCCGATTACCCTCTATCCGATGGAAGTGTTCTTAGCCACTCTTTGCTTTTATGGCTGCTATCAGTTTTTTTTCTAATAAAATTAATTTAGTTCTAGATTTTTTGATTCATATTTGATCGAAGTCAGCATGCAGAATCTTCCTCTTCCAGCAATTCAAACGGTGCTCATCAGATCCAAATGGCAATCCGAGTCCAGGTTTCAGTACTTCACAGTACAACCGATCTAATTACTGTTTTATATTTGTAGTGGAAGGACGAAATCGAAAAATAATAGTTTAGAGTTTGGAATATTTTGTAGTATCCAAAATTGTATTTTTGTTAATATTTTATAATTATCTTAGTGCTGTGAATTTAACTTCAAAAAGAGTGTATTTTACTGTCAGGTGCTGTAAATTCGGATCATTAAACAAAGGCACAAAATCCCGTTAGGGTAACTCTTTTGTATAAGAGAATTCCCCCGCGAGAGAGAGAGCAATTCCAAAGAAGAGAGTCTAACATTAGCTTTCAAAGAGTAAAGAGTACATAGTCTTGACTCAGCCTTCAAACCATACAAGTCGTAATTCTGCTTCCAAAGCCAGAACACTTCAGGAATTGCTCTCTTAGTATCAGTGCCAGTTATAAGTTAAAACATAAGAGTTTAGCATCTAATCTAGATTAATTAATTGATTTATACTTAATCGCTGTGATATTATAAAGCTATTTAAATTCAGTTAGAAAATATATTTATTTTATAATCAGTGGTGCTTTCTTGATTATATTCTTATATTCTATCTCAAACAAACATACAAGCCCTTTTCGCTAAGACGCTCACGCCACAAGCTACCTACACACATCCACACCATAACATTACATATTAGTTAGTTTAATTTTTCTAGTCAGGCTTTTGTTTCTCAGAGTTGCTCAGATGTTGCATAGCATCTATTCCTAGCTTTAAGACTATGCTTGAATGCACATTGATTTAATACTTACCTCACTTTTAATTTCTCCATTTATTTAGCGAAATGAACAATAGTGTGCTGATGTAATAGTAGTTATTACAGTAGCAATTAAAGAATAACAAATAAAAAAAAGTAATAGACTAAAATTCTCAATTAAAATGCTGGATATTTTATTTTCATAAAGTCTCTAAAACATAGAGTTAAATTACATGAAGTTAGATAGCAAACAATATGAAGAGAAATTATAGAACAACACGTGCTTTGGTTGTTCAAATACAATGTTATAATAATAGTACATTTCAAAGTATATAGAAGGGGGGGGGGGCTGCAATCTAGTGAACAACATGTAGTCCTAGATGGTACATATAACAGCGATATAAACTTCGGCTATTAATACCATTTTCATAAACTTTTACTGTTATATTAATAATGTATATAGTAAATTTCTCTTTTCTTTTCAAATAAATTTACAAAAAAATAGACAAATAATATTATTGCAACTATTGTTTAAATAACAATGCAATTATATTAAGGTAAATGTGCCTAAAGTAAGTATAAATCAACGCAGAATAATTTGGGTTCATTTGAATAATTTTGTGTCGGATACTCGGAAATAATTTTTAGGATATAATGCCATAAAATGTCTTAAAAATACAATTTTAAAAAATAGTGACATAATAAAGTTCCAATCAGATTTCTTAAAAATGAATACAAAATTTGTAAAATATGAATTTTAGATTTGTTGTGAAGGTAAAAATAGTGAACTAACCAGAAGAAATGAGAACGTTTCTCCCCCTTGAAATAAAAAATATGAACTATAAAGGTTATCATTCAGCATCACATTCGCACACAAAAGCTGCACTTGATAGTAACATTAACATCCGAATCGAGTAACCATTTTTAAGAGCCTCTAAACACACTACGCATTACCTCCTATGCCACGCCCATTGCAATGTGTTGGGAACGAGCTTCGACTTTAACAGCGAATTTCCCATCCAAAAACTGTCTCTAGCTGTGGGAGAAATAATAAAAAAACCTTCCATTTGAAGACTTTATAAACTATTTGAGGAGTAGATAAACTTTAAACAGTAAACATCCAGATCCAGTTTAAAGGAATTGCCAAGTTTCATGTTCTACCTTGTAAGGTTTCCACGTTGGCTAATCTACCATTAGAACCAGCAAGAGTTCTAATTAACCAAATGCCGAATGCAAAAAAAATATTTAGGTTACAAAAGAAGGCAATTAGAGTTATTTTTGGTTTAGACTCGAAAGTATCTTGTCGTACTTGGTTTAAGAAATTGACTATAATGACACTACCAGCCATATTTATTTTCCAATGCCTCGTTTACGTAAAGGGCAATGAAGGCCAATTTATAAGTTTTTCGCAAGTTTATGACCATTTCATCAGAATGCGCAATGATCTTGTTCAGAGTAGAAACAGGTTGACAAAAGTTCGTACCAACTTCCATAGTTTGTCCATCTCGCTATATAATTATTTACTAGCGAATATAAAAGATAAGAATTTGAAGTGTTTCAAAGCTAGTGTTAAAAAACTGTTATTAGCTCACCCGCTATATGAGATACATGAATATTTTAAAATTAAGTTTTTATCTTGACAATTTTGTGAATTTAAATTATATTTAAGATTAAAAATAAAGGAATATTTTGAAATTAAGTTTTGCCTTGATAATTATGTGATTTTAAATTATGTTCTACTTCACCTTGCCAATAAGGATGTATTGATCTTTTTTTCTGGCAAATAAATAAATCGCTCTTCAGACGATTTTCATCAACCAACGGTACTATTGTACGGTCATCGCCACCTATATCATCACATTACGTTCGGTCACTCTATCCACTATTATCTCTTCTCTGTTCTCTCTTCTGAAAAATAAAAATTGATATTTGATGTGAAACTCTCACAATACTTTCTCTTACTCCAATTTACATAGTCTCTAGTTAGTTTATCGAACTCTAATATATAAGAGCTTCTTCTTATATATGGATACGATTTCTTTGTTTAATTGCAGTAATATTGAATGAATGATTTTTATTGGCTTTAAAGATTGTACAATCTTATTGCCGAGTTCACTCGGTGATCTTACATAACTATACAACAATAAAAATAATAATATAAACAACTTTTATAGTAATATATACTTGAACAAAAATTCAGTTAAATTAATTTACAATGCAAAACTAAAATGGATACACTTCTCAAAAGAACTAAACTAAATTAAGACAAAAAATAAAAATAAGAACAAACGGTCAAACTGAACCCAACTATTGATAAAATTTAAACTAATCCATAAACTACATGCATGATGAAACCTTAACACATCTTTCTCTCACTCATATACCATAGATTATTCAAAGAAAATTTTGATTCCCAATTAATTAAGATCCTGTTAATTTAAAACTTCTGTATGTAAATAAATAAATATTCTTTAGTTTATTAAAACTGTCAAAGTAAGTTAATTTTTCCCATTTCTCAATTGCTGTATCATTTTTATCATAATATTGAGTAATATATTTATATCGAAACCTGTCATAATATTTACATTCCAAATAAAAATGAAACAAACTTTCCTGTACAGAATTACAAGCTCTACACATATCATTGCTATCTAATTGATATTTCGTACCTTGCATAAAAATAATTGCTCTTTGACCTGAACTGAGTCTGATTTGAAAACTGAATCTTAATAAATTTATATTACAATTAATTTCAAGTAAGGGGTTTTGGTAATTAAAATGACAAATGTTCCTATAATAAATATTATAACTGCTATTGCAAACGCTGTCCATATCCCTACTCAATAAATGATTATACATAGACAGTTTTAAATTATTTAACTCTTTTTTTACGAGTGAAGCATTTTGCAAATTCCAGACGTGTGACGCCCCAATTACACGCAATATCGCTGCAAGGAATCTACCCAATTAAATGGTACATTTGCATTCCCAGACAATTCACACAACCTATCTTAACATATTTTAGGCAATCGAGACCTATCCATATTTAGAATTTTAACCCACCAGCTTAATATTTGATTAAAAACTTTCTGCTGTAAATGCACTCTACAGGCTTCTATTCTTACATAATGACCTGGAGTTGTTCTAGGCAAATATAATAGTAACTTAAAGAAATACAATTGCATTTTCTCTATAATTGTTGTATATTCTGCTCCCCATACTTCACAACAATAAAGAACTACACTTGTAGCTATAGCATCAAATATAGTACATTTAGCCTGCCAACAATCTGACTTCCCATTTATTAAAATTTTCATTACGTTTGATGTCGCCAATATTCCTTTATAACAAAAGTTTTCCGCAGCTTTTCTAAATCTACAGGAAGAAGAGAACAAATTGCAGTAATATTTCGATTCCTTTTTTTATGTTGTTGCATGAAACTAGATTTTGATTGCATTAGCTCTAGCGTAGATTTCCATGTGAAATATGGGTGTATGTTAGGGACAATCAGAAATTTAGAATTATCACGTTGACCACACCCACTTTGACAGCTTTACTTCTTCACACACTGTGATTGATTAGTAATTTGTAGCTAATTATTTCTTTAAAAAAAAGAAATAGAATTTTTGGACTAATTTTTCTCTCCGTAGGTATTTTATAAATTATCAAATTGTGCAATACAATTCTTTTTATAAAAAAAAATCAAGTTATTTCTAATTATTATTTACTATTTTATAAAATTAATGAGAGTTACAAGGAGAAATCTATGAATTTACATTCCATTATTAAAGAAGAAGGCCAAAGAGAAATGCAACATCCATGTGAATTCGTCATTTTGTATTTGGCCTTTTTACACTAACGGAACAAAATAAAATTGATGTTAAACACAATTTTCACAAAACTTTCTCAAAAGAAATACATAATATTCAGTTAAAAAACTTTACTTGGATCTCGAGCTTTTAGCTATTCATAATATTGTCCTTAATTTTATGTATGAGGTGCACTCCAGAAAGTAGCCAATCACAGTGTAGAACAAAAGGTGTGAAATGTGGGCGCAGTCTACATGATAATCTAAATTTCTGATTGGCCCAACATACATCCACATTTCCACATCTTCATTTCTACACTGTGATCGGATAATTATTTATAGCTAATTATTTCTATGAAAAATTTAGTTTAGAATTTTTTTTTTTTACTAATTTTCCCTTCGTAGGTATTTATTATTATTATTATTGTAATTCGGGTGCCTAATGGCGCGGGACCTAAGCCTATGTGGCCTTTATCCCCCCGAGACTCCCCTATCCCCTTAATGAATCTGCCCCGGTAGCTTACCGGTTAGTCTACAGTATCCCAAGATATCCCGAAACTCCAGCTTGACAATCCTGCGAGAGTGATGCCCTCCCAAAAAAACGAAACCTAGTTCCAGCGAAACGGGGACAACTGACAAAGGTAGTGGTACACCGTTTCCCTGACTCCGTCGTCACAGTTCTGACAAATGGGACTAGACGTCCTCCCTATATTAAACAAGTGGCTGGACACCAAAGTGTGTCCAGTCACTATCCCTATCAGGGTCCTCAGACCCGTCCTACTAAGGGACAGGAGATACTCCGAAGTTCCCTGCCTACTTGTCTTTATAAATCTTTTGGCTTGGAGGCACCCCTGCGTGTCCCCCCAGCGTTTCTCCAAAACTTTCGTCTCCCAAAGTCTAATCTGTTTGTCACGAAACGTCTTTTGTGACAGCCAGGGCTGGTTCAGGACCGCAAAATGGTTGAGATGATCCCTCCCTAGCCAACTGGTCTGCCCTCTCATTCCCCTCTATTCCCGCGTGTCCGGGTATCCATAGAGGCGCACCATATCCCTCCGAGCTAAAGCATTGAGCTTCCTCCGACATTCTCCCACCAATTTCGAACTCCACCAAGGCTTACTCAAAGCCCTTAGTGCGGCCTGGCTATCCGAGAAAATCCGCACTTCCTTGAACTCTCCCTGCCATTCAATAATGCCCACCACCTCTGCCTGAAAGACCGTGGCCAACCCACCCAAGGCCGCCGAACTCCCTCTATCCAACTCCTGAAACCATGCTCCCGTCCCCGACAGGCCAGTGCCCTCCTGCCTAGAGCCATCTGAAAAGCAACGAATAATACCGCTGCCCGACTCCGTTGGCCTCGTGAGGTTATCATCCCCTATACTACTAATGGTAATCTCATAATCTCTCCCAAATCCCCATTTCTTGCTCGTCTCATCAAGCTTGGATAGCAGAAATCGGTTCACTCGCCAAATTTCGTCCTCGATCCTAGTGTGATCCCCCCGAAAGGTTCTCACCCATTCTCCCTTGCACCTCATTCTGAGGTACCCTTTCATTGCCTCCCCCGTTACCACGTACTGAAGAGGGGTTAGCCCCAACAGCATCTCCAATGCCACCGTCGGTGTCGTTCTCATCGCGCCAGTAATAGCCAAACAGGCCGTGCGCTGCACTCCTAGCAATTTCTTGCTGTTCCTTCCCACCAAGGTACCAGACCACCATGCCACAGCGGCATAGAGTATCCTTGGCTTCACCAGCTTCTCATAAATCCAGTGGATGCCTCGGGGGTTAACTCCCCAGGTCTTGCCCACTAATCTCCTGCACTGCCAGAAAACCTTCTGTCCCTTCTCACACACATACTCAATGTGAGCCCGCCAATTCAACGTATTGTTGATCAGGATCCCCAAGTATTTAACCTCTCTGCAAATTTGCACTTCCTTGCCGAAGAGCCTGGGTCTCCCAAGCCCTTCCAGTTTCCTCTTTCTGGTAAAGAGAACTAAGGAGCTTTTGTCCTGTTCGTAGGTATTTAATGAATTATCAAATTGTGCAATAAACTTTTTTATAAAAAAAAAAAAATGCAAAAAATCAAGTTATTTCTAACATATTTATTTACTGTTTTATAAAATTAATATGAGTTGTAAAGAAAAAACTCAGAATTTCCATTTAAAAAGAAGGCAAAACAGACTTAGGAGGAAACGCCTAATGTAAGTCTGCCATTTTATATTCGGCCAACTTTTAATAATCATACGATTTTCTCTTACTCCAGTTTTCAAAATTGTAATTGACAAATTTTATAGTTACTATACCAAATTTAATGAAATTTGTTGGTGAGTTATAGAGAAAATCTCAAAAATTGAAAAACTATTCAGTAAAAACGTACTTCCAGTCATCTGATTTTCTTCAAACTCGAAATTTCAACAACATATCAATTCTAAGTAATATTATTTAGTTCAGTGATCCGCAACCGGTATGCTGATGCTATGTATGCCCACAAGATAATAATAGGTACGTGTATAATAAATCGCCAGAAGTGATGAATAGATGTGACTACTTTTTTGTTCATTTAATACAGAAGAATACAATTGGATTCGAAATCCTTTTGCAGCCAATGATATAAATTCTACAGGTCCACATTCACCACAAATTCGAGAGGAATTTATTGAATTAAGTAATGACGGGATGCTAAAACTCCACTTTGCCGAAATTACATTGGATGCTTTCTGGTTAGGAAAGAATATCATCGGATTTCAGTCCAAGCTACTTACAATTCTACTCATATTTTCAAATATTTATGTGAACAAAGTTTTTTAACTCTAGTGTTAATTAAAATTGATAAACGGACGTGCTTAAAAGATCTTGATCAATATTTTCGGGTTGCACTTTTAAACATCGAGCCGAATATTAATTAACCATTTATGTTCATTGAAACAAGTTCAGAAATCACATTAATTACCGTTTTTTTACATTATGTATATAAGTATAGGTCTTAAGTTGTGTAAGTATATATATATATAAAAAAAAGTAAAGTTATGTATATTTATGCATTCTATTTTGTATATATTATACATATTTACTTTTGCTGTGACGCAAAATTTAGGAGAAGAACTTTGTTAAACCGTGAGCAAGAAAAGGTTGCGCAGCACTGATTTAGATGATAGACTATTGTAATAACATGAAACAGCACTTTAGAGGAAATAAAAAAAAAACCCTTAAATGAATTTTACCGGAAAAATGTTCCAAATGCAAGTTGTAGATGTTTGGAAAATCTAAGTTTAACAAAAAGTCGTTGGAATCATTTTCGAGAAAATCTGAAAGAAGTGAAAAAACTATTCAGTAAATTGGTACTTGCGGTTGGGAAATTTTGACGCAAATGTGATGGATGCCAGAAACATATTTTATTTGAAGAATATTATTTCAAGAATATCCTAACATTCAAAAGGGTAAGCCAGGTAGAAGAAGTCCAGTTACTGGGAGAGTTCATGAACCTTGATAGCATTGTCCTACTCCCTTCTTCTCACAGGGGAGGAATTGAACGAACAATTAGAAGACATTCTTTTCAAGACAGTTTTGTTGTAGACACCGAAGCAGAACATATCAGGACTGTGCCAGTTATAAGTTAAAACATAAGATTTTATTCCAACTAAATTCAGTGAATTAATAAACATATTGCTGTGTATTGAATAGCATTTAAATATTTTTAAAGAATATATTTAATTTAATCTACCAGTGTTTTCTTAATTATTCTTATTACTTCTCTTTTAAACGTATATACTTACTTACAAGCTCTTTTACAAAACCGCTCAAGCCACTACAAGCCACAACTACACTACAACTACAACACACTGAAAACATTTCACAAAACTTACTGTCGGATCCTATGGAATATCTAAACGGAATATCAAGTTTGAACTTACAGCGATTTTTCGTCATTTAAGGGCATTTCTGAGCTATGCCATTAGCACACACACACACACACACACATAAACAACCTATTTTCTAAAAAAACACTTTTTTGCACTAAGGCGACCTCAAAACGTGTATTTCCGGTGAAAATTCGATATCGAAAATTTGACACGATTACAGTACTTTTTCTTACTAGGGGTATTATTATTATTATTCGCGAAAGGGGAGGGCAAAACCCTACGCTATCCAAAGCCCCCCAGGGCCCATCTTACTAGGGGTAAGACAAAGTAATAATTGTAAAAGTTGCAAAGTATAATTGAGAGTAAAGTACACTAAGTAGACTAAACACATGTAGTCGGATATTTGGTTGTTCGGAAGCAGAAAATAAGGAGATAAATATGTAACTAGTACATCTACTGCATTGTAATTAAACGTTTAATTTGCGGGATTTAATATAAACACAGAGTAAGTGAGAATGAGGAATTAGCAACTAAAGAAAGTGCGAAAGGAAGAAAGAAAGATAGGTTTATTATGCCCTGGGATCTGTTGGCCTATGATTATACCCTTTGTACCTTAAGAGCGAAAAAAAAGAAGTTAACATCTATTAATAAATACAATAATAATCACTCTCTGATCAGTGAGAACAAAATAAAATAAATTTCCACTAGTTATTTACGTTAATATTACAATAAAACTATTTACAATAACTATATACAGGTTTAAAATTAAAATTACTACTAATAATGAAGATAATAGAAATAATAATAACTAATTTGTAAAAACTTAACAATTTCCTTTAAACTTTACAAATAAATAATTATAAAAATAAAATTTAAATCTAAAAAGTGTTTTCTTGCTAGTCATGTCTGTAGGTAAGTCGTTCCACAGTCTACTAGCAGTAACGTTAAAAGAATTATGATAAGTAGCAGTCCTGTAAGGTTGTATGTAAATATAATGAAAAAATTTGGTGAGAATCGTTCAAGTAAAAAAATCATTCAATAATGCGTTTCGAACGAAACGTTCGACAGACATCCTGTCTTTATCAAGGCTTTAATATATAGATATAATCGTCAAGATGTGGAGAAAGAATTTTTAAACATACACATTTGTTACATCGCAGAAACATATAAAAAAAGAAAATTAAAAGTTACTTGTTTCTTGTCTTAAATCATCTACAGAAAATATGTGTACTCGTATGTTAAAAATTCTTTCTCCACAACTTCACGACTATCTATATTTTAAAGCCATGATAAAGACAGGAAACTCAGTCGAAACGTTGGCATAAGTGAATGTTTTTTGTTTTTTTTTTACCGATCCTCACCAAATTTTTTCATAACATAATTCACCAACGTTCAACAAATACTTTTATATGTTGTATGTAAAGTCTAGAGTCAACAGTCTTTGTAGTTCGTAAGTCTAGTGCAGCTTTTACTGAAAACATATTTTGGTGTTTTAATTTGGACAATTGATACATAAAATTGCTAGTAAAATACCTTCTGCGATACTCAACATTAAGCCAGTTTAAACAATGGTAATGTGTAGTTATGTGATCAACTTTTCTAATATTCAATATAAACCAGATGCAGAGAGTGAGTGAGAGAGAGAGAGAGAAAGATGACTCGGCGATTGGAAATTAATGAGGCAGAGCGATAATTTCTGATGATGAACAAATGATATATAGTGGTAGATAAAACAAGTAGAACTGATCGACTGGTGAAAGACAAGTAATGTACCACTCATTTCCGTATCTTATCTGTAGGAAGATCCTGAGGGTTCTCAAAAAACATGACTAGTTCAGCGGTAGTAGAAGTAAAAGTAGATCGGATGCCCCCTAAGAAGTAGCGACGGTAGCATTGTCTTGCGGAATTGAAAGCAACTGTACAAGCATCATATAAATATTCCCTAAACATCATTTTATGCGATCATATTTGAAGATGGTGTAGTGGAAGAACGAAATAGAAAAATAATAGTTTAGAGTTAGAATATTTTATAGCATCAAAAATCTATTTTTTTTAATGTTTTAAATGTATCTTACAGCAATGAAAAGAGTCAGGTACTGTAATCTGGGGTCATTGTTATTGGAAAAACAAAGGCACAAAAATCCCGTTGGGTTAATTCTTTTGTAAAAGAAAATTCCCCCGCTAGAGAGAGATTCCTTAAAATAGTCTGCCTTCAGCTTTCAAAGAATACATGTCTGACTTCTGCTTTCAAACAACAGTCTGTATTCTGCTTCCAAAACCAGAACACTTACTTCAGGAATCGCTCAGTGCCAATGATAGATATTTGCCTTTATTCTAGTTATACATCTGATAATTGTGATATTGTAAAGTACTTGAATTTACTTAGAGATAATATATTTATTTATGAGATAATATATTTATAATATAGTGGTGATTTCTTGATTATTTCTTAATACTTCTATCTTTACCTCAAACGTTCATACAAGCCCTTTTACTACACCGCTCTCGCCCCTACAAACTCAACATCACCAATTACATTACAATGGTATAAATTAATTTGGAGAAACCTTAGATTATTTTAGTAATTAAAAGAAAAAAGTATTGTTTTCCTGAAATGGCAAATAATGTAAGATCAGCAAAAACAACTTATATTCTCCTACAAGTAAATTTAACAATGAAAGCAACAAAAATAACAATAAAGAGAGAATCATATAAGAGATAAGGGAAGAGAATAGCTGCGGTATGTAGTACAGAAACTGAAAGGAATTCCTCGTTACAGAGTATGGATAAAAGATGTTACCTTTCCAACAAGAATCTAGTATACACTTGTAACTGTAGAGAGAAGTTAGTCAAAAAGGATGGGAGAGCTATGTCGAACTTTACCAAACCACTTCAAGAAACCATTAAGGACATCAACAGAAAACAGAGGGACGACACAAGTTTGTTAACTTCCATGAAAACTACACAAACTTGTCTTTCAACCTCACACTAGTATCCCTAGAAGAAAAACTTGTTACCATCCAGGTAAACCACCTTAAGGGAATAACTACTTTCACAAAAACACTACTAATTCACTAACTTCACTAATGGAGAAGACCACCTTTTATTTTGTCCCATTTTTATATTTATTATTTATTTGGTATACGCAGTAAATAAAGTTTCAAAATATTCTATAGAAACATCATATATATACTTGGGTTTTCCAGAACTAAGATTTTACCGGGAAAAATTAATTTTGAAGTTGTAACATCTAAGCCTTGAATTTTTTTTTTTTTTTTAAGACTGGTGAAACGCTTTAGCCACAAAATGTGGGACTTCCACTACCTACTAAAAACACCCCTTATGCAGAAACACTGGCTTTGCAATTCCGCACAATCACTTTAGACCAGGTTTCTTTATAGCGGCCACGGGGCTCTATTTTATTCTCTTCCTAAATTTGATCAGATATGCTCCTAGCTCTGAAGGACCGAGTGTACCAACCCAGGAAATCACAAGTTCCAGGTTCTCCTTCTTGCATATCATTCATTACCGAGTAACCTACGAGTCCGGACATAAATCTCTATCTCCGCCACTAGTGGTCACGCTGAAAAATTTTTTTGGGGTGGGGGGGCCCATTTACTACCACACACAAAAGTGTGGGAGTGACTCAATCACATGTGGACAGAAGATGCGCAGCACGGAGAGGCCGCCATTCTCATCCTATGGGGGAGATACGATCTTAAAAAATATAAATGTCCAATTTAGAACTGGGTTGAGCTTAATAGTACCCTCCCAGATCGCTCTCAGCCATGATTTTTACAGCTTAAACTATGCTTCAAAGTGCTGTTCCCACTCGCTGCCAATGCTGCAGGATGTGATCCCTTTCTTGCTTTACGGGACAGCTGCTTATGCCTCCTTAGGACTTCCCTCCTTTGGCTGGCAAATGTGGGAATCTCTCCTGCAATTGCAAAATAGCTGAACCCGAGACATTGCGAAAAACGTGAAATATTCACTAACTACGAGAATTATCAGCAACATACGATTTTATAGAAAAGATAAAAGTTCCAAAATGACTTCTACCAAAATTATATAAACTATAAATACTATTGAACCTAATAGATGGAGAATTGATATAATAACATTTGGAAAATTCTCTTTTCAGAAACCTGTCGCGCCTTGAATAAACAATTTTTTTTTAATTTCTCTTTTCAATGGTTTTTATTGTATGAAAAAAAAAACAATATTTTTCAAAGTGTTATACAAGAAGCGGTGAGTTTGGCCAAAATGAAATTTCAGTAAGTTCCTACAATTTTATTATTTTTACAAGGCTAGATATATTGCGTTGAATGTAATGTTGTTTAGTTGAAAAAGCAGCATCAAGTTATTTGTACTCTTACTTGCGACCGTTGTTCAGTCTGAAACTTAACAATATCCTTTTACAAATCATCTTTTACAGACCATAACCTAGCACAATACATTTTACCGATGATAAAATATAAAAAAAAATTGGTGTGAAACACTCACACCCAAACTTTCACTTACTCCACTTTTCAAAATTGTCATGGACAAACTTTATAGGTGTATACCAACCAAATTTAATGAAATTCTCGGTGTTTTATGGAGAAAATCGCCCAAAAACGGTCAGTAAAAAACGCACTTCCGTTTTACCAATTTTCTAGAAACTTAGAATTTTGGCAATCTATTTTATTACTAATAATTCTGGTTTAGATTGAATAAAAAGACTCAACTATGGTAGCACTTATGAGGGAAACCATAACTTCACCTCTGCCCAAAAAGTGCCCTTACCAATGAATTTGCCCGGAAAAAATTGTTTGAATTAAAAATTGTAGTCTTTGTATGTGTAGGTTCACTACTAGGTTAAAGAAAATTGTTGGATCCGGTTTCAGAGAAAATATAGTAGAAAATTGAAAAATAATTTTTTTAGTAAAACGCCACTTCCGGGTCATCATTTTCTCCAATTTAAAAGGAATAACCTTCTCCTATCTCCTCCCTCAAAAGTGCCTTTAAATAAATTTCCCGAAGGAATGTACAAATAAAAGTGTAGCTCCTTAAGGTATAGTTGATATACCAAATGTTTAAAGAAAATCGTTGGAACCAGTTTGAGAAAATCGCAGAAAAGTAAACACAAACAAAACATTCAGTAAAGTGGTACTTCAGTGAGAATTTGGCAGATGACCCCCTGTCAGATGCATGGTGATACCTACCTTACAAAGAACCGAAGCGGGGGGGGGGGCTATTCCACTGCGACCTACAAATGGGGTTCTATGTGGATCCCCCTTAAGTTCAGAACAGCCCCCAGCTTTGCCCTCCTAATCAATCCTAGCAAAGCTGAGAGCGGCTCCGTCATGAAGCTTTCAGCTTCGGGATTGCCCGTCCCCAGTTGAAGAAACCTAATCCTCGCCAGGCCGGCGCACTCACAAAGGATGTGCGCCGGGGTCTCCTCCTCTACCTTGCAGAATCGGCATACCGCACTATCCGCAAGTTGTAGGTGGTGCATATGTCTATTCAGCCTACAATGCCCTGTTAGTAGACCCACAATTAACCTTATATCCCTTAGGGTCTGGCTCAGTAGGTCTTTGGTAAATTTAGGCAAATGTCTTTTAATGAAGAGCTTTGCCTGCCTCTGTCCTGGTGTTCCCTCCCACCAACGCAGACGCTGATCTTCTATCCACTCCCTGATAGAAGTTTGGATGAGGGTCCTGGACAAGCCGCAGAAGGGTTCGGGGCCTATAAAGTATCCTGCGAGCCCTCCCTCGCTAGGGCATCCGCTCTCTCATTGCCCAGGAACCCCCGCATGTCCCGGCACCCAGGCGAGTGTCAGTTTATTCCGAGTACCCACCTCGGTGAGGTCAAGTAGGCAGTCCCTACTTGAGGCCAGTCTTGGCACCAGTCTTGAGACCACTTCGTGTGAGGAAGTGCCTTCAGGGCTGCCTGACTGTCGGAGTATATGGCCACTCTTCTACCCTAAACGGAATATCAAGTTTGAACTTTCTACAATTTTTCGTTTTTGAGCTATGCTGTTCACACACACACACCATATTACAAAAATCACTTTTTTGAACTCAGGGGACCTCAAAACGGATATTTTCGGTGAAAACTTGATATCGAAAATTTGACACGATCACAGTACTTCCTCTTAATAGGAGTAAGAGAAAGTAAAAATTTATGAAAAGCTGGCTAAATTTTATTTAATATATTGTATTTCATTTAAAATAATATGCTATCAGGGAGGATAGATTGTAAAATGCAAAAATTATACATTCACTATTCAAAGAAATCTATATTACTTAAATTTAGTCTGGTAATGATAATGCATAATAATTACTATCGATAGATCTATTTGTCTAATGAATAATATCGAAAACAAAAAAGACAAAAATAGCCCCACTTTGTAGAAAGGATATTGGAATGAGACGGTTTCCTTCATTCCAAATCTGTTCCAAATTTGTTCCAACCTCCCATCAGTGCTTAGCATTCATGGATCTCAATAAAAACGACTGTGAGACTTCCATAGATGACTTATATAACTATACACATTTCATTGAAATATTTAACAGTAAATATATTTTGTTTTAAATCGTATTAATAATTTATTAAAAATAATTGCTAATAGAGCGTTGGTTTCCTTAATATTAACAAACCTTATTTGTATACAAGATAATAATAGAAATATGTACACAATACAAGGTATTGTATTTAGTTAAACTATTAGAATATCGTGACCCTATACACATAATTAGCATCGCAAATAATCTAAAAGCATCTACCACATATTATAGTGAGATATGATCTCTTTAGATGATCTAACAAACAACGGAAAGTTGAAAAACGTGAATTTATAAACTAGATAAAATAATTTCTAGATGAATATTATTCTAATAAACTACTCTATTGTTATATATTTTTTTTTTTGCCGTATATTTTTTTAAAAACCACAATTCGTATGAAATATTAACGTTGCAGTATCCCCCGGGAGAAACCGGTAGAATCAATTTATCTGTTAGAAATGTTTCAAACAAAAATATAAACCTAAATATATGTAGTTAATGAAAGTTCAAGATTAAAAAATACTTTAGAGGCTAATTTGGAGAAAATCTCGTTAGAATTAGACCCCCCGCCCTTCCAAAAAACTAATTATCCTTTAAAAATGTTCCCTGCAAAAATAGGTAAAAAGAATTACAAACTTATAAAATAAAAATTAATATACTCTCGAATGATACTTTCATATAGTATATATACCATTTTCTAAAAATCACTTTTTCTAAACTCAGGGACCCTCAAAAAGTGTATTTCCCGGGGAATTCTTAAATAAAAAAACAAAAGTCTTAAACAAATTTAATAATTCCTTTTACAATATTAAGAAGAATTATAAGTATTCAATCCAAGTAGGAATTCGGTTTTATCTGAATATACCTTTAATCGTGTGCCCTGGTGTTTTCCAAACAGTTTATATCAAGTTGGAACTTCTTTCTACCTCTCGTTTTAGAGATGATTTATCGAATATTCCATTCAGAAAACAGTAATTCTAATAAATAATCTGAATAATGACATTATATATATATAAATAATTTCATATTTATATATCTATATCCATTTTTGAAAATATAACATCTCAATACTTGGTCTTAAAGTATTTCTTGAGTAGATCAATAATATTGTGTGTGAATTTGTCAATTAAATTGAAAAAGACAATTATCCATTGACAAACATCCATTTGGATAGAAGTGATAATAATATATTTAGTCTTGTCTGCAAAGCAAAAAAAAAATAGGTAAACAAACAAAGATACAAGTATATGGTCTGGTGAAATCAAAAAGAAAGAAGGTACATGGCTGAAGAAAGAGTGCGACCGATTTTGACCAAAACCTGATTGTCGCGTCTCTTTATAGGGAGGGACCTAAATGAAATACCAAGTTACAGCTTTTTTTCAGCTTTACTTTTTCACTTTCGAGTTATGATGACTATACACATAACACACATTGACCAATTTTTAAATCGCTTTCTCCGCCTGGAGCCTAACTAGTAACAGTAATATCAAAAAAACTTCAGATAACCCAGAACAAATTTCTAAGACTTGCGATTGACTCACCATGACCCACCAAAATCCTACCTACTTCACGTACAAATTTTTCTGAAACCTCGGTTTATTCCTTCATCCAAAATCATTCTCCTGAAACTCCTTTCCATTATAGACTGTCATCCCAATTCATGCTGCCCCGAAATAGCAACCTACGATCCTTCCTTATATTACAGGCATAAAAGACTGAAATACATCCTCTCTAAATATTTTCCTAAAGCTGCAGGTTTCTTTCCCTTTTTCACTGCATATTGTTCCTCGCCTTATCTCAAAAATATTATATAAACAATATAGGAAGGTTATAATGTCAATGTACATTGGAACTTCTATTTATTATTATTGTACATATTTGTAAATTTGTAATAAAGTTCTTATCTATGTATCCAATTTTTAAAAACCACTTTTTCGATCTCAGGTAACCTCAAAATATGTACTTTCTGTGAAAAGTTAATTTCGAAAATGTGACATGCGTGCATTCAATATTTCCTCTTAGATCACTAAGAGAAAGTAAAAATGAATAATATAATTGTTAATCGCAATTAATTTAATCATATATAAGGTTCTTATAACTAAAATAAAAAAAGAAAATGATAATAATGAAAATGTTAATTGTAATTCAATAAAAAAGTTGAAACATGAAAGAGGCAGAGAGCTATCTAAGTAAAAAAAAAAAGTTAAAGTTCATAATTGTAAAGCTCAGCTTTGATCGTATTTAATAGTATTAGCAGAAGCGAACATCAAAGACTTTTAAATGCAATATTTTGCTATTCAAAATAAAGTGATTGCATCACTTTAGATCACGTAGGGTGTGTTAATAAAAGTGAATTGGTAAATGGAATTACTTCACTCTAATTAGAAAAAAAAAAAAGAAGAAAATCTGGAGTGAAAACACAAGAATTTTTCTTGCTATAATTCTCACACTTCTAAATAGCAAATTTTCTTCTACCTATTAATTTGTATAAATAAATATTTAGTTGATTTCTGAATTTCCTAATTATTCGGTAGAAAGTACCGAAATGTAGTAAATACTTTCGTTACATGATTACTTCCACATTTTCCTTATAATTGTTTACTTTACCTTTACGATTCGGAAACTTTTAATAGGTGACTTCATTATTTTATCAAAAATATAAAAATTACTCTCAACAACTGACTGAAAGTTATAATAATGTTTCTAAAATATTAACGTGTTCACAATAAGTTAATGTATTAAAAAATATAAATATATTTTGCAAAAGATATACGAAATTTTTATTAACTTAGTAGGAGTTTATTCCTACTTTATTCAGTATCAAGGTCAATGAGCGAACATAAAATAGGAAGTATTCAACTTTTCATCGGGGGATTCTGGATTGCAATGTTTAGATTCGAAGATTGGGTACGGTTTGATGTAACCTAAAGAAAGGTCAGCTGTACAGGTTTCTTGTCTTATTTTTTTTTTATTTAAGGCGCGTCAACATCTATGGTCATTGGCGCCCGGAGCCTTCTCGTAACAAAACGACATGTTCTCTCGTAACAGACAACACTATCCATCACTGGACACCGAGCTGTAGAGGCTCCTAGTAAGAAAAAAATCTAAGGGTAGCACAGGTGGACCCGAACCCGGGTCCTCCGCGTGGAAGTCCAGTACGCTAACCACTTAAGTTATTCACGTCTCTTTCTTGTTGCAATGAAACTATTTTTTTTAATGAGTCGACAAGTCTTAATCCATGAGGTTAATTTTGTATATTAATCCTTCTGGAATGAGTGATATAAAGAGTGTTTGGGAGAAGTGGGCAATCGGCCCATTACATTTTCTTAATAATTCTTTACTTTACCCTCATGATTCGGTAACTTTTAATAGGTATTCGTTATTTTGAAATTCTCTCTGAGACCATTGCCTCCACAATGGTCACAGGCTAGCTAAATTGTTGCCTTAAGACCTGAGATATCACCACAAAGAATATTATTCTAATTACTTTAAGGTATACAACACTCTCATTCTATAAAGTTCCTGGGAACAATTACGGCAGGAAGGTTTTCCGCATGCAATTTCATATTTATAATATGTTGATAATAAAATAAATGAATATCGAGTAATTTCCCCTTATATGAACGCGTATTGTGAATGTATTATTAACATGCATATATTTATTAGCGAAAATGTATTTTATTAGCGTGTATGAATTCGTGTGAATGATTTATTACTGAATATGTATCTATTAACGTGAATGTATTTATTAGCATGAATGTATTATTATTGAGAATGTTTGGGTGGATCTTTAGTTTAGGTTTTCTTTTTATTAGGAGGCTTAAAAAATTTTTTTATAAAAGTATTTCAATCGCATTAGTTTTAACGCATTTTAGGATTAGATTAATGGGATCTAGGAACATTACTTAAAAGTACTCTGTACCTAATTTTACAGCAAATAGCCTCTTTAGGATAGGATGTTTTAGGATAGTTTCTTAATTACAATTTTTCAGGATAACTTCTTAATTACAATATTTAAATTGATTTCTTATAATCTTCATGCAATGCATTGTTTTCTAGTGCAAATAGATCCCACAATTTTTATCTAATTATTCGTATTATTATTATTTAACACGATGTAAAATGTAAAATATGTATACTATTAAAAAAGGGATGGAACAACAAGAGTTCCACACTCCCCCTCGTCAACAGGATCGATGGTGTGGTGTTAACTTTAAACATGTGCCATTCCAGCTCGTGCGGATCAGGGTTGTGAAGGAATTTTATCTGGAGTGCGCTAATAATCTCGGAAGTTGATAAGCCCGGAAAAAAAATAAAATAAAACATTATCTGTTCAAAAACTGTCTCACTTTTCTTTGAATAATGATAGAATGCAAATTTTGTTTAAAATGAAAAGACTATATAAAACGATTTTCAAAATACTTATCAAATTATGTTAGCTTCAATTAATTTTTTATTTAATAAAAGAACCGTCACGGCAGAATTAGAATAATAATGAGGAATAAAGTTAAATTTCTAACTGTTGACCATCTATCTATTTATTATTCCAGAAGACTTGCATCACGCGGCAAACCGAATTGTGCCTGTAATTTGATAAAAATACTATTGTCAATTTTTTGTATGTTCTTAGTTTCTCTTTTATTAGTGACAAGAAATGGAGAAATTGGTGACAGTAAGTACTCTGCTTTTTAATAATTTAGTTATAACTTAATCGAGAAGTTTAGGCCCAAACAGGACACCTACTCCTATTTAAATTATAATTTACAGCAATTTAATTTATTTAACTGTTAATAAACATTACAACATTAGTTTTTCCTTACTTTTGGCTATTGGTCTGGTTTACAATGACCTTATTGATAAATTTAATAAAGAACTTTAAAAATATTCTAAACGCTTGTATTAGATTTATATTTACGCTTAATAAACATATTAACATATTATTACTCTTTGTCTCACCTAATAAAAAAAAACCTAAACTAAAGATTCACACAAACATTCTCAATAATAATACATTCATGCTAATAAATGCATTCACGTTAATAGATACATATTCAGTAATAAATCATTAACACGAATTCATACACGCTAATAAAATACATTTTCGCTAATAAATACATGCAAGTTAATTAATACATTCACAATACATTATTATCAACATATTATAAATATGAAATTGCATGCGGAAAACCTTCCTGCCGTAATTGTTCCCAGGAACTTTATAGAATTGGAACATCTTTCTATTGGCTTAATTGCCGAAATAGAAGGAAATATGTTTTAGGTATGTGATTCTCTCTCCTTAAAACTGGTGTTCATTCTTACCTCGCTGTTTCATTTGTTTTCAAATCAACTTTCCTAAAAGGACTGACTAGATTAACCTAATTAATCCTTCATCCCACAGTACGGCTTATCAAAGGTTCTTTAACATATCTAGCAGCAGACTGTGAAACTCCTTTCCACTAACAATCAAGGAATGCAATATCATTACCATATTCAAAGTAAAATTGTATTATTATTTATTTTTAGTTCAAAAAATTACTTTATTTTAATATATTTGTTTAATTAGTTTTTATTTCAAGTCTGTTGGTTTTTTCATTATGATTTACTTGAATATTATGTTCTCTTTAAAACTGTATAGAGCACAGCTTTAGTATTTTTTTATACGAATGTATTTTAATTTGTATAAATGGAAATTTATCCCCAGGCCATTGATAACAAATATTCCATTCTACTCTATTTACTCTCTCTGTCTCTTAGTTTGGTATGTGTAAGGTCATGTATGTGAACAGGATAGCTCAAAAAAAAAAAAAAAATTGCAGAAAGTTCAAACTTGATTTCCTTTATGCTTTCACCAAGAGGACTGCCTGCTATAGTTCAACTACTTAAGTTTAAGTACTCAAAGACAAATTTTGGATAACCACTGTACACACTTTCATACTGTACATTTTTTGCAGAGAACACCATGAACAATCATAGACATGCAATGGAGACTCATTAGCTCTGCAAGATCAGGATTTAGCTTTATACGCAGTCCTTCCTTTACATCTAAGGGGGGTTGGAAACCACAAGTCTTTGGTCTAATTCGGTTTATTGAATGGTATATTTTCGATTTTCACCATGTTCTGTGAAAGTAACACTTTCTTCTTATTTAAAGGATCTGTTTTTTTTTTGGATTCTCAGGTTGAACCCATTTATTTGCTTTTTGAGATTATGTCCGTCATAGCACATGATTCTTTTATGTTGGTTCTGGCCGATTTTATCTTCACAATCAAAGTCTGGTTTATCAAGTGCGAGTAGAAATAGTGATTTCCATTTTTTAAAGCGATAGTATGGTCATAGAAACGTTATAAAGTGAAGTCATTATCTCTTGACAGATACTTCTTTTTATGGCATTACGTAACTTTTTTTTTTTTACTTTAACTAATTTATTTGATAACTGCGAATTTACACACAACAAACAAATAATATAATAAAATAAAAATAAATAAAAACAAAATAAAACTGGTAAAAGAAAGAAAAAAAAATAATACTAATAACATACGTGACAGAATTGATTGAAGGCCATCCAACATTGACCATCATAAGTCGGTTAGTACAGACACCGATAAAGTGAATATCGAAGGATGCCCTTTTTTATCAAGCGATCAAGTGATCGCGTAGCTATTGGCGCTTCAGTCTTCGGAAAGGATTAGCAGAAACTTGTTATCTTTGACAAGTTGCCGATTAATGGGTTGTAGTGTTGGGAGAGTTTGAAATGGAATTTAATATATGGGGACTTGGCGAGATCTAGGACAAATGGGAGTTCTAGGTCACTGTGGGATAGTGTGGTTGCTGAAAAAGGATCATCGACTATAGTGCGGAGGATTTTTGATCGGAGGGATTGGATATGGTGAAAATTGGAACGCTTTGCTGATCCGAATAATTCGAGCCCGTATGTCCAGATAGGATCGAGCAGGGCTGTGCAGAGTATTTTTTTTGTTCGAAAGAGTTAGTTTCGATCGTCTGTCGAGTAGTCTTGTGATCATTCGGTATCGGAAGTTCAGTTCTTGACGCTTAAGTCGAGTATGTGGGTTCCAGGTAAGACGTTTATCAAGGTGCAGCCGATATATCCCACTTTGTCTGCCGAAGGAAGAGGAATACGGTTCAGGTATATTGGAGGGAGTATTTTGCGATTCAGAGTGAATGGTAAGTATCTGGATTCGCTCTCGTTTATTTATATTCTCCATTTGCAGAACCAGAGTTCGAGGATTTGAAATTGAAGGGATCGAGTGGCAATTACAGGGTCCATATTTTGGGAGAGGATTGCCGTATCGTCGGCGAAGGTATTACGTAACAATATTTTATTTCAGAATTACCATTTTTATTCAGTTATTTATTTTTCTTTATTATTTAGTATTATCCCCCCTCCATAAAAATCAACCAATGTGATGTGTGTCAGAAACATTAAGTTGAAGTCAATTTTGTACACGAACTGGATGAACCAAAATTCTAACGATGTAAGAAAATGCGAAATCGATAGAATTCATAAAAAGAAGCATGTTAGTGCCCTAAACACTCAGATAGAAGGTAAGATAGGTAGAATGTCTGAGCAGACCCTGGTTCCAAACTCAATCGAAGGACAGCTTCATATTTTTTCTTTATAAAGCTGTGACACTGTTGTATGATTGAACAGTGATGTCTTAGTAGTCAGGATTTATATTGGATAATTCGAGCATAGAATTTATTTGCTTTTTTTTTTTAAGTATAATCTTAAAATACTGTTACGTGCTAGCTGCTACACGTCTGGCGTATTTTAGTCTCGCGTACTAATATACCTAATTAGTCTAACAATAAATCAGTGCAGTTGACGCTACAACTTCTTCATTTCGAACCACTAAGTTATATGCAATCTAACTTAGATTTCCACTACTCAGACAAAAACCGAGCATACACACAAAAAACAAATACTCTCATATATCAAACACAGATGAACATTCATAAAATCGTATTTCTTTCTCCTCCGACTTTTTTTTATATTATTTTATTATTTAAACTAACCAGTGAATAAACACACATGATTCCCAAATCATATACCTATTTTGCCAGCAAAGCCACAATACTTTAAAGGCGCCTTTGGGCACATCTCTGTTAAGCTTCCAGGCATGGACTGCTACACAGCATTCACCTCTTTTGTAAGCTCAGTGGGCAGACAATGATGCTCATTGGGGATCTGGGCAGGGATGTCTAGAGGTATCTCTCTTAGACATCTAGTTAGATCTCTTACTGAGCATTGTGGTTTTAGGAGACATTTTACCGTAATAGAGTTCATGTCAGACCCTTTTTATAATGTTTTTGAGACATAGGAAGAAAAATCGATCTATCTTATATCAGATTGCTTATGCTGTGAGGAAGTTAGGTTGAAAGATCTTTAGGCGGAACAAGATATCTGTGAAAGAGTTTAGGTTATTAACCTATTACAGTTACTTCCGATTTTTTTCACAATGTTGTGGATTAGACCAGTGGTTGAATTTTTGTACTAGACCCAGCTTGTGTATTTTTCTTTAGGGTAGCTAGTTAAAGGCATAAACGGGCATTAGAGAGTCTAGGGCTTGGTGCTTTTCCATTGACGAGTAGTAATAGTATATTTTTTCAGCCCAAGCGCGTTTATCTATTAAAACAATCAACTTAACTATACTTATATTAAGTTATTGAAGAAAATTTGTTATGTGGAAGTTGAAAAATATAGGTCGAGTGACTTTTTTCCATGCCTGACTTATTATAAATCTAACGGTCACATTCCATGTCTGCATAATAAAAAAATAAAAATATATAAAAACAAAAATTTAATAAAAGTAAGAAAATTTAGGAAATATATTTTACAACAAAATTATTAAAATTATTAACAATATATTAAACTTTATGTATCATATATATATGTAGTGAACGTGACAAGTTTTATGTCCAGACAAACTGTATCAAAATAAGTTATGATGTTGTTATACTGGCCAGAGAGTTCATGATATAAGAAAAGTTTTTATAACTTATTTGAACCATGAACTGTGTTATAAAACCATATATTATTATTTATGATCAAAACAAATTATTATATTCTGTATTGTTGTATAAAAGGAAAAGAGAAATTCATTATTTTTGTATATTTGATACAATGAATTCATTACTTTGCAAGTATACATTATACAGAAAATTAATAATAGACTTATTTACACGGTTTTCTCTAATTGCAATTTACAATATTTCAATTTATTTATTTATATGGTATTACATAGGTACAAACAATTTAATATATAACTGAAAGTGTACATTACAATTACATCAATAAAAATCTTCCGGTAAACGGATTTTCTTCAAACTATGAATATCGCCCTAACAGTAAATTTTTATAAATAATATAGATGATAGAATCGTATAATATATTGAAATGGCATATAACGGCAAGAGAGAGAATACAAGCCCGACCGAGAGAAAACAGACTCTCTCTGGTACTCTCTGACTTAAGCAGGCTAGAGTGGGGAGAACCTGTATATAAGCCAGTGAGAGATCTAGACATCTACCTATCAGCTTCAATCAGACATCGCATCGTGTCATATCTCTACTCTCACCTTTTATTCTATAAAATCATAACAAGTCCAGTGCAGTTTGTGTAAACTTATAGCTATATTATAACAGTGTCGTCATATCTCGTCTGATTAATCAAACCTAATTTCTCTCCTCATCAACTCCATTACAGGCACTTCAGAGAAAAGCCTAACGTCGCCCATCCACTAAGTACAACCATTAAATGAACTTTCCCAGAAAAATATTTCAAATGAAAGCACTTTTTATGATTATTTAATAGTTCATGTTTAAAAAATAATCGTTGGAGCTATATTTGAGAAATTTGAAAAAAAAGAAGCAAAAGAATGAAAAAAATTGATTATGGTACAATCCTATCGACCAATTTTGTCCAAAAGCTTATTGTCGCGTCCTCTAGTAGCACTTAAACGAAATACCACGTTTCATCAGTCGAACTATGCTAACCACACACCTACACAGATCAATTTCTAAACAGCATTCTTTCGTTCTTATGTTATCTCAAAACATTATTTCCGGTGAAAACTCAATTTTGAAAATATGACATAAACGCAAAATACTTCCTTCCTCTTATTAGGCATAAGTGAAACTGAAAAGAAATATAAAATAATATTTTTCTACAATCGTTGACGTTTATTACATTGAATTCAGTGAAGAAATTTCAACTTTCACACACAAGTGAGTTACACACTACTTTCTCTCACAAGTGTATAAAAGTAACATTATTCAACTCGTTAATTTGCCCGACATATCTAGCGGCAGTATGCGAAAACAAGATCCCAGAACAAGGGGTACATAGAGTAGAAGTTTTGTAGATAAAAAAAAAACTATTGTTTTTTATGTTTAGAAGCTTATGTACAAATTTTCTCAAAAATAGTGGAAGCAGGGAAGGGATTAGCTACTGGACTCCCACGCAGAGGATCCGGGTTCGAGTCCAGCTGTGCTATCCTTAGATTTTTTCTTCCTAGGAGCCTCTACAGCTTTATGTCCGGTTATGAACAGTGTTGTCTGTAACGAGAAAACACTGTCCGGAGGCCGGCACTGAGAAGGCTCCGGGCGCCAATGACCATAATGACCATAGATATTGAAGCGCCTTAAATTAACAAAAATAAATAGTGGAAGCATCTATTGAACCATATTGGTAATCATAGGGAAGCTTAACAAGCAACCCCACCCCCACCCGCTATTTGCCTAAACACTGAAATCAATTGGAACTTGCCATCCAGCTAAATTATAGTCTTTTGAAGTAAGCTGTAGGCAACAGATTTCATGTCAATAGTAATTTCAACAAGTAGAACCAATTAATCAACATTATTAATTAATTAATTTAATGAAAATATTTATATGAACATAAATATCTAACTAACTTAGTGCTATAAGCATGCATAAATATTAGTTCAAGTAAGTTGAAATCAATGCAGGGTAAATATTTAGACTAATTAATAGTGATTAGTTTATTATGATTACATAAATAGTTTAATTCAAAAATATTAATAATTTACGCTGAAATGAAGCATTCATCCAATCAAGTGAGAAAGCAAAAGGATGGCTTTGCGCGTCATTGTTCACTCCCTTCCCTCCGCCGACTGGATTCGATGGCTAAAGTGAGGAGGAAGTGGCTGAAAACGGCAAATTGGAGATGATATTTATTTATTTAGATTCATATACGGGCAAACGCCCTTTTTATAATATTCGTAATAGTAGATACAAAAGCAAACCAAAACAATAACGATATAAATATAAAATCATAATATATAACACAAATATAAAAATATATTATATAAGAAACTAGAATTTAAAATATACATCTAAATATATATACATACCTACATACCCATCTACATCTTATTTTCTGAACTAAATACGGAAACTACAAACTTAAATTATGAAATACAAAAAAAATAACAACACGATAAATATTGAATAATTATTAATAAAAAATGTAAAGAACGATATATAATTGATGCATTATTATAATATAATGTTGGTGATGAATGCCCTAAAGGTTTGATCGAAAATATATTTAAAAAAAATAATTTTATAATAATTACATAAATAATTAAAATAAATTGATATTAAAATAAAAAATAATAGAGGAAATAAAATGTATTCGTTTTTATTTATCATGTTTATTTTTAAATGATATTAATTTATGTTCAAAATTACATTAAGAATATGTTGATATGTTAAGTGAGATATCATGGTGGCATTTGTTAAAGGAAAATTTCGACTACATCCTACTTCAAATAGAAGAGGCGATGGAGGTCGCGGGGAGGAACAAAAGGCTCCATCCCAGCTCGAGTGGCCCTTCAATAAGAGTTCGGCGATAGTGGCCTAAGTTGTCAATGCGCCAAAAAAATAAAAAATAATAACAATAATAATTTAGGAGTATGATTTTTTAATAGAAACCATTGAAATATCCAAGAATAAAAGGCAATATCAAAGGTAGGAAATTTATAGATAGAGATCCAACTTGTCCATAGAAGAGGCCGAGGGATTATGATGTATGAGCTGCGCTGATCTTATTAAGCTATCTAACAGGTCGGATCTGAAATATATGGTCAAACTAAACCACACCGGATACACTGGCTAGAGAGCGCTGCTAGACCAGCCGTAAAGAGGTAGTCAGTCCCTCCATTCTCTCACACTTCATAGATGAAATATAACTGTATGACCCCAATCGTGCAAGTGGTAATTAATTTGAACTCTTCAATCGATGTGACGGTGTTTGGATTATGTATGTTGCCTTAGCATCTTCTGATGATTCATTGCTTCGATTTTGGACACACAGATTAAGATGCTCCCCTAGGCTTTTTGAATAATTTTAGAACGCCTCATAAGTTTAAAGAAGGATTCTAGTATAACGGATAATTCCAAAGAGATCTCAGTTTTAGTCAAAAAAATAAAACATCATCCTAGTTCGCAGTAAAATCGGATTTTGCCGACAAAAATGTGTTAAATGAACAAGAGGAATAAAATACTAGCAAACAAGAATTATATATTGAAAATACACATAAGACACAATTTATAAGGCACTTACAATATGACAGTTGTAAGTTGTTACACACTCACACGACTTTCTCTTACTCCTTTTAATACTTAACGTATTTAACTTAATCCGGTTTTTCCCGCAGTTGTGGGTTCCTGTCTCCACTTGTCTCTATCACACCAATCGCCTTCCCTCAAACCTTGACCCGCCATCTGCTCGCCAATCTCCTCTCATATCTCTTCGCTGGTCTTCCTCTCCCTCTGTCCCTGGAAGGATTCCACTTCCTTACCTCTTCCGGCCACCTCCCTGGACTTATTCTTCTCAGGTGTCCATACCATTTCAATTTCCTTTTGGCTAACCTTTCCTCGATACATTCCTTTACATCCATTTCCCTCCGTACGCCCATATTCCTCATATTACCTATTCTGGTCTTTTGAAAGCACAGCCTCCAACAGTCCATTTCTAGCACATTCACTTTATTGCAGACCTTCTGCGGAGCAGTCCAGGTTTCCGCCCCATACATGAGGATCCCGTCTATTATGGAGTGGAAAATTCTTTTTTTATTCTTCTTGGAAATTGTTTAGTTTCAAAATTATTGGCTGAAGCATTCTCACTGCCTTCCGAACCTGCTTCCAAGTTTTTGTGCCCACTTCTTCATCTTCCCACTTCCTCCAGCACTGATCCCAAACATTTGAAGGCTTTTTACTTTTCTGCACCTATCCTCTCCAATGTACAAAATCCTCTTTCTCATTTCCTTCTATTACCATATATTCTGTCTTTCCAAAGTTTATCTTCATTCCCCAGTCCGTTTATCTTTATTCCCCACCTGGTTCTTTTAATACAATTATTATATACAATGACAAATTTTCTTTACACTCAAATTTTATATATTTGTCCTAATATAATATTAGAGGTGGTGGGGGCTAAGAACAAACCTTACTTACCTTCGCAGATTGACAAGTAATGATTACATTATGGCCTAGTAAAGTGCTGTAAAAACATATAATACTTACATATAATTAGAAATTAACCTCCCGAATTCCGCACAACTATCCATATGTAGTGGAAGAACGAAATGGAAAAATAATAATTTTTGAAAATAGTTTTGTGAAAATTAGATAGTTCAAATAGTGTATTTAGTGATGGGTACAGAGCCAGGTATACTACAATCTAGGCCATTGCTATTAGGAAAACAAAGGCATAAAAACCCGTTAGGCCAACTCTTTTATTGGCCCGCTAAAGAGAGCATTCCTTCAGGACAGACTTGTGGTAGACACCAAGGAGAACACATCAGAACTATACCTGTTTTAAGTTGAGATTATTACTCATACTTCTATCTTAACATACTTACAACCCCTTTTACTAAACCGCTCACGCCACAACCAACTACATACAACAACATCCACGCCAATTACATTTCACATAATAATTTTTTTAGTGAAAATGTATGAAATTAAAGTAATATGTTTCTATATAACCAGTAAGCATTCCATGTTTAAGGAAAATCATTATAACCGTTTTCGAGAAAATTTCAACCAACTCAAAAATCTATTGTGTAAAATCGTACAATCGGTAAACCGATTTTCTTCAAATTTGGAATACTATCGATGCTTTTAATTTGTATTAATATTATGTTGTTGGCAAAACCATATGTTATACTGAAGTGCTATTTTAGTGGAAAGCATAACGCTATTTCCCCCCCAACCCCAGAACCCCAGAAAAATCAGTTTTTTCCGTAAACTGTTACAAATAAAAAAAAAGATTAGGTATTTATGTGTGTAGAAAGAATATATGTAGTTTAAACCAAATCGTTGTTAATAATAAATTTGAAATCCAAGCAACGTTAATATACAAGAAAATACGTAGGTAAATTGATAAGTAAGAAACTTGGCAGCAAACGGCAAATTGGAGATGATATTAAAAGAAATAATAATGCATGATGCATTCACCAATTATTAAATTCTAGCCTGTGGATCCAAATTTTCTTCTTCTCCCGATTAAAAATAACAGATTATTTGCATGATATACTTTTGAAATTTCCTATCGCACGCTATTAAAAAATACCTTCACAAAGCCAACAATGATATCACTTTTAACGTGCCAACATATTCATAATGTAATTTTGAACATAAATATTAATAATCATTTAAAAATACACATGTTAAATAAAAACGAATACATTTGATTTCCTCTATAATTTATTTTAATTATTTATGTAATAATTTTTTTTTTTTTTTTTAATTTAAGGCGTCTCAACATCTGAGGTCATTTGCGCCCGGAGCCTTCTCAGTGCACTGCCGGCCTCCGGACAGTGTTCTCCCGTTACAGACAACAATGTCCATCACCGGACAGTGAGCTGTAGGGGCTCCTAGGAAGAGAAAATCTAAGAGCAGCAAGGCTGGATTCGAACCCGTGATCTCCGCGTTGCTAGTCCAGCGCGCTACCACTGAGCTAATCCCTTCCCTTATGTAATAATTATCAAATTATTTATTTTAATATATTTTCGATCAAATCTTTAAGGCATTCATTACCAACATTATATTATAATAATATAATTATTCAATATTTATCGTGTTGTTATTTTTTTTGTATTTCACAATTTAAAGTTTATAGTTTCAGTATTTAGTTTAATAAGATGTAGATGAGTATGTAGATATGTATATACATCGTATATTTAGATGTATATTTTAAATTTTAGTTTCTTATATAATAAAGTTTTATATTTGTGTTATATATTATGATTTTAAATTTATATCATTATTGTTTTGGTTTGCTTTTGTATCTATTATTACGAATATTATAAAAAGGGCGTTAGCCCGTATTTGAATCTAAATAAATAAATATCATCTCCAATTTGCCGTTTGCTGCCAACTTTCCTACATATCAATTTACCCTGCATATTTTCTTGTATTAACCTTGCTTGGATTTCACATTTATTTATTATTTGTACAAGCTTTTGACTGTCCATACACTTTGCATTGCCTTTCTTCAAACTTTATATATTCTTTTTAGTACAGTATACTCCTAAAATTTATTATCCCCCTCCTAATAAAAATGACTTGATAACACACTGAGCATACTTAACAGCATTATTAAAATTCAGTTATAAAGTATTCTTCAAAACATAACTACTTATTATACACTATTTTCTAATGTCTAGTCATAATTAATAATGATTTCATTATTTCATCAAAAACACACACACACACACACACACATATAGTAACATAACCTTATAACCTCTCGCACATTATACAACCAACAAACCAACAAGTGTGAGTGTAACAGAAACATTACGTTGAAGTGAACTCTCTACACGAACTTGGTGAATTTTTCTGTGACGATGGATGAGTGAATCTGAAACCAGTCGGGAACAAAAAGAAATATGCATGCTACAATGGATAAAATACCAGATAAAATTCTTACACAATATTTTTTAAAAGAGAGAAGCAATGTAAAAAAGTTGCTATATTACTTCCTTTACATTAACAAGATGATAGGGTAGTTGATGATGAAACTGCTTCTCTAAATTATACAACTTCCTTCTTTAATCAAAATTTTAAAATAATAACATGTTAAACATCGTTTACAAATATAAAAAATATATTATTCATTTCAAGGATCAGAAATTCAAGTAAATTTTATAAAATATACATACGAAATATAAAGTATTTCCATAAAAATTATGTTTCCTGTCTCTCACTTATTTAATCAATTTTCAACTAGAGACTAGTGAGCTTCCGGTATAGATTCTTAGTTGGTGAGATTATCTTAAAAAATTCTTATATTAAATACTTGATTAATACTCTTACCTGATCAATATAAAAAAGTAAAGTCAATTAAAGTAGTAATGCCTATTTATTTAGGCTGGCTTACCGTCCAACTACCAATTAGGAGTCGTGGACGGTGGCGGAAGCACCTACATTAACATTTTTTTAAATGAATATAAAATTTATGAAGTTATACGCGGGGCTCGATCTGGGAACCTCCCACTTACAAGTCCATACTCATAACCACTACACCAACACCTGTCCCGCGCCATCAATATAATTCTAATTGACAATTTCTTTTTTAAACTTGCAATTTAATTAATCGTTTATTTAGACTGTATTGCATATAAATAAAAGTGGATTATATTACGTAGGTATCATCTAGCTGGCAGCACCCTTCTATCAACCGTTTAACAAAGCTTTGTAAGTAATTAAAATTTAAGCCAAACACCCAGATTTCTCCTAGAATCTATTTTTTCGGAAAACAAATTCATATAAAATAATAATATCAATGTAGATAGTATTCTAAGTTTTAAGAAAATCATTGTAACTATTTTTGAGAAAATTGCACATGCAAGAAAAAATCGGAAACCTATTCCTAAAAAATGTTGACTTCCAGATAACCGAGATAGTTTTCAAATTCGGGACAGATTATATTCTTAAAATTTTATACATATAAATAAAGAAATTTAATTTTTTTTTCTAAATCATAATAGATATTTCGATTATTTATATTGGCAAACTAAATTCACTAAAAAATAAAAGCAAGAAATATCAGCGTAAACCCCATAATTATGGTGAGAATTTGTTGTTTTTTTTTTTTTTAAGTAAATATATGTTGTGGACTAAACGTTGTTTCTCGCGCAGGACAGGAAATAATAACTGGTCCAAGGGCACTTTATCTAGTTTCCAATTATTATCACTACTCGTTCCATATAGTTTGTTCAAACATAGCGCACATCATGAAGATAATAACTAACCATACTATCGCATTATATTCATTTTCTATTTAACATTAATTCAACTAGTTAGGTTATTCAAATACAGTGAACGAACAATGGTATTGTGATTAAGTTTTTTTGTTAAGTGTTGAAATAAATAGAATTTTAATTCGTGTATAATTAATTATAAAAAAATGGATAGATTACCAACAATTAAATCAGTGTTCTGTTTAACTTTAGAAACTGCTGCTAAAGTTGTTGCATATACACATTTGGTAAGTGAATTATTCATAAATTAATACAGAGCAGTTTATCTTTTCTATAAAAGAAAAACAAAAACAAAAATTAAAAAGATCTAATTTGAAAGATTATTACATAATATTATTTAACTTTTCAGATTGTATTTGGTTGCATTTTTGTAATATACTTTAGTTATCGAACAACAACTGATTTACAAGATTATGGCGTCTCACTTATAAGGGTTTCATATAGTAAATATTTTTAATATTTAATTTTTTTTTAAATATAATAGGAAGGAATTGTAATTATAGAAGTTATAGAAGTTATATTTGCCTCAATCTCACTTATTAATAATAATAATAATAGCATTACATATTATGATCTAAAGTAATATATTATTTTCCAAATGGAAATTAATTAAGACCCTATTTTGTTGAATTTTTTTATTTAATCAAAATTTCGTAATGAGAATAATCAGAAATAAATTTTCCCAGCAGGAGGTGAAAATGTTCATTTAAACTCAAGGAGCTCAAACTATCAAACACTCATATATATCCCCAACATAGTCCCAATTTTATATTTTGTTTCCCATTTTTGGGGGGAAAAATTTACTATTTACCAGTAGACTTTATTATTAGTTA
>JAAEAF010014356.1:0-31222 GCA_011037195.1 Triatoma infestans
CGATAAACAAAACAAAAAATTATCTTAAAAAGGAAAGTGGAGAGTTAACTCATAGTGGAGTCCTTTGTAATTAAGTGTTAATCGGTCATCGGCAGAGACAACATGGGCTCGCACAAGTGTTAAGTGTTTCTCAGCTCTATGGAAGAAAAGTAAAACCTACTAACGAACGATTTGGACTATTAGAAAACTTGGACAACTTAATTACAAATGATTGTGTAATGTGTTTTTTTTCTTTAAAAAAAAAAAAAAATAAGGACTGTTCGGTTATTATCGGCTCTGTAGTTCGGCTGTCCTCGTTGTGTTTTGTATAATAGGCTAAATAGATTTTTCTTAAAGAAGGAAAATGGAAATTAAATTGTAATTGCTTACCAAAAAACCTTACACAGGTAAGTGACTCATAAATCAATATACTGTATTAAATGTCCAATATACTTGATCGATAAATGTAGATAAGAAGGAACCATAGATTAAGTTTTAGTTTATTGTTTACCAAAAAACTTACATAAGTATCTGTCTAAAAAAAAAAAAATAAATAAATATATTATAATTAGAAATTATATTGCAAAAATTGTGCATACATAGAGGTTAATAAACTTCTGTACGAATGGAAAAATACAGGTTAATGAACCCTGGCCTGGGGTTCGTGGGGCGGAGCCTTTCTTTAGGTGTCTGTGTATATATTTTATATATATATATAGAGAGAGAGAGAGAGAGAGAGGGAGGGAAACGATATGACGGAGAAGTATGTGGGTGAGGTATAAGGATCTAAAGAAAACTACAAAAGAATACGTACTATAGTTATTAGGTGTAAGAAGTAATAAATTAAAAAAAAAATAAAAACTTGTTTAAATTTTTATGATTATTTGAACAAAACTACTACAAAGCTAAACAACTACATGGAACATGCAACGCACGCACGGGCACTCCACAGTAAATTTATAGGCGAGATCTTTTCTACATATGAACTAAGTGGCCACTTTGGTCTAGTGGGTTGCATTACCGCCTTCTAAACCAAAAATTAAGGTTCGATTCCAGGTAAAACAACTTTTTTTATCTCATTTTATTTAATTATTTATAATTTATTTATATTTATAATTTAATATATATTTTATTAATTATTTATAATTTATTTATATTTATAATTTATTATATAATTTATTTGTAATTTAATAGTCTTCGAATTGAATGATAATTAAAGCCATCGGATGACGTCATCTTTGAATTAAGCTCATTGATTTGGATGATGGCAGCGGCGTTCTTGCAACCCCCAAAAAAGACTTGGCTCCGTAGCCCTTGCGCCAGAACCGGTCTTTTTACCCTACTTATACTACTATAGACAGACAAACCTTGCAAGAATAGCGCAAAAGAAGGGTCACTACCAGGATGTTCACATTTTTGAAGAGCAGCTTTACAGAATTGGCTTTTGAGTTCTTCAATAGGTAACATTCAATAATCATCCCAATGAAGGAGACAGTGCTTTAGCCTAAAAGCCAACTAGTATACACTCCCACCCCACCGCCACCCCTTTATCTTGTACATCATACTAATTCCAACCAAATGATTTATTAAACAATCCAAGAGGATCTTCATAGAGTGTGAGGAATATAGAGTACTCCCACTCTCTTGTAAATAGACATATGTGAGAAGCGTAATTGTGTTTTAATGGATAAATATATTTATAAGAATGAATGTATTTATAAGGATGCATGTTCTTTTTATAGAATGAATGTATGTATAAGGATGCATGTTCTTTTTATAAGGATGAATGTATTTATAAGGATGCATGTTCTTTTTATAGAATGAATGTATGTATAAGGATGCATGTTCTTTTTATAAGGATGAATGTACTCACAGGATAAATGTAAATAATACACGATCAAAATATAGATGATAAGATGATAAGGAAATATGTCTGACTGTACTGATGATCAATTAGTTTTTGAGCTGCCAAAACTAATCACAAGCTAAATTAAATTAGTAGAGCAGCATTATAGTTGAAATAAAAAGCCAATAGTTCCCACCCACCCCACCCCTGTATCTTGAACATCATACTAATTCCAAACCAAATGATTTATTATTAAACAATCCAAGAGGATCTTCATAGACTGTGAGGAATATAGAGTACTCCACTCTCTTGTAAATAGACGAATGTGAGAAGCGTAATTGTGTTTTAATGGATAAATGTATTTATAAGGATAAATGTATTTATAAGGATGAATGCATTTATAAGGATGAATGTATTTATAAGGATGATAGTATTTATAAGGATGAATGTATTTATAAGGATGCATGTTCTTTTTATAAGAATGACTATATTTACAAGGATGCATGTTCTTTTTATAAGGATGAATATACTCACAGGATTAATGTAAATAATACACGATCAGAATATAGATGAAAAGAATGATAAGGAAATATGTCTGATTGTACTGATGATCAATTAGTTTATGAGCTGCCAAACTAATCAAGCTAAATTAAAAGTGTAGAGCAGCATTATATTGAAATAAAAGCCAACTAGTATACACCCCCACCCCTTTATATTGTACATCATACTAATTCCAACCAAATGTTTATTAAAAAATCCAAGAGGATCTTTATAGAGTGTGAGGAATATAGAGTACTCCCACTCTCTTGTAAATAGACGTATGTGAGAAGCGTAAATGCGTTTTAATGGATAAATGTATTTATAAGGATGATTGTATTTTAATGGATAAATGTATTTATAAGGATGAATGCATTTATAAGGATGAATGTATTTATAAGGATGATTGTATTTATAAGGATGAATGTATTTATAAGGATGCATGTTCTTTTTATAAGGATGAATATACTCACAGGATAAATGTAAATAATACATGATCAGAATATAGATGAAAAGAATGATAAGGAAATATGTCTGATTGTACTGATGATCAATTAGTTTATGAGCTGCCAAACTAATCAAGCTAAATTAAAAGAGTAGAGCATCATTATATTGAAATAAAAAGGTTAAGATTGTATCTATTTCGTTAGATTATTTTTTTTGTGCCTATAATAGAGTGTTTATTAAAAGGTAAAGTGTCTATTTAATATAGTTCAGGTGCAAAGGGCCATTGATATTATGCACCTTTCAAAATACAAAAAAAAAAAACAATCCAAGTTTAAAGAAAATATTTAACTTAATTTTTTGAAAGAGTAAATTGTAAATATTTCACACCAGATTTGTTATAGAGATATTTCTTTTGAATGATGAAAAAAAAAAATATATATTTATTTCAATACGTTTACGAATTAAAAACACTGTTTTCAAGACCTTGCATTCCGAGTAAATTGCATCATTTATTGAGTTTAAATTAAATGTAACAATATTAAACTTTTGTAATTCTTACAAATATTATGAAATATTCCGATATATATATAGAGTGTTGCAATATTGATGTAATAATGTCAAAAACCTCAATACAGGTGGAGGAAGTATATACAACTAACTCCATTAATATAGGCAACTGCAATAATATCGTATTTATTATAAAGTGCTCATGGGTGAAAGTAGTGGTGGTTACATAGTAGTTGCGTGTGTATTCCATGTTTTAACTTTTTTTTTTTTTTTACATTTTTTTAATATTAACATGCAGTAATGATTTTTTATTTTCTTATAATTATAAAGGATCCCAATCATGTCGTATTTTCGAAATTGAGTGTTGTAGTCGCCCTGAGTATGAAGAAAAAAAAATCTGGTGTGAAACACTCACACAACTTTCTCTTACTCCAGTTATCAAAATTATAATTGACAAATTTTATAGTTTGTGTACCAAATTTAATGAAATTTGTCGAAAACTGAAAAAACTATTCAGTAAAAGCGCACTTCCGGTTTACTGATTTTCTTCACACCCGGAATTTTGGCCAACTATTTATTTCTAATTAATTTCATTTGGATGATAGAGTTGTATAATCAAGTATGATACCACTTTAGAGGAAGCTGCAACCCTACCCCTCTCTAAAAGTGCCTTAAATGAATTTTCCCAGAGAAATGTTTTATATAAAAGTTGTAGATCTTTGAATGTTTAGTTTATATGTGTAGTTTCAAGAAAATCGTCGGGGCCATTTTTGAGAAAATCGCGAAAAAGTGAAAAAATCATATTTAGTAAAGTGTTAAAACAAAAGCACTTCCGGTTTTCCGATTTTTCTCAAACTCGGAATTTCAACAACATATTTAATTCTAATTAACATTATTTAAATGACCGAATTGTGTAATAACCCGAAATAGCACTTTAAAGGGTAACCTAACCCCACCCCTCCCCCAGAAGGGCCCTTAAATCAATTTTCCCAGAGAAATGTTTCAAATAAAAGTTGTAGCTCCTTGTATATGTAGTTGATGTATCAAGTTTAAAGAAAATCCTTGGAGCCATTTTTGAGAAAAACGCAAAAAAGTAAAAAAGTCAACTAGTAAAGTGGTACTTCCGGTTGAGGAATTTTGACAGATAACGCACAGTCAGATCGCATGGTGATACCTAAACGGAATATTAAGTTTCAGTTTTCTACGGTTTTTTGTTTTTGAGCTATGCTGTTCACATACATACACACACACACACACACACACACACACACAGACCATTTGCTAAAAACCACTTTTTTGGACTCAGGGGACCTCAAAACGGATATTTCCGGTGAAAACTCGATATCGAAAATTCGACACGATTACAATACTTCCTCTTACTAGGAGTAAGAGAAAGTAAAAAACGAAAGTACGATTTTACCAAATTGTTTTTTACAATTTTTTTTTTTATTCAGAATTTTCTTAAAAATAGCTCTAATGATAATTCTTTAAACACCTTATATAATTGAGTATCTAAAGATTTAAAATTGTATATCCTTAACGTTTTTGTTAATATTCATGAATTTATATTCCAAGAATTAATATGATACTAAATTTTTTAATACAGGGTGAATGGAATTTCCGGTCAAACATCTGGCCATCTTGCTTCAAAATAAAAATAAAAATAAAAAAACCAATGAACATAATTATCGAAATTATCCATTTTTGCATGTTTATTGTTAGCTTCAAAATATTGGATTGTTTAGAAGAGTTCGTTAATTTCCTGGTCTTTAATCCCCACCAGCATCCTTGTAGAGAGAGTGTTACTCATTCCATTTAGGTGTTGTCTTGAACAAAAAAAAAAAAAAAAAGGAATTTTAAAATATTTATTTCTCTGAGAGATGTGGACTGCCAAGCTGAGGTGTATTAGGTTTGATTCCCCCACCTTGGATTTTATTTCATGTATTAATATGAGTAATGCATAGTAATGTAACTATACTATCCGCCACCATTCCACCAAATCTGACGGTATTTGGACGTAAAGTCCAGTCACACGAATGCGGCATTAATTTTTACTTCTTACATTTCTTTTTACAGCTTCTTCGGGAGGAATAATTACGATAGTGTCAAATTTTAGATAACGAGTTTTCACTTGGAATTATCATTAGAAACGAGTACAGCAGGAGATATTGGACCCCTCTGCCGCAAATGCGGTAGAGAGAATGAAACACCGGCACATGTGCTCGGAAATTGTCCACATAATATGCTCCTCGTGACTAGGCGGCATCACAGGATCAAGCACGTGATCGCAGAGTCTCTTAGGGTTCTTGATTATACCTGCTTTGAGGAAGTGTACGCTGTTGATGATGAGGGCTCTGCGCGATATGCAGATATAGTGGCCTTTAAAAGGGACAGCAGACTAGCGTACATCATTGATCCGACGGTGCGTTATGAAAATAACGATCCACAGCAGGGGGATAAGGTCGACACAGAAAAGCATGCCATTTATAGCAAATGTATTACATATCTCTCCGAGAAGTATAGAGATATGTTTGGGGAACAGGACTATAAAGTGCGTGGTCTATGGTTCGGTGCTCGGGGGACTATTCCAAAGAAAACGGTGGAATTCTGGGACGAGGTCGGTGTAGACCCGAATATATTGCCGAGGGTAACGGAGGAGATTATTATAGACTCTCTAGCCATCATTAACCACCACAACTACAGTTAGACTTTGAGCACACACGTCTGTTGTCGAAAAGTGGAAAACAATAACAAAACAAAATTATCTGTTTCATGATTTAATCTGTGTAATAATGTATTGTTTCCTCTTTCTTTGTTTATGTCAGTTCGATTGATTGGTAAGCTGTGTGTTAGCAACTTGACATTGTCGAGCAGCCCCACTGACAATTCTTTACGAATAAAGTGTTTCTCTCTCCTTGAAATCCTCCCCAAGTCCCAAAAAGTGATTTTCACAAATTGGTCTGTGTGTTTGTAAAATGTAGAAAGTTTAAACTTGATTGTAACAGAAACCAAAGAGAGATCAGCAAAGAAAGAGAGTAAAGAGAAGTAAAACGAACCCAACCACTCTCTCAGACTGGAGTGGAAAAAACTGTATAAATACAACGACGGACAGTTCAATATATAGTTCGATACAGTTCAATACAGTTCACTATAGTTCATCATCATTGCTAGCTTTCAATATTATTGGCTAGCTCGCAACAGCTTCATCACTAGATTTCTGCATCAAAAGCTAGTCTCCATTAACATAGCTAGTTTCAACAACCCAGGCTAGCTGCAACAAACTCGTAGCCAAACAAGATGTGCTACATACATACACTCTTATTCGCACGCTCAAATTTTTCACATATGAAAAATTTCTTCAGGAGAGGGGATGATGTAATAACAACCAAAGAGAGATCAGCAAAGAAAGAGAGTAAAGAGAAGAGAAACGAACCCAACCACTCTCTCAGACTGGGAGTGGTAAAAACTGTATAAATACAGTGACGGACAGTTCAATATACAGTTCGATACAGTTCAATATAGTTCACCATAGTTCATCATCATCCACTTTCACCATCATTCACTATTGTAAAGTCCAGGCAGATTGTGTCTCTTTATTATTATTATTATTATTATAATACATAGTTAACCAATGTTAACCCAGTCTTCTCATTTCATCAATCAGACCTAAATTCTCTCCACCTAATACATCCATTATATTGATAATAAGATGTTAATACCGCAATGGCCGGAGGAGTTTTAAAGAAAAAAAGAATTATTTATTGCTCTACGTTTCGAGTACTCAGCTCTTCTCAACATTCTCAACGTTCACTCGTCTCCTACCATAAAGAGCTCTTGAAGAAGGGCACCAATATTACCCGAAACGTAGAGCAACAAAGAATTCTTTTTCCTTTAAAACTCATCTAACCATTACCGTATAAAACATCTTATTAGAATTTTAAGGCCTGGACGAACTGAAAAACCAATTGAAACTTGATTTTTGTTTAAGTGCTGCCATGGCACTCGACAATAAGGTTTCCTAAATGGATTTTTTGCGATTCTGTCGAATACGGCTCCAATAATTTTCTTTCATCCAATCCATGACTTTATGATAGACGGAGTTTCATGTTTCAGCTTCCTGCAAATTAATATTTTGATTTTTTTTTTCCACACACATGCACACACACAGACACATACGCAGAGACTACTCGTTCAAACTGTGAAATTTTTTTGTTTGTTCCGAAATCATGTGTTCTTAAACTTTACTATAACAATACATCCTTTTACAACGCCAAAGCAAGTTCTCTTACTCCTACTAAGAGGAAGTATTGTAATCGGGTCAAATTTTCGATATAGAATTTTCACCGGAAATATCCGTTTTGAGGTATTCTTCTGAGTCAAAAAAAAGGTAGTTTTTACAAAATGGCCCGTGTGACTGAGTGTATGTATGTGAACAACATAGTCAAAAACGAAAAACCGCAGAAAGTTAAAACTTGATATTCCGTTTAGGTATCACCATGGGATCTGACCGTACGTTATCTGTCAAAATTCCTCAACCAGAAGTATCACTTTACTAGTTGTTTTTTTTTTTTCACTTTTTTGCGTTTTTCTCAAAAATTGTTCCGACGATTTTCTTCAATCTTGGCGTATCAACTACACATTGAACGAGCTGCAACTTTTATTTGAAACATTTCTCTGGGAAAATTCATTTAAGGCCACTTTTGAGGGAGGGATGGTGTTAGGTTTTCCTCAAAGTGCTATTTCAATGTATTATACAATTTTATCATCTAAATAATATTAATTAGAATTAAATGTGTTATTGAAATTCCGAGTTTGAATAATATTGGATGACCGGAAATGGATTTTTACTGAAAAGTACTTTTCAATTTTCTGGTATTTTCAAGAAAACGGCTCCAACGATTTTCTTTAAACTAGGAATGTTAAACACATATATAAAATATCAGAGACATTTTCCGTGGTAGCCTGCTTCATTTTGTGCTCATCGACCGGTTTTCGGGCGTTCGCCATCTTCAGGATGCGTTTTTCAGACAGGGTTGCCAAACAGACTCGTACAGAGTAACTTAGTTTCACACTAACTGAGGTGTAAAAAAAATACACCTCAGTTACTGTGAAACTAAGTTACTCTGTACGAGTCTGTGTTGGCACACTGTCTGAAATACGCATTCTGAAGATGGGCGAACGCCCGAAACCGGTCGATGACCACAAAATGAAGCAGGCTACCACGGAAAATGTCTCTGATGCTTTCCAGCTCTGCGGAACCAACCACCACAACACATATATAAAATGCTACAATTTTTATTTGAAACATTTCTCTTGGTGAAGTCATTTAAAGGGGTTTTTGCGGTAGGGGTGGGGTTTTGTTTTTCTCGAAAGTGTTATCATAGTTGATTATACTATATTACCATCCAAACAAAATTAATTAAAAATAAATAGATGGCCAAAATTTGGAGTTTCAAGAAAATTAGTAAACCGTAAGTGCGCTTTTACTGAACGTTTTATTCAGTTTTCGACGAACTCCAAGGAGTTTTTATCAAATTTGGTACACAAACTTTAAAATTTGTCAATTAGGTATAATTTTGAAATCTGGAGTAAGAGAATGTTGTGTGAGTGTTTTTACACCAGATTTTTTTTTTTTTTAAATATTTTGTTAGTACACACATTTTTCCAGACCATCCATTCTTTAGAAACACTTATTTTGTATTCAGGGTGCATCAAACAAGAACGAAAGATGAAAACGGAAATTCAAACATTCGACAAGATCAGAATATTGCTTCCTACTTGTGAAGCAAGAGAAAGTAAAAATGAAACTAGTTGCCAAGGCAAGAACCTTTTATTGGTTTCATTGTTCTATTAATTGTTCATATTAATGGGGCCCTTGGCTGTTCACATTAGCGTATATACGAGGTTTGTAAATTAAGTAATGAGACTAATTTTCTAGTGTTCGATCTGGCAACACTGGAGACGCAACGCATGCGTGGTAGGGCAAGTAAACATCTGATACACGTCCAGTGCAAATTTGAAAATGCTAGAGTTGTTGCACTGTCCGTAGTGACTTGTTTTGTGAGCAAGGTTTTTTCAGTGCGTTTTAAAAATTGGTGACATCAATTACGAGCAACGTTGTGCTATCAGGTTTTGCTTCAGACTTGGGCACAGTGCAACGAAAACGTTTGAAAAACTGTGCCAGGCCTATGGAGACAATGTTTTGTCGAGAGCACAGGTTTTTAGGTGGTTTAAGTCGTTTGCAGAAGGAAGGGAATCAATTGAAGACGAGCCTCGCAGGGAAGGCCTTCATCTTCAAGAACCGACGAAAATGTTGGCAGAATCCACGATCTCGTGCGTTGAGATCGTTGTTTGACAGGCCGAATGATCGGCGAAGAGTTGAATTTGACTCACACAACCGTTCATCAAATTTTGACTAATGAATTGGGGATGAGAAAAATTTTGTGCAAAAATGGTTCCGAAAAATCTTTCACAAATGCAAAAAGACATCAGAAAGGAAAGGAGCCTTGACTTTTTGGGAGCAATTGATTTCTCGTAAGTGTAGATTCGTAAAAGTTTTCAACTAGCAATAATCGCACCTCAGGAGACCTTCATTGGTTACGATATTGCCATTGCGTGGACTAAGTCCATGCCTAAAATGTGTTTTGATTTCTATAAAAGAATGTTTGGTTATTTATAATTTAAATTCTCTGTAGAAGATGTTTTGTTTGTTTGTATTTTCTGGAATAAACACAATTATTATTATTATTATTATTATTATTATAAGTGTAGATTTCCATAGGTGGCGGATTTCACAAGTTTGATAATATTACTTGTTTTTCTAGAAAAGATGAACTATATAAATCAAGAAGAAGGAGAGGGCATGTAGATAAGAAGGATCGGACGCTATAGAAATGTACTAAGTGAAATCCAAGGCACTCTTTGGGGATATAATTCATTGGGAAGGTACATACATACATGTCAATGTGTATTGCATACTTTGTATTAGTGAGTTGCCAATTATTCTAAAATGGTAATATTGCTCTTCTATTCCACTGGGGAATTAGATATTACATCTCTTGAGAATAAAAAATGCTATATACTCCCTTTATATTAAGCTACTGTTAAAGAAAAGGGAACTATTTATGCGTCTAGATTAGTTATTGCAAATAACATGGTTAGAAATTGATTAATTGTTATTTATATTCAAAATAAGTTTGTTGTAAATCATTCAATTCTTTTGATCACTCGATTTTTCTCTTACAACATATAAATATTATAAACTGATAATTGCCTTCAATCTTGGTATTGTTACTAAAAGTTTAATTGTTTGTTGCAATGATTACAGAAAAGTATGGATAGTGAAGACTATAATTTTTTACTAATCTGTGTTATTAGCACTAGGGATCTTACATAAATGTAAGTAACTACGATGGTAAGCCGGCAGACCTCTCCAGACAGACAGACAGATAAAATATCTTTATTTTCAATGTCTTCATTACAGCAGATTTAATTATGGCTTCTATGTTTAAGGATAAATATATAGTAAACACTCACACTCTGCAGTAAATACAATTATAAAATTAACAAACCTCGAAATTTTCACATAGCTCAAACATAAATAGTGAAGAAGAAGAAAGTCTATTTCCAAATAATTTCAAAATAACACAATACACCTTTTGTAAAAATAAAAATACAAAAATAATGATAATAATGAACTAAAATAGTTTGTAAATAGCTAATACAATAAAGACAACAACATGGTCAATGACCGTCCGTGGTTTTTTTTTTTATGGAGTGAGTATTAATCCCAAATATTTGTATTCATTAACGACTTCGATTCTTTGCGCTCCTAAAAACCATTTTTCATTCTTAGCCGATCTACCGCCGTTTCTAAAAATCATAACTTTAGACTTGTCTAAATTGATCTTCAGGCTCCATAGTTGGCAGTAACGGTCCAAGGAATTGATCATGAGTTGGAGAGATAACGGGTCCGAGGCTAGAAGAACGATATCGTCGGCATATGCCAACAACTTTATTTTACAGTGTTCATTTACTATCACACCTCCTCCAAGATAACTCTCCAAATCGTTAATAAATAACGAAAACAAACAGAGACTTAACAGGCAACCCTGTTTCACCCCTGCCTCAGTTGAAAACGATGGGGAAAGACCACCTCTACACATCACAGCGGCCACTGTGTTAGTGAGTAAGTTTTTTATATTTGTAACTATTTTAGTGGTGAGCCCTAAAGAATATAATTTATAGATTAAACTGTGCCTGTCGATATTATCAAAAGCTGATGAGAAATCAACAAAAAATGCATAAAGTTTTTGTTTTTTTGTATTTAATTTTAGAGTAATTAGGTTAGTCAGAGTGAATATGTAGTCTATTGTTGAATAATTTGCCCTAAAGCCAGCCTGAAATTCGTGTAGTATATTGTTATTGTCTGCCCAGTTTGTCAGTCTATTCAAGATAAGTCCTGAGTATAACTTACTGATAGTGTTAATGAAAGATATGCCCCTATAACTGGTTGCCTGATTTTTGTTGCCTTTTTTATATAATGGAAATATTATTGACTCCTTAAAAGAGGCTGGTATATTAGAAGTTTCGAATAATTCAAACATAAATAGTGGTAAGTACCCAAAGGCAGGTAATAGTTGGAAATAATTACACTGACTTCAAAAAATTTCGATATTTTTTCTTTCTTTTTTTAATCTTTATTCACGCTACAATCAGCGCGATAGCGCTATAAGTAACAATCATATAAAGAACCTACATACAATATGAGTGGAGAAGCTACCCAATGGTAACACTCCAAAACTATACAAAAATCATTATTCACCTCCTTCACTGAGAGGAGCACGAGGGGCATTTCTTTTAAGACGTCTAGGAGGGTTTATAGTAAGTGTTCGGGAAGACAGGTGTTGAATTAAGGGTTTGTGTGAGTCTGTAGGTTAATATGAAATTTCCTGTAATGGGTTTGGGCGACTTGAGCAATGAACGGTATATTAAGATCAGTATTATGGTTCGGTTGGAGACGTAAAAAGGGCGGTTTAAAATGTTACGGAATGATTCTGGATGTGTGATGGGGTTGGGGGGGGTCTTTGGAGATTTGGCGTTTGGTTGAACCCCACAGTTCTATCCGTACGCCCAGACCAGCTTTTAAATAGGTGCTCCAAAACTTACAGAATCACTATTCACTTCTTCACTTGAGAGGAGATCACGAGGTCATTGTCATAATTTTATTAGCGTACTGCCAACTATGGAGCCTGAAGATCAATTTAGACAAGTCTAAAGTTATGGTTTTTAGAAACGGCGGTAGACGGCTAAGAATGAAAAAATGGTTTTTAGGAGGCAAAGAATCGAAGTCGTTAATGAATACAATATTGGGATTAATACTCACTCCATAAAAAAAAAACCACGGATGGTCATTGACCATGTTGTTGTCTCATTGTATTAGCTATTTACAAACTATTTTAGTTCAGTACTTATCATTATTTTTGTATTTTATTTTTAAAAAGGTGTATTGTGTTAGTTTAAAATAGGTGTATAAATCAATCTTTTGTTGTCTAGGGAGAGTTTAGATCTGTTGTCCAGTAGTCTTTTAAGTTGTCGAAAGCGTCTGTTTAGTTCTATTCTTTTAAGTCGTGTATGAGGATTCATGTAAATCTTCGGTCTAAATAAAGCCCAAGAAAGCGAGCAACGTTGACCACTGGTAAGAGAATTAAGTTGTAGTAGACTGGGGGAAGAGTAATGCGACGTAGAGTGAAGGTAATGTTTTGGGACTTATTTTCATTAAGTTTAATGATCCATTTTTTGAACCAATTTTCTAGGGAGGAGAGGTGGGCTGTTACGGGATCATTATTGGAAGACAGGATAGCAGTATCATCTGCATAGATTGAGAAGGATGATCGATATATAACGTAAATTATTCACCTCCATTAAAACATTTATTCTTGTTGGAAATTCTAATATGAAAATCTGACACGACCACAATAATGCCTTCCTTATTCACTCTAGTGAGACAAAGTAAAAATGATTTAATTGAAGTGTGGAAAGACTATAGTAAAGAGAAAATAGTAAAAGCATAAGAAAGTATATACTGCAGATGACAGGAAGAATTAGTGTTCAAGAATCATGCAGCAGTAAAGTAGTGAAGTCAATCAAATCAGGTGCATACAGAAGGAAGAAATACTTTAGGCAATTGCTAGTAAGGTGGTGAATACGATAAGAGAAGGGAAGCTTTTTGTTAGAGAATGGGTGGAGAGTTAGTTGTATGGGCGGTATATAGGACTCCAGGCAAAAAAAAAAAAAAGAAAAAAAGAGAGATGGTAGTATATACTACACAGGAAAAAAGTCACTAAGAGGCCGGAAACGTAGCTCTAACGACTTTCATAGGACCCGGGGAAATAAATGAAGTTGCCTACAACGAGTTGTCACACGTGGAATATAAAAAAAAAAAAAAATACACGCTGGTTGGTGCTTGGGACTCCCCGATCGGAAATTGAAGTAAAATTACTTGTCGTACTGGGAGGGTGGAGAAACTAGGAAGAGTAGACTGAGAGACTTTGTTGTAACGCGCACCGCGGGGCTGGCAATCACCCACCAACCTCTACCGCCAGCCTCCGCCGTCTCGCCACCGCTGCACCAATAGTACCCAGTCCGCACCCCTATCTCTGGCTTGTGCCAGTATGCAATTAAAAACAAAACAAAAAAACAAAAAAACAACAAATAATCATGCCCATAGTGTATATAACAATACTTCAATTTGCCCCTTGTTTCTATTACTATCATAAATAGAATTAACTTCCTAATAGAATTCAATTCTGTTTCACTCACCAATTTATAGAATAAATTACAAAAATTAAAAACATTACCATTGTACCAAGGTTTCTATTGAACCAGATACGAATACGACGTTAAAGGCAATATGTTTATGAATTTAAAAAAAAAAAAAATCTGGTGTGAAACACTCATACAACTTTCTCTTACACCAGTTCTCAAAAATTATAATTGACAAATTTTATAGTTTGTGTACCAATTTAATGAAATCGTCGAAAACTGAAAAAAAAAAAAAAAAACTGTCCATAAAAGCGCACTTCCGGTTTACTAATTTTCTTGAACCTCGGAATTTTGGACATCTACATATATTTCTAATTAATTTTGTTTGGATGATAGAGTTGTATAATCAACTAGAATAGCTCTTTAGAGAAAAACATAACCCCACCACGCCCCTAAAAGTGCCCTTAAATGAATTTTCCCAGAGAAATGTTTTAAATAAAAGATGTAGATCTTTGCATGTTTAGTTTATATAAGAAATTTCAAGAAAATCGTCTGAGCCATTTTTGAGAAAATTGTGAAAAAAGTGAAAAAAAAATCATTTAGTAAAGTGTTATAACAAATGCCAATTCCCGGTTATACGATTTTTTTCAAACTCGGAATTTCAACAACATATTTAATTCTAATTACCATTATTTAAATGACAAAATTGTGTAATAAACTAAAATAGCACTTTAGATGAAAAACCTAACCCCATCCCTCCCCCAGAAGTGGCCTTAAATGAATTTCCCCAGAGAAATGTTTCAAATAAAAGTTGTAGCTCTTTGTATGTGTATTGGATATACCAAGTTTAAAGATGTGTACTTGATATACCAAGTTTAAAGAAAATCGTCGAAGCCATTTTTTAGAAAATCGCAAAAACTTAAAAAAAGCAACTAAGTAAAGTGGTTCTTCCGGTTGAGGAATTTTGACAGATAACGCATCGTCAGATCCCATGGTGATACCTAAACGTAATATCAACTTTCAACATTCTACGGTTTTTCGTTTTTTTGAGCTATGCTGTTCACACACACACGCACACACACACACACACACACACATACATACATACACAGACCATTTGCTAAATACCACTTTTCTGGACTCAGGGGACCTCAAAACGGATATTTCCGGTGAAAACTCGATATCGAAAATTTGACACGCTTACAATACTTCCTCTTCGTTTTAGAGAAATTCGCAAAAAAACAAAAAATATACTAAGTTAATGGTACTTCCGTTTACCAAACCCATAAATATTATTATCACGTCCCTTTGTAGCATTGAAACGAAATATCATCTTTAACATTCTGCCTTTTTTTTCTCTCAATTTTTCACTTTTTCAGACTCATGGGACTCATGTATTTCTGGTGAAAACTTGGCACGATAACCAGCATTAACAGACAGTAAGAATGAAGTATGTGGTTGTTAGGGTGTGCCGATGACAGAGAAGCGCCTTCTACAGGCTACAGCGGAATTGTGGCTCAGATCAGAGCAGATCGTTGATACTATCAAATATGCTGATTGATTTCTTTTTTTCCTTTTATTTCTATTTGTTTGCGAAAGGATTAATAAAATTAACTTAGAAAGGAATTTAAAGTTATAAAAAAATAGTAAATAAATTCAACTAATAACCATCGCTTAAGCATGACTGTACTTTTTTATTTTTTTTATTTATTTTTTTTTATTTTTATACAATGTGACAAAGTTAGTTTTGTATGATGAGAGGAAAGTGATAAAAGACGATTATGTGCTAGCTAGGATGTAATGTGCAGGTGACCGCTTTACAAGCTGTACGTCGTCTGACCTTTACCACGGATACCTTATCTCAGCTGAATGTATACACTCGCTATGTTCCTTACATGGGCTGACACATGCATACCTATACACTCATACATACATACATACATACATACACACACACATAAATACATAACATAAGACAACTCTCTGGCAATTCCCCTAGTAGTGAGTCAACTGGTTTAACCAAACCGGTTTTATCTACCCAATGCTTCTCTTCTCATCACTATCTAACTAGCACCTAAATATGTAGATGCATAAAAAAAAAAAAAAGTGCACCACCCTTTAAAGAAAAAAAAAGTAATAAAAAGTGCACCAATTCGTATTTCCAATATAACGGAAGAAGCAGCGGAACCGCGTTGATAACAACAGCGTGATGTTTCTAGGCCAATAGAAATATAAAATTATTTGCCACTAATTTTGTTCTAACAATTGAAAAAAGTTAATTGGCTGGGACCAAAGAAGGAAGTTTTTATTTTTTTAACAGTTTATTCAATGTTTTGGACACCTTTGGTGTCCTTCCTCAGAAACTGTTAAGGAGGAATGGAGAGTTAAATGTTAGAGGTTATTGTTTATTCCAACATTTAATTCTTCATTTGTCCGAAAAGTGTCCGAAACGTCGAATAAACTTTTAAACACAAAAAGGTTCTTCTTTGGCCCAAGTCAACTAATCTTTTGCTTGTTTGAATAACAACAGCCAAACATAACTATTGTTTATATAGAATTAATTTTAAGTTTTTTGAATTTTTTCGAAAACCACTAAATCGATTTTCTTTAAACTTGAACGCTAATTGACGGTAGGACTCAGATAGAACAGATCTTAGTGGATTCTGTAAAATCTCTGACATTAGATTTCAAATTTGGCGCTATCTTCTAGACTACAATGCAATCCCTTTAAGTTTTGAGTGCTAATCAAAATGTACTCCTACTACCCCCCCCCCCCCCACAAATTAGTAAATATCAAGTTCCAAGAAAAAAATGTGTCCATTTTATAACTGTTTAGAAAGTCGGATGAATGTTACACACCAAACTTTTAAACTTGTGGAATGGTTGCTACCTAGGGTGCTACACCCTGCTAACTGAGCGCGCTACCACCTGCTACCTGAAAGTGCTACAACCTGCTACCTGAGGGTGTTACAACCTGCTACCTGAGGCTGCTACACCCTGCTACCTGAGGGTGTTACAACCTGCTACCTGAGGGTGCAACAATCTGCTACCTGAGGGTGCTACAACCTGCTATCTGAGGGCACTACAACCTGCTACCTGAGGGTGCTACACCCTGCTATCTGAAAGTGCTACATCCTGCAACCTGAAAGTGCTACAATGCTAACTGAGGGTGCTACAACCTGCTACCTGAGGGTGCTACACCCGTTACCTGAAAGAGCTACAACCTGCTACCTGAAAGTGCTACAACCTGCTACCTGAGGTGCTACACCTTGCTAGCTGAGGGTGCTACAGCCTGATACCTGAGGGTGGTACAACCTGCTACCTGAGGGTGCTACACCCTGTTACCTGAAAGTGCTACAACTTGCCACCTGTATGTCTACAACCTGCTACCTGAGGGTGCTACAACCTACTGCCTGAAAGTGCCACAACCTGCTATCTGAGGATGCTACACCCTACTAACTGAGGGTGCTACACCCTGCTACCTAGATTGTTACACCCTGCTAGCTGAGAGTGCTACCCTGCTACCTGTGGGTGCTGCAATCATGCTACACCCTGCTACCTAGATTGTTACACCCTCGTACCTGAGAGTGCTACACTCTCCTACATGAGAGTGCTACCCTGCTACCTGAGGTGCTACACCCTGCTACCTGAGGGTGCTACACCCTGCTACCTAGATTGTTACACCCTCCTACATGAGAGTGCTACACTGTCCTACCTGAGAGTACTACCCAGCTAGCACCTTTGAAAATCTAAGGGCAGCATGCTGAATTCGAACCCGGGACCTCCGCGTTGCTAGTCCAGCACGCTACCACTGAGCTAATCCTTTCCTTCTCCCTGGCTTACGCCAATTAACTAGGGACGGAGACCCTAGTTTGTGTACTGTGTTTGTCCTTGTCTGCAAAGAGTAAAGGGTAGATGTAGTTTAAGTGTATTGTATATGTTCTGACGAAGTGCATGGAGAAATGAGCTTTGGTAACCCGTAGGGTCGCTACTGTCCAAGTAACTGCATGCAATAGATACCTCTTGATGGCATGGTTAACTAGATACAAAGGGGTATTGGTATTGAGGGGAATTGCTATAGAGATTTCCCGCAAAAGAGGAGTTCCTCGAATACTTCCCTGCGGGACACTAGAAAGATTAGGGTGGAAAGGAAAAGTGGCAATACTAAAATGGCTGTTTACCGGAAGGAATTTAATATCTCTAAATTCCTGAGTACAAGTCCTTAAGGGTTTGTTACAGGTATAAGTCTTTAAGGATCTGTCAACTGTACAAATGATTACGTGATATTTGAATATTCTTCAATAAAATATATGGAACCCATGAAAAAATATTAAAATAGCAGTCCGGACTGATTCAAGCGCTCTATTAAATATTTAGTCCTACATCAAATCATTATTCATCTAATACTATTTACCTAAAAATATAACTAATTATTTAAAAGAATTAAAAAAAAAAAAAACAGTGAAATAACAAGTTAATACTTTTAAAATTTAAAATAAGAGTATATATTACAGACGATAAAACCGTTAGCTACATCAGCAAGACCTCATATAACGAATTCATCTTTCACTGCACTTACTACCATATAATTTATCCAGTCTAACTTACTCGATTGTTCATTAACTGCTGTGCTTCAAGCTATCGAAGTTTCTGTACCCCCCACAGCGTTCATATTAATACGACCGCAATTAAAAAAAAAAAAAAAAAAAATACAAACAAACAAACAAATCTTGAGTAGAACACTTACCAGCTCTCTCGTACTGCTATTAACACAATTGTAGAATAGGTACTGAAATCGGAAAATTTGTATTCAGTCGTACCACTACACCAAAAGTGGTCCCAGTTGGAGCATTAGGAGAAAATTGAAAAATACGTTTTCAATAAAAACGCACTTCCGGTCGTCTGATTTTTTTCAAAATCAGAATTTCGACAACATATTTAATTCTAATTAATATTATTTAGATTATAAGAATTAAGGGACCTCAAAAAATGTTATTTCCTATGAAAATTCAATGTCGACTATTTGAAGCGATCACATTACTTGCATTGATATGTAAGGTAGTAAATGAAAGTCAAAAATTTTTACCACGTTCATTTCATTACATCATTGTTAAATAAAAATTCCAGTAGGGTTTAAAAAAAAAAAAGAAGGTTAAACACAGAATTAAGTGAAAGAAAGAATTGTGTAAAACAAAAAAAAAAAAAAGAACTAAGAGAATGTAAACATTAGAAGAATGAGAGAATTAATGAAAGGAAGAAGAGACTCTTAACGGTGAACAGCGTACGACCGAATTTTCGTTCGTTTTTTGTTTGACAGATTGAAGCGGTACTGGTGAAATCCCAGAGTTGATTCCTTCCTCCTACTGGTCTACCCTTATTTGCTTTAATGGCATTGTTAAATGTGTTTGGCCTTTATAAAGTGACTACGGGTGCCCCGTCGCTGGCGGGGTGTTCCCTACTCGTATAAACAAAACAAAACAAAAAAAATCTGATAAGAACACTCACAACTGTAATTTCAATGTACTTTTATGCAATTTTTTTACATATAGTTTTCTTCATTGGAATTTTTACGAACTTATACTGGCTTCAATATTACATGAGATATTTGGAGTATCTAAAAAAAAATCTGTGTGAAACACTCACACAACTTTCTCTTACTCCAGTACTCAAAATTATAATTGACAAATTTTATAGTTAGTGTACCAAATTTAATGAAATTCGTCGAAAAGTGAAAACACTGTCCAGTAAACCTGTCCGGTTTACTAATTTCCTTGAAACTCGGAATTTGGGTCATATATTAATTTCTAGTTATTTCAATTTGGATGACAGAATTGTATAATCAACTGTGATAGCATTTTAAAGAAAAACATAACCCCCCTCCCCCAAAAGTCCCCTTAAATGAATTTATCAGGGAAAAAGTTTCAAATAAAAGTTGTAGCTCTTTATATGTACAGTTAACAATACTGGTTTAAAGAAAATCGTTGGAGCCATTTTTGAGAAAATACCAGAAAACTGAAAATTATATTTCAGTAAAAACGCACTTCCGGTTATCTATTTTTTTCAAACTCGGAATTTCAACAACATATTTAATTCTAATTAACATTATTTAGATGACAGAATTGTCTAATATACTGAAACAGCAGTTAAGATGAAAACCTAACCCCACCCTCCCCCAGAAGTGCCCTTAAATGAATTTTCCTGGAGAAATGTTTCAAATAAAAGTTGTAGCTCTTTGTATGTGTAGTTGATATAGCAAGTTTAAAGAAAATCTTCGGAGCCATTTTTGAGAAAATTGCAAAAATGTAAAAAAAACAACTAGTAAAGTGGTACTTCCGGTTGAGGAATATTGACACATAACGCACCGTCAGATCCCATGGTGATACCTAAACGTAATATCAAGTTTGAACTTTCTACGATTTTCGTTTTTGAGCTATGCTGTTCACATACATACACACACACAGACACACATACACACACACACACACACACACACACAGACCATTCGCTAAAACCACTTTTTTGGACTCAGGGGACCTCAAAACGGATATTTCCAGTGAAAACTCGATATCGAAAATTTGACACGATTACAATACTTCCTCTTACTAGGAGTAAGAGAAAGTAAAAAGAAACATGATCTGCCACATCTCGCAGAACCCCCTACAAAATCTATTACTCGCCAAAGTGTTTAAAAAAAAAGTAATTGGTCTGTCTGTATAAGTGTAGTTAGGAAACAAAGTACAAAGTTCCAAGAAAATCGTTGGTATCTTTATCGAGAAAAACGCAAGAAAGTGGCAAAATCGTTTAGTAAAATCATACTTCCGGTTTTCTTCAAACTTGGAATTTCAGCAATACACATAATACTTATTAATATTATTTAGACGATACGTGCGCAATATGTGGAAATGACACTTTAGATAAAAGCCAAACCACACCCTTCTACAAAACATCCCTACCACGATTTATTCTGGAAAAATAAATATATAATATTTATCACAAATTATAACATAAAAAAGAATAATTAATTAACATATGTGTAATGGCATCCAGCAGAATGGCATCCAGCAGAGAGAAGAGAGGCTCTCTCTCTCTCTGGTTAACAGAGACTACTCTCTGACTTAGGCAGCTAAAGTGGGAGAACCTGTTATTAAGTCTTGAGAATCTATATATCAATCTATATATCAGATTCAACCATACATCGCATCGTGTCATATCTCTACTCCCACCTTTTATTCTATCAATTTCATTATAAAGTCCAGTGCAGTTTGTGTAAACTTATAGCTACATTATTATAACAGTGTCTTCATATCTCGTTTATTCAATCAAACCCAATTTCTCTCCTCACCAACTCCATTATATTAATGTAGATAAAATTAGAATCGGGGGAGTCGTAAATTATTGGATTAAACTGGTTCTACTTCCATTATTATTAATAGCAAATAGAGCAAATATTATACAAAGATTGTTCTGTACCAAGTTTTAATAGTGTTTAGCAACACGAATTACTCCAAACTCGTACTTACACAAATTTTAATTATGTCTAGCCAGAAGAATATTTGGGATTTTAGTATTAATGTAATGGCAAGAGAGAGAATTAAACGACATCTGAAGACACTGTTATAATTTAGCTATAACTTTACACAAACTGCACTGGACTTGTAATAATTTTATAGAATAAAAGGTGAGAGTAATGATATGACACGATGCGATGTATATGGTTGAATCTGATAGATAGATTGATATATAGATTCTCACTGGCTTATATAAAGGTTCTCCCACTCTAGCCTGCTTAAGTCAGAGAGTACCAGGGAGGGGTCTTCTTCTCACTCTTACTCTGATGTAATGGCAATAGAGAAGAAATATAGACGAGAAGGCCCTCCTCTGGTACCTCTGACTTGCAGGCAAGTGGGAGAACCTGTATATAAGCCAGTGAGAATCTAGATATCAATCTATATACAGATTCAACCATAGCGATCGCATCGTGTCCATATCTCTACTCCCACCTTTTATCTAATCAATTTCATTATAAAGTCCAGTGCAGTTTGTGTAAACTTATAGCTACATTATTATAACAATGTCTTCATATCTCGTTTATTCAATCAAACCCAATTTCTCTCCTCAACAACTCCATTATAATATGGTACATAATATATAAAGCATATGAGTGTTTCAAATATATGTATCAATAAAAATAATAATGTTGAATGGCAAAGATTTCACATTGACTTGGCGAGCCCAATTAGCGGTACTTACTACCTCATTGTAGTCGACGCCTGTAGCAAATACGTTGAGGTGATCCCAGTTGTAGAAAACCACTACATACCAGTGGAGCATTAAACCAACTATGACATATTGAATATGTTGATAGGTCCACAATGCTGGATAACATATGGTATTTTATCCGTCGTAGCATGCATATTCATTTGGTTCCTGACCGGTTTCAGATTTTCATCCATCGTCAGAGCAAATTCACCAAGTTCGTGTAGGAGAGTGCAATTCAACGTGATTATCCGAAACCTGGTCAAGAACCAAATAAATATGCATGCTACGACGGATAAAATATCAGATACTATGACATATTAGAGACATTTTCCGTGGTAGCCTGCTTCATTTTGTGGTCATCGGACCGTTTTCGGGCATTCGCCCATCTTCAGGATCGTTTTGTCAGACAGTGTGGACAACGCATGACTTGCACAGAGAATTCAGTTTACACACAGCTTACACGAGTGTGTAAACTGAATTTGCTCTGTGCAAGTATGTGTTGTCACACTGTCTGAAAAATGCATCCTGAAGATGGGCGAACGCACCGGTCGATGACCACAAAATGGATCAGGGTACCACGGAAAATGTCTCTGATGCTTTCTAGCTCTGCGGAACCAAACACCACAATAATTATGACATATGTTTGCGGGTTTTGACATTCCACTTTAATATCCAATTATCGGGTCCCGTTCAAATCACAGGAATTGAAAGGTTCTTAACTGAAAATTGGAGTTCTACATAAGACATCCACCCCATATAACCCGTCTTTAAATGGCCAAGCCGAGAGGTTTTTGTACGAAGAATTAAAAAAAAAAAAAAAAAAACTGTTGTTGGCGATGGCTGATGAAGGGGGTGATACAGACATGAAGATACAAAGATTATTGATGCAACTATGAAAGGCACCCAATTCAACAGGTGACAACGCTTACTACCGTATGTTCGGCACAAAACATAAGAACGAGACTAGACCTGATGAATGAAACACTAACACGACTTTTCAAGTAGTTTTCGGGAAAACTCAGAAAATTATTCTGTTTAGCCGCAATTACGGTTAATCGATTTTCCCCAAACGTGCAATTCTAATAACGCATTTAATGTAACTTAATATTTATAATAGTAGAAATGCACTAGTACCGGAACGATGCACTGGAGGATATTAACTTTGCACTCCCTCAGAACCCTTCAAAGATTAATTTAACTGGAAAAATATTGAAATAATACAAATAGAACTTTATTTATCTAATTAGTATGCAAATTTAAAGATAACCGAATTATCCACTTTCGAGAAAATGTACGAAACAAAATAATTTAATTACATTTCCGTTGGACAGATTTTGTCCAAAATCTTCGAGTCGGAAAGTGATGATAATATCTAAACGGAATATCATCAATTTGAGCAGATACTACACTTTGATCTTAGCCAAAAGGCTATGAAAATAAACTTCTGGACGAAATTGTCACGTTTATCTGAGGAAAGGCTGCCACGGTTGTGTCTTGCACGACTGATTTCACTAGACAGAGACTCCAAAAATCGGTCGTCAGATTATAATTGGGTCACACAGATCAGGACAGTTGTTGCACGTATTGGCTGTGACAAAGACTTTTCACAAATCCTCACCAACGGATTAATTGGACTTAAGGAAGTTATGTTGGAAAAAATGCGAAATCACCTTATTTCCATTGACATCGATAGAGTTCTGAATTCCAGCAGAAACCCAATTTATAGATGCATTACCAATTTCAACTATGGTCAACCTGAGCTATACCTCACATTCCGGGTCCAGATCCAGAAACAGAGATTAACAAGCCAACTAAGAGTCTCTAACCTCGAAGAATTAAATCTATATGCAAATAATACTGCTTTCAAGTTAAAAATGAATGAGCCTTGTGTCATTTGTGGTCAGGTAATATCCATTGCGCTCTACCATTTACTACTGCAGTGCCCAGTTCTTCATGAATACAGAATAAAATACCTCCAGAGCTACATCACTAATACCTACCACTCCTTAAACACACAAGGTATCCTGGACTTTGACTGCACCCAGAAACTGAACAACGTTTTTACTTTCCTTGTCACCTCGCTGAAGGTTTATAATAAAATAGCTGTACAGCCTTGAACGTGTGTGGATTCTCTCAGTTATGGTTATTTTAAGTGGTTGTGTATCTCAAAAGTGCGGTTTAAGTTTAGGTTACTGTGTTCAAACAGATCATTGATTTTCTAGTTCAGATCAGATTAAGCAGTTCCTATTTGATATATATGTATTTTGTTTATTGGTTTACATGTGTTTTTCTATATTATATTGTGCCTATTATTAAGGAATACAATTTACGTTTATATACTCCTTGCTGCCACAATGTATGGACTCATCCGTACCGTTTGTACTATTTTTTGTATGCTTACTAATTTGTACAAGATTTAATCTTAAGCAAATAAAATTATTTCTATTCTATTCTATTCATCAATTTGAGCTTCCTGCCCATTTTAGGTTCTTGTAATATTTTATAAGAATATTTTGTCTCAATTTTTAGAGAAATGTGGACTTCAATAATTTGGGTACGACCACAGCACTTCCTTTTTACTTTTCTCTTACTCCTAGTAAGAAAGCGGAAGTATTGTAATCGTGTCAAATTTTCTATATCGAGTTTTCACCGGAAATATAAGTTTTGAGGTCCCCTGAGTCGAAAATAGTGGTTTTTAGCAAATGGTCTGTGGTGTGTGTGTATGTATGTGAACAGCATAGCTCATAAACGAAAAAACCGCAGAAAGTTGAAACATGATATTCCGTTTAGGTATCACCATGGGACCCGACAGTGGGTGATCTGTTAAAATTCCTCAACCGGAAGTACCACTTTTTTACTTGTTGGTTTTTTTACGTTTTTGCAATTTTCTCAAAAATCGCTCCAAAGATTTTCTTCAAACTTTCTATATCAACTACACATACTAACAGCTATAACTTTTATTTGAAACATTTCTCTAGGAAAATTCATTTAAAGGGCACTTATGGGGGAGGGTGGGTTAGGTTTTTATCTAAAGTGCTATTTTCAGTTTATTATACAATTCTGCCATCTAAATAATATTAATTAGAATTGAATATGTTGTTGAAATTCCTAGTTTGAAAAAAATCGGATACCGAAAGTGCGTTTACTTTACCACTTTACTAAATGATTTTTTTTTTTTTTACCACTTTTTCGCAATTTTGCTCAAAAATGGCTCCGCTGATTTTAATTGAAACTTCTTACCCAAAATTAAACATATAATGATCTACAACTTTTATTTATAATATTTTTCCGGGAAATTTATTTAAGGGCACTTTTAGGGGAGGGGTGGGGATTATGTTTTTCTCTAAAGTGCTATCATAGTTGATTATACAATACTATCATCCAAACAAAATTAATTATAAATAAATAGATGGCCAAAATTCCAAGTTTCAAAGAAATTAGTAAACCGGAAGTTCCGCTTTTACTGAACAGTTTTTTTTTTTTTTTTTTTTCAGTTTTTCCGTACGAATTTCATTAAATTTGGGTACGCAAGCTATAAAATTTTGTCAATTATAATTTTGAGGAACTGGAGTAAGAGAAAATTGTATGAGTTGTTTCTTCACACCAGATTTTTTTTTTATAGCAGTACCAGAATGTAAGAAATGAAGCCCAGCATTATTTAATTATGGCAAAGCATACACATATTTATCTATACGCACGCACATATACACACAACACACACATACTAACACAGTGAGAGAGACAAATTTCTAAGAATCACTTTGGAAATTTATAAAACGATTGTCATACTTCCTCTTAAAGCTGTAAGAGAAAATAAAACTGTTAGTGCGTCATCATTAATTAGATTACTCATGTGACAATCCTATCACTTTTATTTGAAACATTTATCTAAGAAATGGAATTTTACATACATTCTGAAGTTTTAACTATCCACATTATTATATATCAAATTTTACTTTCGCTTATTCCTAATAAACGAAAAAATGTTTTTAAGCGAATAGTCTGTGTGTGTGTGTGTGTGAATGTTTTAATAGAATACCTCAAAAAAAACGAAAAGCCGTAGGAAGCTTAAACCACAGATTCCGTTTAGATACTAACGCAGCATCAGACACGAAGATTTCAGTCAAAATTATCAACCAAAAGTTTTACTTTACTCAATGGTTTTTTTTTTCTTTTCAGTTTTTCGTGTAATTTTCACAAAAATGGCCTCAAATGATTTTCATTAAACTTCTTAAACTAATTATACACATTACCTATCACTTTTATTTGAAACATTTTCCCAGGGAAAATCCATTTTTTGGGGGGGATTCTAGGGGGAAAACTAATTATGCTTTCTAATAAGTATCACATCAGTATAATATATAATCTCCCACATTAGAAGGATTGATTCCCCCCCCCCGAGGGTTCTGTACTGCGAGCATTTATGATCTATTGTATCCCCTCTGGTGCTGAGGATGAGCTAGCTCGTCTACACCACCCTCTCTAGGTTGATCTCCCTAAGAAATCCCAAAATCTTGGAAGGTTCTAGGGTGAATATATCCCCCTCCCCTATCTGGTAACGGCCCAGACTATAAAATCTTCTTTGAATGACGGCATCACACAGTCTGTGAGGAGATATCACATCGGAGTTTCCTCCATCTCTCCACACAGAATCTGCATGTGCCATCCATCTTCTAAGCCAAGCTTCCTCAGGTGCCTCCTGAGTCTGCAACAATGCCTCCGTAAGGAATCCCTTAAGAATACAGATCCTGTTCTTACTCAGATTGATGCAAGCTTTCGACCTTTTTTGGTTATATCCACCCAGACAGACCTTGGCCAGCCCTCAGTTCCCGGGATGGTGTTTCAGAGACTAGCTTCTCCTTCTTGATTTCTTCTAAGAGTACTTGGTCATTGAGTCCGCAAAAGGGGCCTGGCCCAATGAGAGGAGATTTAGCGCCTTCATTTGCCAAACTACGCCTCACTGCCTACCACGCCGACATGTCCCGGCACCCAGTATAGGGTAACTTTATTTCTTCTGCCTAGGTCATTGAGCTTACCTAGACATTCCCTTACCATTTTAGAATTGATAACATAAGAACTCAGTGCTTTTGTATGGCAGCCTGACTATCGGATAGGATAGCTATCTCCCGATTCCAATATCCTCTGTCGAGGTTCAAGTGAACGCACCTTCCAATTGCCTGGAATTTCCGCCTGTAAGATGCTAGGAAACTTGCCCATGGGTTCCGAGTGTTTGGTACTAGGCCCAGGGCTTAGACCCATCTGTATACTACTTAGTGGGGGGACATACCCTCTCTAGAGCCCGTCAGGGTATTAGGATTCCTCAGGGATCTTAACCTGATGGAGGTGTTATAGAACGGATATTCAATTGGACATCCGTTCGGGTGCTATGGGCTACAGCTATGGGCACCCAGGGGGCATAGCACAATAGACCTGATCAATGTCACAGTGCGTTGGCCTCCCCCCCCCCCCCACTTTAAAAAAAAAAATACCACTTAGTGGCATGCATGCTAATACTAGCCAGGGCGGATCTTTCGTAGCTTAGCTTAGTTCTTAGCTTCGTAGAAAAATTTCTAAGGAAACTATATTTCTTAGTCATACTATCTCTAGGAAAGTTCAAGGGGTGGGAGCCGACAGAAGGAAGAAACGTCCGCTCCCTAGAGCTTAGCCCATATCCCCCCCACGCCCTCCCTAGAGATTCTGAGGAGGGCTCCTTTCGCCACCCTTTCCACTAGGTGTAAGATTGAGAATGACCTCAATCCCGGCCGTGGGACACGTCCTCATTGTTCGGCAAGGCGTTGTATTTTGTCAAAAATCTTCTTGACCTTCTTAGTGTTTTTAGAGCGCTCTAGTGGCACCATATTGTAATCATTACTTCTCTACCTGCCAAGATTAGTATAGATTGGTCCCTTATCCCCCCCACCACCTCTATATTTATGTTAGAACAAATAAGTAAATTTTGAGTTTAAAGCAAATATGTCATTTTATATAACAGGAGTAAGAGAAAGTTGTGTGAGTGTTTCACGCCAGATTTTTTTTTTTCTGGTAAATTCGACCTGAAAACATATATATCCGGTGGTAATTGAATTTTTAAAACTTTGATACGATAGCTAATAGTTATTTTTGTTGCCTTAAGAGAGAGTAAATCTCAAATTCTTCTACGAAGAATTAAAGTAAATGTAATATATCGCCTTTTCGTAATTTATTATAATTTATCAGCACATATAAAAGGTACATGTTTCTCTACTTTTTTTTAAAAAAAAGACTGACTGCCATTTTTCTAAATGCTTTTTGTTCTTAGTGGTTGTTGTGTAGAAGATATTTCAAAGATAAGTATATTGTACATCTAATGCGGTAGAAAGAATGATTAGAGGACCTAACTTGGTTTCACCAGCGCCAAAGGGGAGAGGGATTGTCCTTTCAAAATCCAGGACGATGAACTGTTCTTGTAAACCACTTCATAAGTGGCTACATGGCCAGACCATCACACACTGTCCTTTCATATACTTACACATTTCCACACGAAATGATAACAACCGGCTAAAAGCATCATTCACCTCCTTCACACTACTCGTTCCTTCAACGATCTTTGTACACACAACTACAAGAGTAAATTATTTACTCCTTTATGTTTAAATCAGCAATGGTCTATGTTCTTTTCAGATAGTTCTTACTGAATACATCAAACTTACAACATTTTGGTCTTTCTGCAATTTTTACAATGATCAAACATTTTTTTTAAACTAGAAATTATTTTTAAGTTGTTATTTAGATGATAGAATTGTATAATTAAACTGAAATTTACACTTTGTAAGTAAACATATTCCAATATCTACCTCAAAAGCTGCCTTAAATAAATTTCCAAACAGAAATGTTACAAATAAAAATTATAGGTATCAGAGACATTTTTCGTGATAGCCTGCTTCATTATGTAGTCATCGACCGGTTTCGGGCCATGTTCAGGATGCGTTTTTCAGACAGTGTGACAACACAGACTTGCACAGAGCAAAGTTAGTTTACACATTCCATTGTTGAGGAATCCAGTCAGTTGAGGAATTTTGGCAAGTACGTTACTGTTGGGGATCCTCATAGTAATAACAAAATGGAATGCTAAGTATGAACGTATAGCGATTTTACGATTTCAAGCTATTCTGTTCACATACATACACACACACACAAACAGACCCATTTCTAAAAACCACTTTTTTAGACCTCAAAGCACCTCAAAACCTATATATTTTCGATATCATGTTTTCATCGGAAATACACGTTTTGAGATCTCTTGAGTCCAAAAAAATTGGCTTTTAGAAAAAGCCCCCCCAGGAGTGTGTAAACTAACTTTGCTCTGTGCAAGTCTTTGTTGTCACACTGTCTGAAAAAGGCATGCTGAAGATGGGCGAATGCCCGAAACAGGTCGATGACCACAAAATGAAGCAGGCTACCACGACTACCACGGAAAATATCTCTGATGCTTTCCAGCTCTGCGGAACCAACCACCACAACAAAAATTATAGGTTATTAAATAAATAAATAAATTGATATACCAAGTTTAAAGGAAAATCGATGAAGCCATTTTCGTAAAAAAATAAAGTAAAATAAAAAAAACAAACATTAAAAGTGGTACTTCAGGTTGAGGAATTTTGATAGATAACTTACTGTCGAATCCTATGGTGATACTTAAACGGAATATCAAAGTTTGAATTTTCTACGATTCATCATTTGCGACCTATGCTCTTCAAATAATCACAAAGTCCATTTTTGTAAAAACCAATTTTTTGGACTCAAGAGACCTCAAAACGTATATTTTCGATGATAAAACTCGATATCGAAAATATATAGATTTTTTGAGTTGCTTTGAGTCCAAAATAGTGGTTTTTAGAAATGGGTCTGTTTGTGTGTGTATGTATGTGAATAATATAGCTTGAAATCGTAAAAATCGCAGTTCGTTCATAGTTGGCATTTTCCATTTCGTTATTACTATGAGGACCCCCAACAGGAACGTACTTGCCAAAATTCCTCAACCAATGTTATCACTTTACTGATTGGATTTTATCGAAAATGGCTACCACGATTTTAATAATAATAATAATAATAATAATAATATTTATTTACAAAGAAGTTTTGGAGAATATAATTGATATATCTACAAATATATACACGTATAACAAGCTAGTCTCTAAAAATCCATTTTAACTGCAGTAATTAAAGTGAACTTTCTTCTAAGACATATTCTCTTAGCATAAGAGAGCCTTTGACATAATAGAAAAAAATACTCAAATGATGCTTATATTTTATATCTAAAATATCAACCACAGTATCAGAGGTCAAACACAATGGTTCAAGATATGATTTTCTTAGTTTCACAAAACATGGGCAGCGAAAAAAAAAATGCGCTATATCGTCATCCTCTTTATAATTACGTATTTGGGCAAAATTGGTTATTATTGTAACGGCAAGAGAGAGAGCACAAGCACGACCGAGAGAAAACAGACTCTCTCTGGTACTCTCTGACTTAAGCTGGCTAGAGTGGGGAGAACCTGTATATAAGCCAGTGAGAAATCTAAACATGGATCTATCATTCAGATTCAACCATATACAGCGCATATCATCGTGTCATATCTCTACTCTAACCCTTTATCTTCTAAAATGTTGAAGCTGAAGTGAGAATCCCACCGTTGCCACCAATATAATGGAGTTGATGAGGAGAGAAATTTGGATTGATTAATTAGACGTGATATGAAGACACTGTTATAATATGTCTATAAGCTTACACAAACTGCACTTGGACTTGTAATGATTTTTATAGAATAAAGGGTTAGAGTAGTGTTATGACACGATGTGATGATGTATATGGTTGAATCTGATAGATACATAGATGTCTAGATC
>JAAEAF010014357.1:0-228861 GCA_011037195.1 Triatoma infestans
GTTGCAGATGTAATTCATCCGTTTTTTGATGCCTATTTCAGCAAAAATGAAATAATAAATAGTTTAAAACAATTTAAAGATAAAAAAACACCAGGCCCTGACGAAGTACCGATCGAATTTCTCAAGAATTTACCTATACAAACCATACACCTTATTAATAATATGTTTAATAAAATTCTAGATACCGAAAAGGTCCCAGAAAGTTGAGGAGATAGTTATAGGGTTCTATTATTTAAAAAAGGTGACCCCGAGGACCCAAATAATTATAGGGGCATTACTTTAATGAATAACCTGACGAAAGTGTTTACTCGGGTCTTGAGCAATCGCTTAGTTGACTGGTTAGAATACGGTAATCCGCTTACCCAGACCCAGAATGGCTTTAGAAGAGGAAGAAGTTGTAGAGACAATATCTTCTCTCTGACATCATTAATATGCATAAACTTGAGACATAAAAGGAGAAAATTGTATTGCACATTTGTCGACTTTGAAAAGGCCTTCGATTCTCTAGACAGAAATATATTATGGAGGAAACTATATAATTATGGTATTAGTAGGAAATTCATTCAGCTTCTTGTCAGCCTTTATAATAATACTCAAACCAAAATTAGAATAGAGAACGAATGTAGTGAACCCTTTTTTGTAAGCAAAGGAGTTTACCAAGGCGATACAATTTGTTCATATTTGTTCTCTATATATATTTCCGATATGGAGGACTTTCTCGAACAAAACGGATGTATCGGTGTGAAAATTGATAACAAAAATAATGTCTCAGTTCTGTTTTACGCCGACGATCTCGTGCTTATTTCAGATACTCCCATTGAAGCCCAAAAAAAACTCAACATACTAAAAAAGTATTGCCTACTTAATTTGCTTAAAGTTAACATTAATAAAACAAAAAGGATAATTTTTCAAAAAAAAAAAGGAAAAAGAAAGAAAAACGAGAAATTTAGTTATGATAATACCAATTTAGAAATTGTTAAGACTTTTACATATTTAGGCATTAAATTTAATAACTCTGGGCTTTTTCTACAAGCAAGCAAAATGGCTTCTAACAAATGTCTGGCTGCGATAGCAGCTGTCAGACAAATTTTGATAAGCACAAAATGTACCCCCTGGGATGCAAAAATGCTTCTATATAATAATATCGTAAAAAATACTCTTGTTATATGGGAGTGAAATTTGGTCACTTAGGTATTTTGATCATATAGAGAAAACACAAGTAAAATTTCTTAAACAACTTTTAGGTGTCCCTTTAACCACTCCAGGGTACATGGTGCGTAGAGAATGTAATGTAGTAAAACTTTGTAGTAGTGTATTTAAAAGAGCCATTGATTGGTGGTACAGTTTATTGTTAATGCCCAGTTACAGAGTAGAAAAACGATGCTATCGGGGACTCTTGGATGTAGATTCAGCTTGTACTAACGATGTTAATTATAACTGGGTCAGTCAATTTAAGAAAATCATGTATGACTTAGGATTCGAGCAGGTGTGGCTGGAACAATGCCCCCAAAAACTTAAAGAGTCCCGGAAAGAGTTAATAGAAAAATTTAAAAAAAAAATATGGCAGGATGATTGGGGTAGAATACAATCTTCTACCTATAACACGCTATTTCAAAGCATTAACTGTGACTTAAACGCTACCAGCAATTATTTACTGCTGAATGATGTACCTTTTACAAAGTTAACAATAATTAGCCAACTGAGAATGTGTAACGAAAAAAAAATGAATATATATTATAAAAGTAATAGATATGTATGGAGCACTGAAGACATATGCACAATGTGTAACACCATGGAGGAGGAGAGTTTAGAGCACTTCCTGTGCCACTGTCCACTCTATACAGCTCTGAGAAATAGGTACATTCACAAATACATAGGTGACGTAGCAAAAGAGTCCAGACTTAAACAACTAATTGCAATTAAAAGTAGACAGCAAATTGATGATATATTTTATTACTGTAAGGGTGCGCTTAAACTAAGAGCGTTTGTCATTAATGAATAGGAAAAGAAAAAAAATAAAACAGAAGAAAATAAATGAATTATATGAAATAAAATAAATAGGAAAAACATGTTTGTACATATTAGAATATAATCAAAGTTAGCAATATGTAGTAATAAATATATAAAATGAAATTAGGAAATATATAAAAATAGTAAAAAGTTCAGTTCTGTTCTCTCGGTTTTGCAAACACATCTAATATGTTTATTTTTGTGTACATAGTCTATTTTTGTTTGTATGTAAGTTTTGTTAATTTCTTAGTTCGAAGTATTATGTATTGATTTAGTTAGGTTATTTAGTAAGCTAGTGCACGCATAATTGTAGCTCAGTTTTTGTATGTAATTTGTCAGCCGTATATTAACTTAAGTGTAACCATCTATTGTAAATCTGTGCAACTCCCACTGTGTACCTTATGGTTATAACAGTTGTAAATAAATAAATAAAAAATAAAAATAAATAAAATAAAATTAAAAATTAAAAGGCACCTGAGGACTAAGATAGCCACTCTGTACAGCCATCTGAATCTGCTGTACCAACATGCGTAGTTGTTGTGGTGAAGGCTGTTGTGCAGGCTGAGTTCTGGATGATTGCTGTGATTGAAAAAATAATCATGTTAACTAAAATATTTAAATGGCAATTAGAACTAATATGAATATAGAAATATTTATATCGACCTGCGTGAAGGGCGGTTGCTGTTGCGGCGGTGGCTGTTGACTCAGCAGTTTTTGCATTATTGCTGGACTGAGAGTTGAAAGACTTTGATTGCTATTTGCTAAGACATTTGGGCCTCCAGCGCTGCCACTTCCTCCACCACCATTCTGCAAAATTGGGTAACAAAATATTGGGTCAATGAAATATTTAAATATTAGGGTCTGAATGATAGAAAAAAAAAAAAAATAGCGCAATTAGGGGAGTTTACCCCAAATGATCCCTAAGACAAAAACGTAAAACCTTACAAACGGTTCATGAAGAATAACATCTTTATTCTCATTCCTTATTTTGGATCTTGTACAATAACAATTTTCTTAAAATAAATAAATAATAAAAATACAATTTTTTTACATTGGAAAAATTCGTTCATTTTATTAAATTTTGACCATTTATTCCAGTTATACATATATTTTCAGTTAATTTCAATTTTAACAAAATTTGTTGAAATTTATTTCGGAATCTAGTGTCGAAATTTTTCAATAACCTTCAGACCCAACATTTAATTAGTTTAAAACTATAAACTTTGTTATAAAACTTTATCATTTCGACGCATGTTTGTATACGCAACTTGAAATATTTCAAGATTAGGTAGCCAAAAAATTGAAAATCACCAACTTTGACTTTTTCTAAAAAATATTTTATTCTTTTACACATGTAGTGATATCGCGATTTTGAAGATGGAAAGATGGGTACATGAGGAAAGATTTTTGTTTTGTTTAAGATTTACAATTGTTGTATTGTTGAGTCGCAATACTGGATAAAAAGAAATCTCGACAGTTATGGTGTCTCAACGACCAAAACCGATTTAACAAACATATCTAAAAAAATATTTTATCAAGTAAATATGAAATTTATTGATATTTATATAAAACATTGATATTTTTGTAGTTTGTGCAAAGAGCCGTTGTTTTATTCAAAGTATTTTATTGTTAAGTGCGATAATTTGTTTGATAAAATTATTTTAAAATACAGTTTATTTTCTGCTTCAATTACTAAAGTTTAATCAACGACATTGCTGCAGAATGAATTCGGGGTAAGTTTTTAATGTTTTATTAACATAACAATCGATCAATCAATAAATTACACCTGCTCCCTTAAATGTAAATTGAACAACTAAGTAAAATGATAAGGAATTATGGTTATTGGAAATTGCGCATAATATTTCATTTTTAGATGCATAATCGCTTTTGCCCAGACCATTTTTTCCTGTGTGCTCTATTTCATTCTAGAACCTATTATCTGATAAGATAACATCATAGATCAAATAGATATACGAACCGGCTGGAATGGAATGCAAATGGCAGCCTGTTGGGGTGAAGGGTATGTATTAATCATTGGATGGTCAGGATCTAATTCAGAATGTCTCCATCTATCTCCGAGGTTACGAGTTGCATTTAACTGTTCCAGCGCATCCTCTAAATTCATTCCAGACGCTCTTAGGGTGTTTTCTACATCTTCTTTCTGAAATCAGATATTATATATATGTATATCAAGGCTGGCAAGGCAAGTAAAAATATAATAGAAATTTTGAGGTAAAATAATTTATTTACCTTATAACCCATTTCAGATAACATCCGGAACTGTTTGCTAGCCCAAATCATCTCTTTGGAAATTGCTTTTGCCTGCTGCTTAAATAAAGAAATAAATAAACTTAATTTATAACAGTGAAAATACAAACTGAACATGAAAATATGAATGAATTTTATTTCATACAAATTCCCTAAATAAAAAAAAAAGTAAAAATAAATACCTGCTTGGTAGGATGTACCCATGAAGATGGGTCTAAATCACCATCCCAACTGGGCTTGTGTTTAGGTCCAGTTGGCCAAGATGAGGTTGTAAGGGTTTGATCCATCCATGGAGCCTGTTTCTCTTCTCCCCAAGCACTTCCAACATCCATTCCGGTTCCTTCATTCCAACCACCATTCCTATAGAAAAAAAATCTGGTGTAAAACACTCACACAACTTTCTCTTACTCCAGTTCTCAAAATTATAATTGACAAATTTAATGAAATTCGTCGAAAACTGAAAAAACTGTCCAGTAAAAGCGCACTTCCAGTTTACTAATTTTCTTGAAACTCAGAATTTTGACTATCTATTTATTTCTAATTAATTTTGTTTGGATGATAATAATCAACTATGATAGCACTAAAGAAAAACATAACCCCACCCCTCCTCCAAATGTGCCCTTAAATGGATTTTCCCGGAGAAACGTTTCAAATAAAAGTTGTAGCTTTTTGTATGTGTAGTTGATATATTATATTAAGTTTGAAGAAAATCGTCGGAGTCATTTTTGAGAAAAACGCAAAAAAGAAAAAAAACAACTAGTAAAGTGGTACTTCCGGTTGAGGAATTTTGACAGATGACCCACTGTCAGATCCCATGGTGATTACCTGAACGGAATATCAAGTTTCAACTTTCTACGATTTTTCGTTTTTGAGCTATGCTGTTCACATACACATACACACACACACGCACACGCACACGCACACGCGCGCGCGCGCGCACAGACACAGACCATTTGCCAAAAACCATTTTTTTGGACTCAGGGGACCTCAAAACGGATATTTCCGGTGAAAACTGATATCGAAAATTTGACATGATTACAATACTTCCTCTTACTAAGAGTAAGAGAAAGTAATAAAAAACAACTAAATAAAATGAAAAATTAAATTACTGATGAAGAGTGATATTTACCGTAAAAGAACCCTCCATAAAATCTGAGAAACATTTAACAAAATCTGAGACTTTCTCTTAATTAAAATAATTCTAACATAAGCTTTTTTAATTTTGGGATATAAACGCAGGGCAAGTATTACATAAAAGAGCGTGAGGACTATCTTATTTACTTGATAAATAAAAATCAGGGGTTTATACGTATATGGGCAGTTATAGAAAATTGAAGTAGCCTTTTTTTTGAAAAAATGCAAAAACTCAATCTATTCCATAAGTTCCAAGTTCAGATGAACGATTTTCTTTAAATGTAGAATTTCCTATAATGCTTTCAGTGCATCTTAATATTATATAGGTGGCAGCACTTACATTTTACTCATATAGTGGCACTCTAGAGGAAGTTTAACGTTACGGTCCCTCCAAAATGTCCCCCCCCCAAAAATCATTTTTTTCGGGAAAAAGGTTTGAAATAAAAATAATAAATATTTAGGTATTAGATGGCATTCTAAGTTTAAAGAAAACTTTTTTCTCGAGAAAAATAGTTACAAAAATACTGACAACAAAACGAAAAACTGACACGAAAAAAATCAGTAAAACCGCACTTTCGGTTGGTGGATTTCAACCAAACCTTTGTGCCAGATGCGATGGTGTTTTTCGTAACTGGTATGTAATCATATTTGAACTTCCAGGGATTTTTCGTTGTTTGATATATGTTTACTCGCTCGCTCGCTCACCCTCTCTCTTATCCTCAATATCACTCCCTCTCTCTCTCTCATATACACACACACACACACACACACAATTTGTTACAATATTTTTTCTGGAGTCACGAGACCTCACAAAACATCCATTTCAGGTGAAAATTAAATTTCCATAATTTGAGACATTACTACAACACTTTGTCTAATATTAATAAGAAAAAGTAATAGAAATTCATTAAAAAAAACTCAAATATTTCGATAGAAGGAGGTTTATATAAAATACCTGCGATCTAAAACAATCTATTGTGGCTTAGAGGCTTATCTGTGTCTGTGGAGTGCGACATCTTGGAAATAAGTTGCATATACCAGTACCCTTGCAATGGGCATTGTGTTTTATACGTGATAACAGTAGTACATAAACTATAATAGTAAAATTTCCCAAACAACAACACTAGCCAAACTCAGAATATAATATAGTCAAGGCTCATTAAAAAAAAAAAAAAAAAAATAAATGAAACCTTACCTTTTCTTGACACTTAAGAATAGAAAATATAGAATTACCTTGGATGGTGTGACCAAAGTGGTTGATCAGGCTTTATATTAGGATTTCCACGACCAGGTGGGCATTGGAGACTTCCTCGGCCCATTCCCGTGGCAGGCATTTCCTTCCAGTGAGATACTTTACTCTGACCTAATATCGAAAGCACAATGATGTAAATAACTTTCTACGAAATGAAAAGTTAAAGATTTACATCAAGTATTAATATAGACCTGGCATAGCTGGTCTTGTATGTTGTTGGCCCCACAATGAAGTTCCGTCATCAAAATTAGGCATGTTTCTACGTTGGGCAGGCGGTGATGGTTCTTCCCAACCTGTGGTCTTACCTCCGAGGCCTCCCATTTCCTTCATTGGAGGTCCTCCGCCACCACCCCACTGATTAACTCCTAATAAACATAAATATGTCATATAACCTGGCTTTAGATATAAATTAAAACACACACACACAGAAGGGGAGAGGGGAAGAGTGAGTCTTAATACAACTTTTACTTTCTCTTACTGCTTAAGAGGAAGTATTGCGGACGTGTCAAATTTTCGGTATCGAATTTTCATCGGAAAAACTTGTTTTGAGTTTCCTAAGTATGAAAAAGTGGTTTTTAGAATATGTTCTCCCTTTCGCTCTCTCTCTGCGCGTTGTGTGTGTCAACAGCATAGATCAAAAATGAAAAATCGCAAAAAGTTCAAACGACATTCCGTTTGGATATCACCATGGGATCCGACAGGAGTTATCTGTCAAAATTCCTCCTCAACTGGAAGTTGTTTTCTTTAAACACTTTACTGAACACAGATTTGAGGGAGAGAAGAAATGAAGTTTTCCTCTAATGGACTATTTTAGTTTATTATACAATTCTATCATCTAAATAATATTAATCAGAATTAAATATGCTGACAAAATCTCATGGATATAAAATTGAAGAAAAACATATTTAGTAAGAATTATAGGCCTGAAGACAATTTGTCAACCATAATTCTGTACACGGACTCAGTAAGAAAGGAACGCACCAGAATTTTTCCATTTATAGAGATCTCAAAACATGAATTTCTACTTTTCAATTTCCAAGTTTGATATAATCGCAATACTATCTCCTCTAACGCACTTACTAAAAGCTAGAATTAGATTTTACTTCTTTCTTACTCTCTTAAAAGAACAAGTAAGCAAAAAGCATATCCCCTATACAAAAAGACTGGAACGAGTCTGAGTGCTACCTGGTTGATTCGGATGGCTATTTAGTTTTCCCTGATGATGTGCCATGTGATGATGGGGGCCTGTTGGACCAGTAGGCCACATCGCTTCACTTGCCACTCCATTCAAACGACCACTAATTCCTCTTGGATCACCCCGCATTAAGACATCACTGCCTCCCATGCTTCTGTAATTCAAAAAATATGAGTTTGGAGACACCTGATGAAAAATAATATAAAAAAAAGTTCAATAATCAATAAAATATTATCACAAAGAAAGTGAAATTCTGTCAGATTATCCACAAACCAGATACTAATCATCAGCAAAATTGTTTACCTATGATCCATAGAACCAGGTCTCATGCTATCTCTCGTATCCATCATTTGTCTCATCTCGTTGTGTCTCAGGTCTCTTGGGTCTCGTTGATCGTTCCAGTTTGGACCTCCCCAGTCACCATCTTTCTTTGTACCACCTAATAAAAAAAACTGATGTGAAACACACAAACGACTTAATGCAATAAATAAAATTTTTCTTGAAATTGCAAATGTTTAGTTAGACTTGCCATAAGAAAGCTATTAGAAGTTATGCATATGTAACTGAGTGTAACTTATGTGAAAGCGCCAGCTGTCTTAACTAACAATACTTGTAACGGCAGTTTATTTAAAGAAAATCCGTTTTCGAGAAAAACGCAAAAAAAAAGTAAAGTTGCAATTCCGGTTGATAGATTTTGATCAAAACCTCTTCGTGTCAGAAATGGTTGTAGTAAATAAATGTAATATCAGATTTTGGGCTTTCTCTTTTTCATTTTTGAACTCTACACACACACACAATTCGCTAAAAACATTTTTTCGTACGAGGCATGTCCAGTAAAGTAAGTGTACTGAATTTTTGTACGTTACAAAAATTTTGATTTGAACAAAAAAATTACCTGGTTACATTAGTACCTGGTAAAGAAATGGTAATCTGAAGGTGCTAGGTCAGGGGAATGCGCGGGATGGTTCAGAACATCCCATTTAAACGAGGCAAGCAGTTCCTTCGTGGTGTTGGCCGTGTGTGGTCTGGCATTGTCGTGCAGCAGGCAGACTACCTTTGTCAGCATGCCTCTCCTTTTGTTCTGAATCGCCCTCCGCAATTTTTTTAGGGGCTCACAGTATCTTGCAGAGTTGATGGTCTCCCCTTGAGGCATATATTCAATTAAAATTATGCCTTGACAGTCCCAAAACACGGATGCCATGATTTTCTTGGCTGAAATTGTGGTTTTGAACTTTTTGGCGGAGGGTGAAGAGGTGTGACGCCACTGTTGAGACTGCCTTTTGGTTTCAGGTGTGTAGTGTGCAACCCAAGTTTCATCTCCAGTAATGATGGAGCGGAGAAATTCATCTCCATGGAGTTTGTAGCGTCTCAAAAACTCTTGCCCGGCCTCCACTCGATTCAACTTGTGTTGGTCTGTCAGCTGTTTTGGGACCCACCTCGCGGACAGTTTCCGATATCCGAGGGTTTCTGTGATGGTTTCGTGTAGCAGAGATCTGGAGATTTGCGGAAACATCGCAGAAAGTTCATCCACAGTCAATCTGCGATCGTCACGGAGCGCATTTTCGATTTTTTCCACAATTTCGTCAGTCACAATTGAAGGTCTTCCGCTCCTCTGATCATCATGCACAGACGTACGACCATTTTTAAACTCGCGACACCACTTGAAGACACTCGTACGATTCATAGCTTTATCACCATATGCAGTTTTTACCTCATTATAAACCTCAACCAGAGTTTTCCCTTCCAAACGAGATAACCGATGACGCCGCGTATTTCACACTTGGCGAGAGATTGGATTGACATTTTTCACGAAACGTATTGTTGCGTCGACAGTTCTCAACGTACTGACCTCGAACCGGTCTCGTTGCGGAGGGGAGGAATCAGGCTACACGACAGTGTAGCCAACATGTCGAAAACAAAATCCCTCCGGCCGTGAGAGCCTCAGTACACTTACTTACTGGACATCCTCGTACTTAGGGAACCTCAAAACGAAGGTTTTTCCGAAAATTCAATTAATTTGGAAAATCTGATACGATTGTAATAAATAATACATCCTCTTACAGCAGAAGTACAAAATACAAATTTATTTGGGTAAAAAACATACCTGGCCAAATAGGCGGCTGATTAGGCCACTGTGGGGCTGAGCCAGAAGCAGGAGGAATTCCTGTCCATACGTTAGAAGCATCTCCTTCATCATCTTCTCCCCATGTACCACCTATGTTGCTGCTTGGTGTGTGACCCCAAGGAGTTTTTTGTGCCTGACCTTGAGGAGGAGGCATACCTCCATTTCGCAAGTTCGCTTCCCATAAGTCGGTACCTGAAAAAAATCAATATTTTTTTTAAAGAAAATACAAAAATTGCCAGTCACTACAATAATTAATTTACACAAATTTAGGCTGGGACCAAACGAACGCACAACGAATGTAATGTACTTTTACTCGACAACATCCGGGCGTTAGATTTTGTTCTTTGGTAACGTTTATTCTCTCGGAAATTTACTTAAACACTGATTTTTAATCCAGTTAATCATGACTGCCGGATATTTAAAAATTTATTAGGATTATTTAAATCCGGATAAGTACTCACAAAACTGGATTAACCACTTCTCTTTAAAGAATGCTAAAATTAATAAAACCCTGTTTTACATAATATAGTTGTTCCACTGGATTAGTTTTAGGAAATTTGTACGAGAAAAAATGTAATGGACCTTAACATTGCCGCTGAGGTCCCACTAATATACAAAACAATGTCATGCATTGGAATTCTCAAAATGCGTTTTAACATGAATACATCTGGCAAATGTCAAAGTTCTTTGTACATATGTTAAATATCTTGCATCCTATCTATATAATACGTCATCTAATAAAGATATCCCAACAAACGCTAAAAGTACGCACACATAATCCCAGCCTAAATTAATATTTTCCCTTATTACCATTATTGATAGACAATTTCCACATTGATACGGCTGCACTGTTACTGTTATCTTTACCCCCAGGCTCAGGAGAACCAGGAATGTCCCAGTTACTATCATCGTTAACGTTATGCTGTAAAACATTTCCACTTAATATGTATCAAACGTTTAAATCAAAAGAAATAAAAACAAATCATTCTAATTAGTCTACTTTAGGAATTCTAAGTACTTACTCCACCCCAACCGTCTTGACTGAAAAGAGCTTCCCTCATAGTGTTTAGCTGTTCCATTTGTTGTTTAGTAGAACTGACGGTATTAGATGTGTTCGAATTGGCAGATGAAGGACCACCTTGTGATTGTGAAGTAGGTGGTAATCCTTTTCCTGCAGCTGCTGCCCAAGTTGGACCGTTCTGCCCGCTGCCACCGCCTTGTTGCTGTGTTTGTTGTGACCCTGAGCCACCCTGATTTTGTTGTTGTCCAATACCTCCATTATTATTATTAGCTGTACCACCATTAGCATTGTTTGGCACTGCAGTTGTAGTAGTTGGCGAATTGGCTGAAGTGACGGGCGGGGCCTGGCTCTGACTAGGTGGCCCCTGTTGTTGCTGTTGTTGTTGTGGTTGCCCTCCCGTACTTCCTTGTTGCTGCTGTGATTGTTGTCCTCCTTGTCTACTATTATTGCCAGTTCCATTATTGTTCCCAGCATTAGCAGAATTATTATTAGAACCCCACTGTGGAGATGTCACTGTTGATCCTCCAGTGCCACCACTTCCACCTGATTGAGGACCTTGTTGCGACGAACCCCCCTGTTGCGTTTGTTGCGGTTGGCTAGAGCTGCCTCCAGTCCAACCAGTTGCACTCCCACCGGTGCTAGTTGGCGGTGTACCCCACCCCGCCGTACCTGTCGTTAAAGAACTTTCTCCACCTCCATATAATTTCATACAACGTGGAATACCCCATCGACTGTAGTAATCACAGATTTTAAAGCTTATAAAATCAGCATCATCGTTGGTTAGTGGAATGTTTTTCAGAGTTTCACTCTGACTTGGATTTTTCATGTTTAAATTAATATCCTTAACACTAATTGTATTATGTTCATTATTACTAATAGACTTAATGCTATCTAAGCAAAGAGCACCCTCGAGTTTTCTCTCCGCTTGTGGCATTTTGGAAGATCCGTCAGACTCCCTTACACAATCCTGAAAATAAAAATATGAAGTACCAGTCATATTTATCTGTTATTACTGGTTTTCAGTTACTTCCTAGTTAATGTATCACAACTTACAGAAGACTGTGAAGTAATCTTGGCGGGCGCTTGGGACGGATGGCTGGTTATCACAGTCAGGATGGGGTCTACCTTCTTCTCCTCCCCTTTCACCACCACCATTTTGTCCTATAATTTATCAAGGAAAAGATCATTTATCTCATATTTATAAAAAATTGTAATTCAAGTATAAAAATACGATTAGCATTCACCGAGTGTGTTCTGTGATTATGCACTATGCCTAGTCACTGATATTACAGTTTATCAAAACGACAACCTGATGATGAGTCAAAGACTGCAACTGATTAGTGACTACAAAATCAAAAGCAGGCATCATGGGGAAATTATCTCTGATAATTTCACGCAGAGGCAACTACTCTGACTCTTGTCAGAAGTTACGCATTGTCAGAAAGTGAGCACACTTTTCTACAATATACAATTTTAGTTTGCACTATTACACTTTTGTGGTATTCCATATCATATGAAATCGTGCCAAATTTTCGAAACCGAGTTTTCACGAAATAATGTTTTGGGGTCCCCTAAATACGTAAACTCAGGCTCAACCTCAAACTTGGTATCCCATTTAGGTGCTATCACGCATCAGACACGAAGATTTCGGGCAAAATCCATCATTAACCGAAAGTGCGACTTTACCGAATGGTTTTTCTGTTTTTTGTGATTCTCAAAAACAGCTCCAACGATTTTTTTTTAAACTAAATATGTAAACGGTACATGTATGGAGCTACAACTTTTATTTGCTACCTTTCTCAGGTAGAGTCATTTAAGGGTGCTTTATGGAGAGGTGTGGTTATATCTCCCTTTATCTTAGTGAAAGCACGATTAATGATAACATACGATTCTGCCAACTAAACAAAATTAATTAGCAATAATTAGACTGCCAAACTGAGACGAGTATGTGCGTTTTTACTGAACAGTTTTTTTTCTCGCAATTTTGTCCATAAAAACACTGACGGATTTCATCACATTTGGTATACTAACTATGAATTTAGAAATCACTTTTGTTTGAAACTTTTTAAAAAATAATTCACTTAAAGAAGTTATGGGGAGGGGGGAGGTTATGCTTTCCACAAAGAAGTAATTTTATTAAGTTTAGATAGATTCTCCCATTGATATAAAACTGAACACAAATATTTAGTAAAAATTACACCAATCTGGTATTTTATTCTTCGTAGCATGCATATTCCTTTTGTTCCTGTACCGGTTTCGGATTTTCATCCATCGTCAGAACAAATCACCAAGATCGGGTAGAGAATCACTTCAACGCAAAGTCAACTCTCTACACTAACTTGCTCTGACGATGGATGAAAATCCGAAAACGGTCAGGAACGAAATGAATGTGCATGCTACAACGGATAAAAAAAATACCGATATTATCCAGCATTGCGGACCCATCCACATATTCAAAAATTATTAAGTTTAAAAAAAATTGTTAATTACAATTTTGTAAACTGCAATAAGAGAAACTTGGGTGAGTGATTCACACAAGATTTTTTTCTTCCTATAACTGCTATTAGAAGTAGTATTGTAATCACATCAAATTTTCGATATAGAGTTTTCACAGGAAAAACACATTTTGAGGTCCTCTGAGTCCATGTGGCTATCACCTTGGGATTCAACAGCAACTTAATAACTTCTCAACCAGGACTACCAATTCCCTGAATGGATTTTTCAGTTTTTTACGATTATCTCGAAAACTACTCCAAATTTGTTATATTAATTACAATACAAAGGGTTACAACTTTATTTGAAACATTTCTCTGGGAAAATTCATTTAAGGGTGCTTTGGGGGGGGGGGGAGGTGTTTTCCTCTCAAATTGTATTTCAATTTATTATATAATGGGGGATGAAGCTGTTCGCGTAAGAGATTGTTCTCACGTGCCCCCTAGATATCCAAATAAACGAACAATATCAGTCGCCAAGCGCTGCCTTTTTATACTTGGCCGCACAACGTAGAATGGCTGAATAGCCGAAATCATGGCGTAGGAGAAAAAAAAAATGTATTATACATTAATTTTGGACCAGTAATGGCTGTTATGACGATTTAAGGCACCATTCTGCAAAATGTAGCTTCATCGGAGAATAATACATCATCAAAACAACAGGGATTCCGTCGAAGCTGGCGTTCCCCCCAGCCTGCAAAACTCTTATCTGAGAGCTTTATCACAGGCCGACAATGCTTGATGACGCTGGATGTGACAAAGGTGAAACTTTTGATTTTTTAAGTGACGGTGAACTGAGGATCTCGGTATACTCGTGGTGCGGGATATCTGTCGCATAGATACGCTGGGATCGTACTGCACAGCTTGAATAGAAGCATCGATAGCTCTGAGAGAAGTTTTTTTTTTTGCCTTTTGAACAAATCGATCTGAAGGATTATTAACTAATCTAACAATTACCTTGAGAGAAGGATGATTGCAATCCGGGGGTTCTTACAGTCTTTTGTATTTCTGTTTGCACTGTCGTAACACTAAAACTATATCCACTATATCAGATGGATAAAAACGCAGATTAAAACAATTCAGAGACATAATATTGAAACTGATTAAACAAAATCTAATATCTTTATGTAGGTAATCAAATCTTTTAAAATCAACTACAACTAAGATAAAATGTTTTTGTTAAAAATTGAGAATTGGACCAAAGTCCAATACATTGGAATTAATTGTAAATAAACTCGAATAAAATAAGTCTTGTTTTAAAATTTTTCATTTTTTTTTAATAATTTTCAATTCAGTAGTAAAAAGTGGTGGTCAAAAAGAAATCGCCAACTTTCTACCACCGATAAGGTGTAAGGCGGCACTAAAATAAAAAACACCTTTTTTATATCTTCCTTTTAAGATTTATTTCAAACGTGGCCCGTTTAAATGGGACACCCTCTATATTGAATCATCTATTTGTTTGACATCTTTTATTTTATTTATTTGGCTCTTGACCTTCTCAACCACTTACATCATCCAGCCATGGCAAACGCGGTCTTTCCCTTTTTCTTCTTCTACCGCCAGGCGTTCCATACAACAATATTCTGGGGATCCTTGTGCTTGGCATTCTCGCTACATGGCCCAACTTATGCGAGCTTGCGTTCATATGTATCATTGTATCTTATGCGACATATGTCGTCACTAGATCTGGCTCGCCATACATTTCTCGAAGATAGACATTGCTTCTCATTTTCCAGAAACCACTCACTTTAACCGGCTTTTATACCTTCGGAGGATTTTCGTCTCCCAGATATTTAATATCCTTTCGTCACTTTTGGTTAGCACCCATGTTTCACATCCGTAAGTTACCAATGGCCGCTTTATTATGTTCACATAAATGAGAATTTAGGCTTTTCGAGATAGGCTTTTAAACTGCTTGGCTTTCTGCAGAGAGAAAATCATTTGTTGCCACTAACCACTCTTGCTTTTATTTCTCTAGTTTTATTTTTTCGTAACTGAAGACCCCAGGTATTTAAATTGTTGCACGTTCCTGAAGGTAAAATAATTTATCTGGATGAATCCTCTTGTACTTTTCTAATGGTACACGGTTTAGTCTTCATCAATTTGCCTTTTTTTTTACGGCTTCTGAAATCTCTGGAATGCTCCAGACAAAGTCGCTCTGGGTCAGGCTGTTAAAACCACATCATCCGCTGATGTTATATGTTGGATCATCCTATTAAAAACGGTCCCATTAGGATTGGTACGGATGGCGCGTAAAGCACTCTCTAAGACTATATTAATAGGATAAGTGAAAGAGGGTCACCTTGTCTTAAACCAGTTGCGGCAAGAGACTCTTCTGAAAATCTCCCTTGAATCTTTATTTTACATTTGCTTTCATGTAGGGTTATTTTCAAAAGCCTCGACAACTTTTTAGGGATCCCTAATCGCACCATGATTTTTCGCATTTTTCTTCTCTGTCCAGGCTATCATAAGTCAGTCTAAAAATCAACAAAACATAATAATGCCATTCTACATCGTATTCAACCTTTTTCTAGTACCTGTTTTAAGAAGAAAATAGGGTCAACTGTCGTTCGCCTCTTCCTAATACCACTTTGATATTCTCTTAAGACATTTTCTGACCATTCTTCCAGCCTCCGGTTCACAAGTATTGTTACCACTTTGTACATGGCACTTAGTAAGGCAATTCCTCTATAGTTACTGCACATCAGTTTGTCATCCTTTTTATATATGGGGCAGATGGTAGCAATAGTCCATTCCTCTGGCATTTTCTTTTCCAATAATATCTGGAATATCTTATCCCCTTGTATTTTAACTCCGTACTTAAGCATCTCGGCACATAAGCCGTCTATGCCTGGTGATTTATTGTTTTTGAGAGAAGCTATAACTTCCAAAACTTCTTTTTCAGATGGTTCCACCCCTTCTATCCAATCATCGGGTATTCCTAGGAAGGTGCTGAAGGTTTTCGGGTTCCTAAGATTTTTCTCTTCATTTAATAATTCGTAGAAGTGCTCTTTGCACTACTTCTTCCCTGTCAGTAAAAAGATTCCCTTCCTTCTTGTTACATAAGATTCTTGACTAGAAGCCCTTTTTATCTCCCGGGTACCTTTATAAAGTTTTCTTGTTTGTTTCTAAAGGGATATTCTAATTTTTTTAGTTTCGTTTTTCTAATGCACTTTTCTTCCGTCTACAAATGTCTTTAGCTATTCTTCTTTTAAGCTTCAAGATTTCCATATTGGATCTTAAATCTTTCTATCACTTTAAGCCTAGCTTGGTTTCTTTCTTTTAGGAATTTTTCGCATTCTATGTCAAACCAATCATTCCTCACATTCTTTGGTTTAGGACCCAGTAAGTCTTGGACAGCCATTGTTAAGACATTCTTAACTATTTCCCAATTTTCATTGATATTACTATCAGCATAGATTTCTTTTCTTTTCTTAATGCAATGCTCACATTTTCCTGGAACAGCTTAGCTTCCAATGGATCTTTATTAAGTGTTTCACAATTAATAGCAATAACCTTATCAGATTTATTTTGTGTCCAAGCAGCCAATTTTTGCAGTAGTTCGCCTTTAGCAAAACATGGTCGGTACCACAATCGGCTCCATTATAGCTCCGAATATCTGAGGAGTCTTGCATCTATAGGGAGGTATCAATTTGGTTTCTAATGTATCCATCAGGTGATGGGTACCCGTTTCTGAATAATATCCATGAATCATCTAAATAATATTAAATATGTTACCAATATTCCGAGTTTGAAGAAAATCGGTTGACCGGGTTTGCGTTTCTACAGAACAGTTTTTTTATTTCTGCGATTGCTTCAAAAATGGTTTGAATTTTCTTCAAACTTGGTATATCGACTACATGTACAAAGATATACAACTTTTACTTGAAATATTTCTAAGGGAACAATTAATTTATGGTTGTTTTTAGATGTATTCCTTTTAAGTGCTATTTTAATTTATTATACAAATTTATCGAGTAAATAAAATTAGTTTGAACTAAATATGTTGTCTAAATTCTGAGTTTGATGAAAATCGGTTGACCAGAAGTTCGTTTTTTACTAAAGTTATTTTAGTTTTCTACAATTTTGTTCTTAAAAAGACCGACGGGTTTCATTAAATTTGCCACACTAACAATGAATCCAGAGACCTATCACTTTTATTGGGAATTTTTTTCCGAGAAAGTTCATTTAAAGAAGTTTGGGGGAAGGGTTTCTCTAAAAAGTCATTTCATTAAGTTTAGATTCTCCAATCGATATAAAATTGAAGACAAGCAAATTTAGTAAAAATTATGTTTGAAAAAAATTTCTCTCTTAAATCTCCTCAACTGCAGTAAGAGAAAGTCGTATGAATTCATAAAACTTGACTGCTGCGTATCTTATAACAATTTAAAAATGGAATACTGAACCCTTAGTGAATATTCCTAAATGAGTAATATTATCGAGCAGAACATACAAATAAATTTAAGTGTATATTCTGGTTGGTACATAGTCGAATGAATGATCATTAACGACTATTTCTTTATTTGTAATTTTCTGTTGGGCCAGTTCTGTCACTTTTTACATGATGTGACACTTCGTTGAAGATTTCCATTATCTTTTAAGATATTATTCAAGAATCAGAGATATTTTCTATGATACCCTGATCATTTTCGCGGTCATCGACCGGTTTCGGGCGTTCGCCCATCGTCAGGATGTTTTGTCAAAACAGTGTGATAACAGAGCAAACACTCAGTGCATAAACTCAATTTGCTCTGTGCAAGTCTATGTTATCACAAGTTTTGGCAAAACATCCTGATGATGTGCGAATGCCCAAAAACCGGTCGATGACCACGAAAAGAAGCAGGCTATCACGGAAAATATCTCTGATGCTTTCCAGCTCTGCGGCGGACCCAACCACAACTATTATTCAACAACTTAATTTAAGTTTCTATGTAATTTCTCTCCAAAATTCCATAACCTCATTTAACAAATCAAAAGTCCCTCATGTACTCACGTACTGGATAACTAACTTAATTCCTGATAAAAGTTTGTTTAGTTCTCAAGGAGAAAAGTGAGACAATCTTATCGTCAGCAATTCCTCTTTTTACGAAATAAATATTTATTTACCAAATAAATAAAGTGCCACCAAAGAAAACAAACCTTCTAATTTTGTTTTTGGTTAAATAAAAACCTCCTAATGAATACTACTATTAATAAAACTAAAATGTTGAGAGAAAAAAAAATTGACAAATACTGACATTTGCTATTAGTTCTCGTAAGCATGGTCTAAATCTTAAGCAAAGTTCCTACTAAACGCTTAGATTAATATTGATCCTAAAGCTTTAAAAGAGTCGATTTTCAATGGTTTTACTATATATGAAAAAATTATTGGTCTAATAATTTAAGTAGAACTTACTTTGCAGGAGTTGTAAATATGCATTCATATTTTTTTGTGACGGTAAAAAATGAATACTTTAAATATTTATATTTTCCTACCTACTTCTTTGTTTTACTAACTAATATGTATTTTTTATATAACTTTATAAAAGTTATAATTTACTAAAAAACACTTAAATAAAAATATAAATTTTTTTATAGATATTCAAAATTATTTATATGCATAGTAAACTAATCTAAAAAAGTAAAAATTTGACTAACAGAAACGTCTGCAATGGCATTTAAATCTCCAGCAGTAGCGTTCCTGCTTCTTACAGTTTGTTATAGAGCTTGTATTTCCAGAATTTGAATTTTGAAAAAACATTTAGTTACCTTTAGTATTATAAAGTTGGAACGTGAACTGAAATGGCAGTTTTGAGATAACAGTAAATTCCACCTTCCGCAGAAACGAAATTTTTGAGGAAAAATGTTTAAAATAATTGTGGCAGTTTATATATGGTTAATAAAAACTGGTTTAAAGAAAATCCGTTGGCTCGTTTCGAGCAAATTCAGAAAAATAAAAATTAAAAAATCACCTTACTGGTTGACGGTGCCTAAGAAACATGCTTCTTTTCCTTAATTCTTATCAGTTTCGGATTTTCAACCATCCTCAATGCCTGGCTCATCAAGTAGGGACGTTCGGTGAGTTCCACTTTCAAAGCTTCTGTCACCACTACCCGACAATGTATCCACTCATATATAAAATGTAGATAATACTTATCAAAACTGAAAAAACTATCAATAAAATGTCACAGTTCCGGTTTTCTTTATTGAACGAAATCTTGGAGTACGGATTTCCGATGGTACTAAATCAAGATTTTTAATCAGAGAATTCAAGAACAAAGTAAGAGTAATCTTTACGAATAGAAGTGATAGTTTAATATATGGGTTGATTAGTTTTTGGCAAGAATCTTTTTCTACTGTGCATCCGTATCACTTAACGCCACTTGCAAAAACTTGCTAAAGGCATTAATTCCAGCAGACTCTGCGAGAGTATCACCATTACAAATCTGGATTTATTAATGTCATCAGAAATATTTTCCTTGATAATCTGCTTCTTTTCGTGTTCATCGACCGGTTTCAGGCTGTTTTTGTCAAACAGTGTGACAACATACACTTACACAGTATATTGTTGATATACCACAACAATTTAATTCATTAAAAGATTAGGTCTGAAAAAAATACGACTGAAGTGGTTAATAGTATAAATAACCGGGTCAGTCATCCAACTACTGATCTTCACCATTGGTTCTGCATTGTATCGGATGTCTATTCTATGGGAAAGGTTACTGCAGAAAATGAATGAAACAAAACCGCAGAAAGTTAAAATAAAAAAATCATTAAAATCAACTTTCTGTTGACACATTTTGTGTGAAACCTTTTTCGGATCCTCTGAAGTCTTCCTGCAATTTTCGTTCGTAATATTTCGTTCACACACACACACACACACACTTACAAAATCCTAAAGAACTGCCAACTGAAGGCGTTAATACGGACAGACTTTGCGAAGGAGGGCCATTCTAGATTCACTGATTTTATTGAAAGATAGTAAATCCGGCTGGATAAAAAATTACTGAAATGGCTGATAGTACCAATAATCATTCGCTCATTCGTCTCGTAAGAGGAAGTATTGCGATCTTTATTGGTCGATTAGCATAAACTCAAAAACGGAAAATTGCAGGAAATTCCAAAAAATTCTCAAAAACGTATTCTATATGTCGCACTTCCGGTTAATCATTTTTCTTCAAGTTTGGAATACCAGCAGTGCTTTTAATGACTACTAATATTATACTCGTTGAAATATTGATGGTAAAGCGATAGATTAAATTTAAGTGGTACTTTCAAGAAATCTGAAGTGATATTGTTAACGTCACAGTTTCCCAGAACTCCCAAAAATCAATTTTCCCGGCTACTGAACTATCTTTTTTCGAACCTTCTAACGTTTAATTGACAGAGGAAAATGAAATGGACAGCAATATTTTTAGGAATCTTGGCGTTTCTGTGAGTATCCCCCCCGCCCTAACAATACTCAACTGACACTCCCAAATACATACAGGGCCTCCAGTTTGCGTAACTAAAAGCAAGCTCAAGCTCATCAACACACACACAAACACAATGCTCACTTCACGGTTTATAGACAAACACCTTATTTTCTTATTTTTATGGAAGGAATCCATCCAAAGTTTGGCAATAAGTGCATTTCAAATGTATGTAATGTTCTATCGATTTACTCATGGAACTTTTTATCCCCAGCTCATCCTTTACAAAACATCCACTGATCCTTAATGGATCCAAATCGATTGGAACAAATGATAATAAACGAAAACATTTTCCAAAACCAATTAAATTAAGAATCATCAGCTGTCTCATATGCAGTTTATAATATTCTAAATTTGTCTAGTAAAACCAACTTCAATAAAATCATTGGCCCATATCATTTAAAAATGAATCCTGAACAAATTAACATATAAAGAAAAAAAAAAAATTTACCCTATTATCAGGCACTTGAAGAGCAGGATTGTCAGAAATGTGAGGCTGCGCCATACCATTCACACCTCCGGTATTATCCTTCTTACAATGAAAAATTAAAAAAAGAAAATTAATGCCAATAAAAACAAAAATGAATTTATATATTTTTATATTTGTTTATTATGTACCTCGTTAGTTTGTACAAAGGCATTAGTTTTAGAAGAAATCTCATATGAACTAGATTGGTTTGGAAACATTTATCTTTCTCAGTACGTCTTTGGCAGGCAATGTAAATAAACCAAAGTCTAGAAATAAAAATAAACTGTTAGGAAAATTTTCATTTCACCATTATATAAATTAAAAAACTAAATACAATCTAAAATTAACTACTTGCAAATCTCTGATATTAAACTCCAATCAATCTGTAATTCAGTTACCTCCTTATATTCAGTTTATGAACCCTTCCTTCAAGTTCCGACTGGTGCTATATATATCGTATTAGGTAGAACAAACAATGGAGAATCATTATGGCATTGCTTTCTTAAAATTTTAGGAAAATTACTCAAAACTATGGCTTACTGAAAAGAAACCTTTAATTCCTAGATTCATTTGCTTGTAGGAAATTTATATTAAAGGGAACACTTAATCACCCTTCATAAATAGGTAGAAATTTGATTCTCCCATTAAGCTCCCACTTGATAATCCAAGGAAGTAAGACTTGATCACCAAAAAATAAAACACCACTTGTGAAGAAAGGTGCAATTTAAATATACTATCGTATTATTTTTAATGATCCGTTCAAATTAGGAAACAGACCAGAATGTATGTGTACAGTTTTCGATGGAGGAGAGAGCGCTGCAAAAAATTTTTCACGTCTGAACCCGGTCTTTAATGTTGGTCACTTTAGCTTAATTAGAGGGGGGCAAAATTCTGAAAGGATATTTAAGGACTCTTAAAGGCTAATTTTAAAATTGCAATAGTAAAACATCCAACATGAAATATACAGATATATAATTTAGCCAGGATTTCTTTTATAAAATAGCTCTCAAGTGAAAAATTGAATAACCGATTGAAACTGTCTTTTTGGCCCACTTCATTGGATATATTTATATAAAATAATGCTAAAATGCGCGAACATATTTCTCTATCTACTCTGTAATACGGAAATAATATTATCATTACCTAAATGAAGTCAACTGTATTTGAATAACTTCCCAGAATGATCCATATTATGCAAAACATAATTTTTGTTTTAAACAGCATTTATTGCATATGTAAGTTATGATTATTTTGTTATAGTACTTTATTTAAATTGGAACTGAAATAAATCTTATATCCTAACAAATGAAATGGAATTGAATATATTTTTATTTCTTATACTTGCTTTTCGATTATTTGTTTCCTTAAAATGACATTCAATTTTCACAATAAATAACGACTTAATATGACATTACACTAAGAATATTGCAGTCTAGTCCCTTACCTGAACTAATTTTATAGATAATTAAATTTCCCATATAATTTAAGGAATTTTATTTTTTGAGGAGAAATAATGTACAAGCAATTATAATAAATATTCTACAAGTTTTTACCAAAATCTGCAAATACTCCATTCTCCATTGAATATGCAACAAACTTACCTTATAGACTAAGATAATTATCTTTCATTTTCATAGTGGCAGAAATCTGTGAAAAAGAAGTACTATGTAAAAAAAAAATTTCTTTTGCTTATAATGTAAAAATAATACATGCATAAAACAAAAATGTATCAAAACCACTATTCAGATATTAACTTTCAATTATTATGACTTCAAATGTGTACTTTTCCAAATGAAATAATCACATAATAAATACAATGGGATAAATCTAAATACATTGAGAAATCCAATATTCAATCAAGTGAGCATAAAATCGCAACCATATCAAAATACATAACCCACCGTTTTGAAAACAGTTTAAAAGAATGTAAAATACTACTTTCTAAATGGTACATTTCTTGCAAGCTCATACATTTCCATTATTTTCCTAATTTACTTAAGATTGTTAGGTGTAAAGTAAAAAAAAATAACAGTTTATACATTCTCTGTTTACTACCTTCAATTGCGAAACAGTAATTCATAATTCACCAATATGAAATTGTAATACGTAGTGATAAATCATACGAATTAAAAATCATCAATGCATATTATAAGTATGAAATATTTTCAAATAATGTTTCCCTATTAAATGCACGTATGTAACACTAGCACTGATTATCATGTTTCTCTTTTTATTGAACACTTGAAACTAGAATATTTGTTAAAATCAGTATTACAGACCTTGCAATGGCCGAACGGGGAAGCCAAATCGGTTTAGTTGTCGCACTTCTCACAGGACATCGTCCTATCCAACTCTACTAACCGTGCCATTCCAACAACTGAACACACTCCCCCTAGCCATTCCTTATTTTCTGATTACTAATCGTTATATAATTGAAATTTTGTCTTATTATTTTTTTTAAAAGTGTTTATTGTATTTTACATATAATTAAATTTTGTTAAATATGTGAAAAATTCATTTTTTCTCTATGTAGTGTATTAGAAACAAGATACACATATTGATCGATACGTGGCGTTGTTGTCAAGCTGGCGATTCCATTAAGTGAGCTAGCCCCGCAAGAGTGGAAGGGATGAACGGGTGCGGTTATTTTCGCCATTACATTGTTAAATAATATTTTAAGATTTGAATAAGTTTACTATTATATTTGAATATTTAGAAACTGTTTTTTTTTTATATTATTTGTAATTTTTTAAATAGAAATACAAAAGGTACAAATTCGAAATATTTATTTTTATTAGTTTTTTAATTTTATCAAATAGATAAAGTAATTATGTCCCAACTTCTGAAAATATTTTTTTTTTTTATAAACATGAATTTGAAACGCAAATTATGATTAATCAAAAAGGATTTTTGTTTCTTCATTCTGTATAAAATCAGAATGGTTCACTTTTTTTTTTAATTTATTGGCTGTTTATTTACATAAGGTCTCGTCAAAGAAAGAATTTTATATATTTTTCTTTATCGAACTTTACGAATTATGCTCGTTCGGGCGCTTTCAAAATTCCTTATTTTCTCATGTATTCAATTCTTTCGCCTACTCTCCTGACAAAACTTCTCTTTTGATGGTCCTCTCTCTTGCCGTAACTACCATGCGCATTTTTTCCCTCCCTGACAGCTATCTCTTCTAGTAATACTAGTGTCTCTACGAGTATTTCATATTCTTTTTCAGTGGACGGGGTAACACTATTGCAAAGCTTGGTTAGACTGGCTGTCCTCTAAAAATGGCTCCTGCCAATATGGCGCAACCAGCAAACTTCAGATATCTTTACTTTCAATTACTATATTGTAATATTTTATTATCATATTAAAATTAAAAAAACAATTATTTATATACTAATCGTCTTATTTTAAATTTGGTATTTAAGTTTTTTTTATTCTTGGAAGAAAACAATTACAAATTTGAAAATTATTGTGATACTCAAAGAAAGAAAATCCTTTGTTTTTACATTTAGAAATTAAAAATTACAGTTGGCAGTGGGATTTAATTAAAAAAAATCTCGAATGTTATGACTGATCCGAGCAATGAAAACCTTTATGACTAAATCTTTCAAATTCACAAATTCTTACGTAGTTTGTATGGACATTTCATAACTGTATATTCATAAAATCACGAAGAAATAAAATATTTAACAAATAAAGATAAAATTTTATCACTACTATTTAATTAGGGATTTTTTAACTAATATCTACCACTAAACCAATTCTAGCTGAATAAATGACACACCTAAAAGTAAGAAATCAAGTGAAAAAAAAAACAGGTTCTTTACAACTGCAGCAACCTCGAATATTTCACAAGCATTCTTTACGTTTAGGGGGTAGGTATTTAGTATGGAAAGGTGACCGTACATTTAAACATATTCAACACACAAGTATTAATTTGATAACAAGCAAGTTACTAAAGAATAAAAAGCATCCATGTTTTGCTACTTTTTCAACGTAATGAGTTTTTTATAAAAATAATGAAAACTAGGTATTACTAAATTAACAATTTTTGTCGGTTAAAAATGAAATAGAAACGATTGTATGATACTAGGGGTGCGTTCAATACTTAAAAATAAACTAACTCAACTAAAAGTAAAACAATACTGATTAGGTGTAGAAAACTGAAAAAAAAAATAATCAGTGTATATATCTCGAATGTGACCTACAAAATTGAAACTGCAGAGCAACATTTAGGAATGCAAATGATTCTACTATGAACTCACGACTAAGTGTAAAGTCCTACTCACCACATATAAATCTATGGAAGATGTCGGCAAATTCAGAAATATCACTATCGATGACCTTTTCTAAGCGTAACACACACCAAAAACAAACCACGGGCCTAAACTGAGAATGCCTTCTCCCCCTAAATTACAGGCCAGTTGCATATTTTCTCCTGAAGAAGGCAGTGTAACCTTATTTTTTTATTACCTGAAAAATATTGTTTCATATATAATCAATTTCTTTTTTCGATGAAAGCCAACTAATTAATTTATTTTAAAAAGTGTAATACTAGGTAACCTAAATGTTAAATTATTTTTTTACTCAAAAAGATCCGCTCCTCCCCACAACGATTAATAAAATACGAAAGATGATTTGCATGTTTTTTTAGATGCGATATCAATATTATTCATATCTCTCATCAAAAGTATTCTAAATAAATATGCATATAAATGTTAGTCTTATAACTAGGAAGGACTTAATAGAAACTGTCGTACTTGTTGCTCGTTGAGTTTCATACATGATATGTGAAACTATTGGCTTACCGGCCAGGTGATTTCTTGGGTTCGACAGCCTCTGCTATTGGAAACAGCAGTTTTTCCAATGGTGCGTGATGCCTTGAAAAAAGTTTTGGGATGATTAAGATGATTGGGAAATGTAGGCGGCAGTACAAGCTAAAATAGGATTCAAAACGCTTGATAGTACGGATAAAAAGTTTAAGTAGTGGATTGTTCTAATATTGTGTAAATGAATCGTTTGGAGTCTTATCGGAGGGAACAATTCGCCAGACCATCAAAACAGCTGAGATCCATCTAAGAGCTAGAGATCTGGATCTCCTTTCTCGATCTACATTTAGCAGTTTCTAAAAAGCTTCGGAAGGCACACAGCTTACTTATTATTAAACATGGCGTTTGGGATGACTCGCTTGATCTCTTTATTAAGGTCAGCAGGGAAGCATAGTGGTAAATTTTCAGTAAGGGAATAAGCATATTATAATGTGTGACAGAAAGTGTCCAACCTGCGATGTGTATTGCACATTTTGTCGCAGTGCCCTAGCGTAAGACAAGATTTCTCTTCTGTGGTGTGTATACATATGTAGAAAAAATGAGTTTCTTTCTGAATAAACAAAACAGGGATTTTATTTGTAAAGTCTGCGATTTATTTATTTAAATAATGCGATCGAAAGAAGGAAAGAATGGCAAAGCTTCGGGTCTAGGCTGAATTAATTTTGAAATTTTAAAGTATGGAAGGAAAAAAGTGGTTATTCTGCTAACAAGACACATCAACAAAATTATGAATGGTGAGAAAATCCCTAATGAAATGAAAAGTTGGTACTAAGTTCTATACTTAAGAAAGACAACAAGTGACTTTGTTCGAATTATAGATCAGAATGTGTCAATATCCAGGTATCTCCCATGGTAGCATGAAAATAATAAGCGGCATCGTAAAAGAACGTGTAGAGCGAATACCAGACAATAGAACAGTGCGGTTTCACTGCCGGTCAATCTTGTAGTGACCACTTCCTTACCATAAGGCAGGTTTGGAGAAATCTGAAGCAGAGGTAAGGATATATGTCTGGTTTTCATAGATACTGAGAAAGCCTACGATAATGTTCCCCAATAAAACCTATGGTTAGCCCTAATAGGAGCCTTTATCAGTGAGCCGCAAATAGACATTTAAAAGAAATGTATAGAGAAAATTGGACATAGGTTATCCAAAGAATTTGTAACTTCGAAAAGTCTTCTTCAAGAATGCAATTTATCCCAAACCCCTTTTGAAATATATATTTGGATGTGATAATACGGAAATGGTTCAGAAAATGTCTGAGAATGGGGATTGAAATAGGTGACGAAAATTCCCACATACACTATTCTTTGCGGATGACGATGCTACGTTTATCTGCGAAAGCGTACGAAAAAGCAAGTTTGAGTATTAACTCCTCTAAATGTCAGTGTATCGTCATTGGCAGAGAAGCTGTTGAGCTGAATGTGTAAAAAATAAGGCCGGTGGCCCAGTTTAAATATCTGGGCTCAATCCTGGAAATAAACGGCTCGTCCAAAGCTGAGTTAAGTAGGAGAGTGATCGAGAATAGGAAGGCCATTGGTATGCTGAATCCAGTCTTATAAAATAGCCATCTCCAAAAAATCATAAAGAAGCTCATTTATACCGCTCTTATAGAAAGAATCATGTTGTATGGATGTGAAACAAGGACTGCGTGGTCTCAAGAGCGAAGAAGGTTACTTGCTACAGAAATGGACTTTGGCGCAGGGCATCATGAAAGTCCAGGGGGAAAAAAATAATTATAATAATAATGGCTAAATGATGCCAAATATATTATATCCACATATGCACAAACCATACTAGTATGGCTATATAAACGTATATATATATATATAAAACAGCCATCTCAAAATGGCCATTGATATATATACAAGAAAGCTATTTTATGTCACGTTTTTCAGAGATATTTTCCGTGATAGCCTCTCCTTCTTGTGGTCATCGACCGGTCTCGGGCGATCGGCCATCATCAAGATGTTTTTATCAAAACAGTGTGATAACATAGACTTGCACAGAGCAAATTTAGTTGATACACTCAAGTTTAAGTATTAAATTTAAGATATTAAACCAATTTAGTTGATACAAGTTAGTGTACTAACTAAATTTGCTCTGTGTAAGTCTATTTTATCACACTGTTTTGACAAAAACATCTTGATGATGGGCGAACGCCCGAGACCGGTCATGGCCACAAAAAGAAGCAGGCTATCATTGAAAATATCTCTGATGCTTTACTATTTATCTTTGACATTTGAGACCCAATTTAATTTTGGCAATAGAGAGAGAACATTATCAGCTATTTACCTATCCATATGGCAATTAACACTAATGGGAAATTAATCATAGAACGTTTCTTTTAAAACTTTAAAATTATCTAAATAAGGAAGTAAATCAGTAGAAGCAGCACAAAGTCAATGACAGATGATCCTCTTGCACTTGAAAGTGTAAACTGTCCGAAATAATTTCCTCTCATCCTACCATTCAACAATACTAAATTAAAATCATCTAATAAATTTCTTCTAACAACTGTATCTTTTGATTGTCTAATAGAATTCAAATGATTTATGCCTGTCATTAAATTTTTAGGAATTTTTTTTAAATTACTAATCCTACTATTGACATCTTCAATCAATAAAAAATGTTTACTACTATCTTCAGATATAAACTCATACAGTAATTGAAAATCATTAGAACAATTTTTTACAGTTGAGATACACTGGTATAACATACTAGCTACCCTCATTATGTCTACATTCTATTAGTACTTTATTAGTTAAATTAACAAAATTAATTAGACTCTGCCTGATCATTACTTTTCTCAAACCCAATATTAACCCTTCGCTAGGTCTTCCAAAATTTGCCTCCTTATAAGAAGGAAACAACTCCGCTATAGCCGGTCCCAAGCCCGGTTGAGAAACGAGAAGGGGAAGCCACCTGAATGGGCTAGAACACCCAGCCGTCTCAGGAAGTAACAGTTATGTCTTAGAAATGTATTATTAACTCCGAAGCGCTACAAGGGAAGCATAAGTGCCTGAAAGAGGCAGCCCCTCCACTATGGGCCAATACCCCATTTACTCCAATTTATATCGACGATTAAAAGAAAGCAAAAGAAAAGCACGACCTGGGAAAAGTGGCTATGACTTGGCGAGGACATGGAACTCCTAAGTTTGGAACCTGGAATGTGAGGGGCCTTTTAGGCAAGGAACCGGAGCTTGTTGAAGAAGTGAATGTAACAATGTTGGCCCTAACAGAGACAAAGAAAAAAAGGGCCAAGACTATGAGATCATACATGATGAATTTCTACTCCTCTAATTGGGTGTATCTCTTACTGAAAGAGCAAAGGCTAGAGTAGCATTTTTAATACATAAAGTCTGTATAAGCCTAATTAAGGACTGGCAATTTGTAAATGAAAGACTAATGACGGTAAAAGTTTTTGATGTAGAAAGCAGAATTACAACAACTCTGATAATCACTTATGGTCCGAAAGAAGATGAGTTAGTGGAAAGCAAAGACCAGTTTTTTCGATAATCTGCAAAAGGCTGTAGATGAAGAGTATGTGGATATTCTGGGAGATTTAAATGGAAGAGTTGGAAACAACAATGAAAGATATGGCACAGTGAGAGGTTCGTATGGGGAAGAGGGAATCAATACGAATGGGAAAAGATTACCAAGGTTTTGTTTGTCAAATAATCTTGTCATTTTTAACATTAAATTCCCCCATAAATATACCAGAGTTGACTACATTATTGGAAGGAGAAGTGTGTTAAATAGGATCAGAGATGCTAAAGTGATGCGAGGACCAGATATAGGTAGCGATCATTATCTGTTGGTGGTTAGCATGGCAGGAAAACATGGAAAAAGCCTAAGAAAAAAAAAGAAAAGTAAATGAAAAGATCAACATTTTTAAACTAAAAGATCCAGAAGTTAAAACACAATTTACAGCAAAAGGGACAGAAAATGTTGAAGTTTTAGGGGATGGAAGATTTACGGATGATCTGGAAACAGCATAGGCAAACTTTAAGAATGTATTATTGAGTGCGGCGGTAGAGGTTTGTGGAGTTGCCAAAGGTGGAACAAGGAAAATGTAACCAAATGGTCAGATGAAGTGAAGAACGAAGTGAACCAAAAGAAAGCACTATGGAGGCAATACTTACGGCTTAAGGATCAAGGATCTTATGAGCTTTCTAATCTGAAGGATGTGCTTCTAGTCTGGGTGCCAGGTCACGTAGGAATGTTTGGGAATGAGGATGTGGATAGGTTTGCCAAATTAGGCGCCTCTCTTCCTTTCATTGGTCCTGAGCCTGCTGTTGGCGTGTCTTCTGGCACATGTCTGTCAGGCTTCCAGACATGGACAGCTTCACAGCATTCATCCTTATGGATGAGCTCAGTTGGTTTTCGGCAGTCCAAAATGCTCATCGGGGGTCCGGACAAGGCCATTAGTGAGACGTTGCTGTTTTTCACGGAGCGCTCTCAGGCATCTGGTTGGATCTCTTACTGGACATTGTGGTTTAAGGAGACATCTCTACATAATGGGGCTCATGCCAGATCCATTTTGTAGAGTCTGTGAGACAGAGGAGGAAACACCCATCCATCTTATGACTGATTGCCTGGGTTGTGAGGAAATTAGGTTCAGGACCTTTGGTCGGAACAGCATGTCTGTGGAAGAGCTTAGGCTATTTCCGCTTAAGGTTATTGTCCGATTTATTCGGACTGCAGTGAATCTTAGATGGATTAGATCCGGGTCTGGATTTTTTTCTACACCCGGTTTGTTGTTGTTTTCTTGGGGTAGCTATATGTATTCAGTAAGGCTTTGGATAGCGTAGGGTTTGGTCCCTCCCCATAGACAAATAATAATAATAATAATAATAAAAGGTATTACCTTCACAAATTCAAAACTTCAACAATTTAAATTCATGTCACATTCGTCGGGTGATATATCAGGAAGTATTGCTAAGAAAAAAGATAAATAAACTGAATGACATATATAGCAATGAATAATGAACTGGCGGTAAGGATGTTCTAGTACATAACATTAAAGGAATACATAACAAATTATGAAAGGATATTTAAAGATCATCAACTAGTATGGATCCCTGCCACAAGAGAAGCAACTATGGGGCCAACATCAGGTGGCCAACTTTATGATATAAAAACAAAAGGTACTCCGGAAATGGTTCCTTTTCCGTTTTATAAATTTTCAAATGGATATACTGTAATGCTAAAATCAGGAACTATCACTGCTTATATTTTCCCGGTTTACATAAATTGCAATAACTGGCTTGGAGAATTTAATAGCATTAGTCAAGTATTATTTGAAAATTACAATATTAATTTCTGTCTGATGGAAGATTTTTAATGGCAGAGCGGGGACATCTCTTGATTTGGCCTTGTAGTTCTTATTGGGCGTGTAAGGAATGATTTAAAAGTTGACTTTACATATGTTAGTAAAGTGGGAAGTTCGGTGGTAGATTACACTTGTATCAGTCTGGAATCTCTTCATTTAATTAATAACTTTACTCAAGTTTAACGTTACTCATGTGTTCACTGATCGCATGCCACTAATTTCTTCTTTTGTTGTTGAGATACAGCATGTACCTTTTTTGCTCTTCCTATTTTGGCAAAATTAAATTGGATAAAACAAAATAAAATTACCTAGCAAAATAAACTCAGTCTTAAGATTTGAATTCGATTAATTATAATTATATAATTCGATTAATTATATTGATTCCAATGAAAACGTATTGTGTTTTTAACGGATTTCTTGATCGATTACTTAAATTGGAAAGATTGGAATATTTTATTTAACGATTGTAAATCAGCATATATGCTCAGCGTTTTGTATTATTGAACTAATTCAATTTAAACTGTTTCCTTTCAAATGCCAAGTTTATGTTAACAATATGTTCAAGTTTATTTTATTTTATTAAAGTGCCAATAATAAACTCTACTGACGGCCGATGACCAAGCAAATAGTCTTTATAGGCAGTTTTAAATACACATAATTGTACTAAAATTGAAATATGTATCAATGAGAGATAATTTTTATTTGTTCCTAAGGGTTAATAGTAAATTTTGGTTTCTTTCATTAAATTTTGTAATTTTTGTTTTGTAAATTTTTTGTAAAGCTTTATGTAAATAAAGACTTTTTCTTCTTCTAACAATTTTCAATTAAACCGCGGAAGATCAATTGATAACTTATTTCTGATAAAACTACAAAAAAGTATTGTGTACCTTAACTTGTTTATTACTAAAATATAATTATTATTTTAAGATTTTAAGATTATTATAAGTGGTTACTCTTGTAACCAGCTGAAAACTGTATGCAATGCATAAAGAATCAAAATTATTTATTTTGATAAAAAAAAGGCATCTCGTTAAATTCCAAATATTCGTAAGATCGGATACAAAATTTCAAGTTGCTTAAAGGAACACATATTCTTTCCTAAAAAAATCATAAATAAAAATATAATTTCCTACAATTTTATTGTCCAAAATTCCAAGGACATGAAAAAAGTAGTCAATGATACAAAGATCTTTTTATCGCTTGGATTTGTAAGCCACGGGCTTTTTATCCTAACTTAACTTGAAGTCGAATCAGCAAAACACACACATACACTTTACATATAGGGCCAACAAAGGTGTATATGAATTAGTGTAGTTATGAAGATAACTCCACCCCTCTACCAAATACACATTCACTAATTTACTCAACTCTATCATTACTAAACTCTATGGAACTACATTTTAAGACTTATCTTACAATGTTTGAATTCACACATGCAGGGATTCTCACCAGATCTTCTAGTTAACGGCTTTATAATATCCCTCTATGTATCTGCTCTTATACAAATGAATAACATTACTTTGAGATCTGCGAACATTTTTTTGTTTATAATAAAAAACTCATTGAAGAGACTAATAGGAAAAAGCTGTACTGTGAATGTGATATTGAAACCTTTGATAATATTATTGAAACTTTTGACAAGATTTATGCCACGGCTATTACTACATTCCTTTCAAATCAACATTTCATTGCTTTATTCAGGACAAAAAATGATTTAAATAAAATGATAATTAAGGGAATAATTTCAATCACGAGAGAGTAATTTAAAAAAAAACAGACTTACTATGGCTAAGAAAGAGAGATGAAAAAGAAGAAATTTTGACAGCAGAAATAACAAATGCACTTTTTTTTTTTTTTATTTCATTAGAATTATTTATTCCATTATTGTAAATAACAAGCCTACATTTACAAATAAAATAAAATAAATGTCATTTCATAGTTGAATTCATAAATTTTAAATAAGTTATGTGGGTGATACTAAATTCGACATGAATCCATTCTAATATTGTATTATCTTCGCATTTTAAGATGGATTTGTTTATGTTAAACTTTACGTTACAAGTAACAAAATACCAGATTAATAAAATAAAACCAAATGAGTATACGCAGAAAGTAAAATTATTAGAAATCATCATCAGTTTGTTCGGAACGATTTGATTCTAAAGGCAAACCTTTAGAATCAAACTCTATATCATCTCCACTGCCGAAAAGATCTGAATTATCTCCGTCATCATCTAAAAGAAGATCTGAATCTGAATCTAAGCTGTTACTATCTTCTTCAGTAGCATTCATACCACCAAATATTCTTTTCTTTCCAGTTGTTAGCCGTGTTTCTGCAAAATATATAAATATATATATATTTATATATATATAAAACTTATTACAATTTTATTAACATAAAATTGACAAAGTTTTACGTTAATTTAAAACTGTAATGTTTATGACTGATGTCATTATTTCAGTGTTTATTTTTCTTCTTAGTTAGGTTATATACTGTATTATAATGTTCCATCAAATGAGACTTTGAATTGAGTAATAACATCATGATTATTGTCATTTATCAATCATTTTTGAAAATAAGTGTCGAGGGAAGTAAACATGATATTAATGGCGAAAGAGATGTGAGTAGTTGCCATTAGTGGTAGGCAAACTTGAAAAAATGATTTAGTACTTTTTTAATGTTTATTAATTAAAACATTTTAAAATAAATAATTAAAACATTAATAATTAATGTTTAATTGAAATTGTGTCTGACCATAGCATGCTTCTTTTTTTGGTTCGGACAGATTTTCATTTATTTATCCTCTCCTCAGAATCTGGTTTAACAAGATTGCGTAGAAACTTAACTTCCACATTTTAAAGTTCCCATTTCTTCGAGAAACTTTAAAAAGTAGATACCAACCACATAAACTTTGGAGATAATCAAGTTAGGAAATAATAAAGATACAAAACTGGCCAGGACCAACAAAAAATCTAGTTGAAACTTTCAATACAACTTTCTCTTACTCCTTTAATATAGTTTGGGGGGTGAAAGTGTTCGCGTCCGAGTAGCTAACTCACGTGCCCTCTGGTATAGCCTTATTGGCGAACCAAACGATCACTCTATCGCCAATTGATTCAGTCCAATACAATTCTTGCGACAACATGCACAGGCCCAAACACCAAAGGCCTCAGGCAAACCTTTTTCAAAGCTTGGACAACCAACACCCCAATAAAGCAGTTTTATGGAATGTGAGTGGCTTAACAAAAGACAAATTTGCTGGACTTAAACACCTTATCATAAATCATGATGTTGACATCTGCGGAGTAGAGGCCGAAGCCGCCACTGACAACTTGGAGTCCCTTCAGTTACAGGCTACCGGATATTTACACTCTCTGAGCGCTGCAAGTGGCATCAGGGGTACTAATAGCTGTTAAGGCATCAGTTGTCATCTTTTAACACAAAAGGACTTTAAAATACAAAAGGAGCTTTCGGATCACAACAAATTGGAAGCCGTAGAAATAAACGTCTGGAACAACCTCTACAACAATTCTTCGTTTTGTATAATCCGCCTCGAAACGTCCCGAATATGACTTGACTTGAAAGAGTATGAAGCAAAGCGAGAGTATTAAATGGTGAGTTAAACGAACCATCTAAATTATGAGGTTACGAGCCCTGCAGAGAAAATTGTGGAAGAATTCATAGATTCAAGTCCAGTTGAGTTCGTTGATAATGATACAAAGAGTCCCTTCGGGTCCACTCGCCCACCCTGCCCTCGCACACTCTTTACATCATACTGCTGGAGGTTTCTGACATAATATACTATCAGTTCTTGTCAAACATCCAAAACAGCCAAAAGCGCAAAGCTATATGGAACAGTAACAAAGCAAACTGGATTAATTGGTGATCTCTTCACTGAGGAGTTAGAGCAATAACGTAGATAGATCTGTAAAAAATTTGACAGACAAAATCATCGAAAGCGCCAAGAATCCCCCCCCTTTCTGGAATGATGACCTTTAGAGGTTGAAAGATGAACGAGACGAAGCCAGGGTGACACTCGCAACGGATGCCAACCTGGCACAGAAACGACCTTAAGAAAAAAGCGGCAAGATTTAAGAAAGAAATCATTGAAGCTAAGCGCTTTTCTTATAGAAATTTCTTGGAGAACATGGATTACAGGAAGGATGGCATAGGTAAGTATAAGCAAGTCCAAATTAAGCATTAAATGTGAAGAAAGTAATAATCCAATGAAATTTGGTTCCAACCTCAATAAAAGAAATAGCTACGGGCTTCTGCAGCACTACACTAATGTAAGCAATTTTGTGCCCAGGAAAAAATTCGGAATCCGCAAAGGTCATCCCTGTCCTTTGTCATCAAGAATCTGAAACCTTTTCTGGAACGAGTCGGTTTTGTTGAGCTGGAAAGCGCTTTGCAGACGGTTGTTTTGCAAAAGGAAAAGCTCAGGCACGATGAATTATTGCCTAAATTCCTGATACGTCTAGGAGGTAAAGCTAAACAAACAACTCCAAATTTTTTAAACTTGGTATGGAGTCACTACATTCCACCGTATGAATGGAGGAAGGTGGAAGTCTTACCTATCGTGAAAAAAGACAAGACAGCCGATTCCCCCGAAAGCTTTAGACCCAATGCCCTAGCCAGTGTATTCTTATAGACTAATAATCTCTTTTTAAACAATCAAGCCGGGTTCAAAACACACAGGAGCACTACTGAACAGGCTGCCCAACTAACACAGGACATCAAAGATGGCTTCCACCGGAAACCAAGTACGCTGGTAGTTTTCATAGATTTTAAAACGGCATTCGACAGAGTCCGGGAGGTGTAAGCTGTTGCATAAACTTATTGAGATACTTGTACAGGATTATATCTTCCTTCCCGGAGCAACATTTCATAAAGGTCAACTAAAATAATTTCTCTCATCCTATAGGAAGACAAAACAGAGGCTTTTTGAAGGGTCAGTGTTGAGCCCGCTATTTTTTAACATTATGATTTATGACATTGTCACTTATATTGAAGATATTCGGGCCCTCATACACTTCTATATGCAGATGACCTCTTAGTCTGCGCCACAAATATCGTCAAAGCTTTAGAATTTCTCTTAAATCAGCACTGAGTTGAAAATTAATTGGCTTAGAATAGGCTGAGTTGAAATCTGCGCCGATGATAATGAAATGGCGGTAAATCCCCAGAAAACGGAGTTTCAAATATTTATACGTTTCACAAAGTCACATGAGATACAATCAAGATATAATTACCCGCAAAGATGAAGTGACATGTCTTGAATTAAACTTGGCCCTAAACTCCACTGGAACAACCATATTGAGAAGCAAATCATACAAGAGGTTGACATGAACAACTTGGGGAACTAATCAAAACATATTATACCCCATGTATAAAACTTATGTCCATTCTGTTTTAGATTATGGCTCTGAAATCATAATAACCTCCTCTGAAGCATGCCTTAGGATATATTTCAAAATCTTGCTCTCGGATTAATAATTAGAGGAACACGTTCTACCCTCTATAGCAGCATTGGGAACTTCGTAAAGGTAAATGTATCATATAGACAAGCCAAGGCAAGTGGATGATTTAATCTCACATCTGATAATGGCTATTTATTGCTAATGCAAAAAACTATTTTGTTTTTTACAACTATTGGCTGGCTATTTATAATGTTCTGAAAAGCAGAAAGAGAAGAGATAAATATTTCAAGCTTTCAACATCTGGAATTCTGGACTGACTATGGCTCTAGTCTCTGGAAATGAATTGGATTCACCTGCACAATGACTCCTTTAAGAATATCTTCTAAATTGTTGCGATCATGCGATCAGCTATTTTTTTCAAAAGTTTACTTTTTCAAGGTATAGATTTCAAAATTCTTTACTTACTCGCGGCAGTAGCCGTGCGGAGACGTCTGGTAACTGCAGCTGGTTTATTTGAATCCTGATAACCATTACTCTGGCCCACATCTAGATTTAATATATCACTTTCAATTAAATTTCTGGCGTCTGCCTGCTGCATTTCCTCAACCATTTTTTTAGTTTCTCTCTAAGAAAATGGAAAACATTTTTGAAAGAAAGAGCATACAGGAAATCACAGCATCTAATCTATTAAAAGTCACGCCTGAAACCTAGTGATATCATATATCTAAACTAATTTCAGCTTTAATACTTCAATGAATTACATTTTTTCCTGACTAAGCGTAATACCTGTCTTTGCTGCCTTCTCTCCTGTTCAATCAAAGTGGCTTCCTCTTGCTGTTGCTCCAGATAGGAAATACATCTAGTGCGGGTAATATATTCTTGATAAAGTGTTTGTAATTCTGCTTCAAGTTTTTCAAATTCTTCTAAAAATGCAGGTCTGCCGCAATAATAATAATAATAATAATAATAATAATAATAATGTTAATGTCCAAGATGTTTTATTTCGAAAGGAGGGCCCATTTAAATTAAGATTTGGATCAGAGATATTTTCCGTGACAGCCTGCTTCTTTTTGTGGTCATCGACCGGTTTCGGGCGTTCGCCTATCATCAGGATGTTTTTTTCAAACAGTGTAATAACATAGACTTGCACAGAGCAAATACAGTTGATACACTCAGTTGAGAGTAGATTTCAGACCCAGTTGAGTGTATCACTGTATTTGCTCTGTGCAAGTCTATGTTATTACACTGTTTGACAAAAACGTCCTGATGATGGGCGAACGCCCGAAACCGGTCGATGACCACAAAAAGAAGCAGGCTATCACGGAAAATATCTCTGATGCTTTCCGGCTCTGCGGAACCAACCACAACAATTGCAATTAAGCCAAACCTACTCCGGTTTAAAAATGTACAGTATTTAAATATAGTTTAGAAATTAATAATTCAACTAATTATATTTAAAAAATAAAACAAAGAAATAGAATCGTAGAGAATAAAATAGTAGAAGGAACGAATCATAGAGTCGTAGAAATAGAAGAAGAATAGGAACATTATGAGAATGAGCTGTGCGTGCGTGTGCACGCGCGCATGTATGTAAGACAAACAAAACTCGTATAGTCGTCAATAATATGTGAACTTTGGCGTTATCAATTTAAGGGTTTATTGTTACACTGGAATACCTGCAAAGAGGCCAAAATCTATACAAAAGTATACGCCTCCTGTGAAGAAATATTTGAGTGAAGGTAGTCTTAAGATTTAAGAATTTTATAGTTTTTAATAAAATATATACTAGTGGTTGGGTCCACATTGCTGGAAACCATTTTAATAAAATGTTCGATGAATTTATTTTAAATATTATAGTTTTTTGTTGAATATATGGATAGGTCCGCTATGTAGTATCCCAGGTTGTAGTACATAACAGAAATATAAAGTTGAAGCCAACTTTCTATACGAACTTGGTATATGATGGATGAGAATCTGAAACCGGTCAAGAACAGCATGGATGTGCATGCTACAACGGATAAATTCCAGAAATTATAGTATTTCGTTTTCTCTTAACGATGCTATTTTGACCATGTCAACAATAATGGTACGGTTGCTTCCTTTTCCATTTTATCTATCAGAAACCAATATAGTTGAGGGATTCATAATGAAAGCAGAAAAATGAAATCATTTAATGTTTAAGTATTCAAGTCTATCAATTCAGAAAAGCCATTTTTAATGAAAATGAAACACTAGCAACGTGAAGATTACAATTTAAGCCAAACTTAGCATTCCATCAACTAATAAAATAAACTGAAAGTTAATAAGATTATGTATAATTTTAACAATATTATTGACATTAATCGAAAAATCAAAGTAATCAGCCATAAAATTATAAACTACCTGACTTTCTTGAGGGTTTGAAGTCTTTTTTGATTTCTATCTAAATCTGCTTGTTTCTTTTCAATTTTTGCATCTAGACTACATTCAGTAGCGGAAACATTTTCAATAAGTGACTTTGTATTTGCAATACTGTTTTTACTAAATTCAACTGCTTCTTTTAGTGCAGATTCAATTCGGTTCATTTCCACTAATGTATTTATACTTGAATTTCTAATATCCTGCAACGTTTTTCATATTTTACATACAAATGGTATAATTATAATTTGATTAATTTGTAAAAATCAAAATTACTCTGAGGTCCACTTCTTTTCTCAACAATTCAAAAATTGACGCCCCTTTAATGGTCACCTGTGATGCTAAATCTCTAGACATCTTCAAATCTTGAATCTATAAGAATAACAACATTTAGTTTTATTATGCAATAATTGTTAATATATTAATTAAATTTTTATATCAGTAAATTCCATATATTTATTTTTTTTATAAATCTCCTAATTAAGGATCCAATTATCCATTATTTCTGCAGGATTTTTACAAAAACTGTTCACTTGCTGAAATAACAGAAAATGACAACTATACTTTCAAATTACTAATTTCTAAATTAATAACTGTATTTAATAGATTTCTCTTATCATCAACATTTACTATATGAAACTATAAAATAAATCTATTTAAATAAATAACATGTACTACATGTGACCGAAAACAGCAATAGCACTTTGAATTTTTCTGGATATGTTTTAATTTCGCTAATCGTCGAAATTAATATTATTCTTCAAACTATTACAAACCATTACTAAAATAACAGATATGATTCTCTAATGCTTTTGAATTACTAAGCAATCTTATGGTAGGTGATCATCAACTGCTTAAGAATACGCCCTTCTTCAGATATCTTGAACAGCTATATTCAAACTGCATAATGCCAAGGCAGTTCACATACTCTCAGATGTCCTAAAGATGGATGAACGTCCGAAACCGATAATGACAACAAAATAAAGCAGCTTCCAGAAATCTTTGATGATTACCAAGTAAAAGTAGAACTCCCGAAATTTTACAAAGTAAATTTCACTATAACTCAGGCCTTAATTGAGCGAATATTTTTTAAAATTTTTAACACAACTCTGATTAGCTTTCCATTTTGAACTTGCTTAATAAGTTTCTTTGCCAAATTGTTACTTTTCATTTTATATATACTTGTGCTTCTCAAGGGAAAATACGCAGCCACTAGTTCACGGATTTTGGCGTTCGTATGGGTAGCCCAACAACAAGAACAATTGCACCAACAGCTCTCAAAAGTATAGCACTTGAATGTTTCACGATTTACATTCTTAACGTTTGCGTTAAAATTGGTGTTTTCTTCGATAACATGTAGCCTTTAACCAACATCTAACAGAAAGTTTACTTACATAAGTTGAAATATCTGTACTGTTTGTTGGCACCCATTGTGAATCAGTATCATTGGCCTGAAGTGCATCATACAATAGTGTGGTTATTTTTAATAATTCTTTTACAGCATATCCATCGGCTTGATATAGTCGTTTTGTATTAAGCATGATATTGGCTTTCACTGCCTTAAAACCAAAGGATTGTTGTTCATTTTAACTGTAAATAACTTACTTCACATAGCTTTATTGTTGAATACCATAAATTCTGCAACAGTTCTGACTAAAAGAATTCTATCTTCTTCGGTAACGTAATTATCATGAATATCGGCATCAGGATCAAATCGTTTTACTAGCCAAATCAAAATATCAGCAATTAATGTGAAATTAGGCAAACGGAAGTTTTCCATTGAAATTAAACGGTTAAATCCTAAAGTTCTCATCATCTCGGTGAAATCTGAAATATTTCATTAAATAACTATAATAACTTACAAAAGGAATAATATAACAAATAATTCCTTGCATTGAATGTACTTCTTAAATCTCTGTAAGACATGTTAATCTCAAAGCACAATTACTAAACAAACAAGTTATAACTTCTACTTAAAAATCTGTAGTACAACATATATCACCATAGCAACCATCAATTCACCACCCTGTCGTCACAACTTCCACATATACAAAGAAAAAACGCCATATAAACGATCAAATAAAATGCTAAAGAGATGAATTTCAGAATTGTTTAAATATGTACATGAGGAGATTCTTTTCTACAAATTGACTATCAAATTCCATATCTAATCCTTTTTTTCTAAAAGATTTAGAAACAGGCGTCTATATAACTACATAATTCCTTTGGTGCACCTATAGACAACTCTTCACTTCAAATATCTGCTAATAACTAAACGGCAAGAAGTCTAATCACAACATTTTACATCTCAGGCTTTATTTTAAGGAATGGAAATGCAGATCTCCACACAGAAGTAGTTAAAAAAAAAAAAAAAAAATGAAGCCTTTGGATTCCATACCTAATAAATCGACAATATAGATATAGTACAATTGCTGTAATAATAACAACTTTCTTTTTCTTTTATTTTGGAATGCTTAATTTGTATTCAAGTAACATTTATTTACAATACATTTTTAAAGATTATTTACATGTTAACAGTATAAAAAGGTAATTACAATTAACTCATAGAACTTAATAACACAGTTATGAAGTCATCGAGTTCCTTCTTTTTCATTTCTATGTTAAAAGTTTCATTCACTTCTTCAGTTTTAAGCACATGAAATCTCTCATTATCACGCAAATGAAATGATAATTGTAAGAGAGGTTCTTCTATAGTGCTTAGAGCACTACTGCCTATTACAAACTGTAATTTAAAAAAAAAAAAAATTATCAAAAGAAAAACTGATTATTTAAAATCGTTAATATGATAAATACCTGAATATTCCAATCAAAATCAAGAAGTTTTAAATCATTCATAGCTTATATAGCTATTCTAATTTTAACAATATTGAGCATAAATAATAACTGCATACGATACTAATTATTAATGAATAACAAATTTTCATATTATTTCAGTAATTATAGAAATAAGTTATCCCAAGCAGTTGCTTTCGGCATTTATGTAAAAAGATAATCACATTAGATTTCGGTAATAGTTCCAACTTCAAATTGTAAACAATTGCATTTTGCATTACCTTCTCAAGTACTGGATGGCATCATCGTTATCACATTATTTTCTATATCATTATTAAACAAATTGTATTTATCATAAAATTATTTCTTATCCCGTATATATTTTCATATATTCTCGAATGGAATGGTTTCTTATCAACGGTTTTGTATATTTTTATCGATTGCAGAGTTTATTTCAGCTTCTTACGGCAAACTCGTGATTAATGAAACTACATTTCAAAAAAGAAAGGTAATGCCTTTTCTTCAGATAGGTTTTCTCCCAACTTCTAAATATGATATAAAACTTGGCCATAGCCATTTAGTTTTTCACAATAAAAAATTTTCTCGCTGAACACTTAGAATTTCTTCAGCATTAAAGAAAAGAAGAAATAACTTCAGTGGGGCCATTCGCTGATTACAATCTTTCATCTAGGATCCTAGAAGAAGCCAATATTGATTGGAAGACAAAAGAACCAATAATTGAGAACCCAAAACTCATAGCGAATCTATTGATTCACCAAGAGAAAATAAATTAACTAAATAACTGTAATATTAGTAATCGGACCAATTTAACAAGCTGGCCTAAGTTGTAAATAAAACCTACAGAAGTAATTGATGAATGTTATTTTCTTATTTGGGTTTGGGGTACTCAGGTTTTGCTCTTAAGAATAACGTAATTTGGTTTGGTGGTATTCAGGTTTTGCTCTTAAGAATAAGGTGGGAATTTCCAATTATGACAGATATTGTTAAAATATTGCCCGTATGAATGTATAAATAATTAGAATAAATCCTGTTTGTGACTAAAGTTGTAATTTTGTCTAGCGATTAGAAAGTAGAAAAATACTGAATTTTATTAAATTATATGTAAGTTTAAAATATTAGAAGCTAGTACTTTGAATAGTTATAAGGTAATCTGAAATTGTAGAAGTGGTGCTTATACTATCTAATTTAAAAGAAAATTAAAACATTTCAAAACGTAGCTATTTCTAACATTATAGTGCATAATACTGTAAATTTCTAATTCTATTCTTCACCTTATTTTGATTTTTTCAGTTTGAGAATACTGATCTCATTTTACAATTGTCCAAAAAATATCAATTGGAAGACCGCTTGACGTGTTCTCATTTGCGTGGTCCGATCTAGGTTTCGTAGTGGTATGGGCTATCATAATGAAAGGGAGGGTACAATCTAAGGTTACTTTTTAATTTAAAGAATTTTATCTACTTTGATTCAGAGATTGCTTAAAATTAAAATTCTTTGCTTTTGACAGCATTCAAAAATGAAATTATGAAAAATGTTGATGAGTTGGAAGCATGGTGTAGGTAATTTTGTGTTTTAATGGAAATGTGTGGCAGTATTTTTAATTTTGCGGCTTCCAAGGTTAGTCATGTTATCTTTTTTAAACTCTCAGACCTAGCAATTAATGTACAGTAACATAGAAGAGGGAGAAATGTTAATGGCTTTAAAGGACTGGAGGAAAGCTATAAGAACACCCCCTTCGTATAGGGTTGGGAAAACAACGTTGAAATTGCAACCCCAATGCATAGTAATTATAGCTATTGTTAGTGCATTGCTTCTGTTGACTATATATCGATCTACTGATAGTAGTGATTCAAGAAAAATACCTGGATACGGAGTGCATAATCTTGATTTAACCAATAGTGAACATCGGTCTGTATGGGAAGGAAGATCAGTTTACAATTCAACTTATCCTATAACTAAGCCTCTGACAACGCACGATGGAATTCTTTTCAAAATAGGTGTTGTAGCTGATATGGATCATTCGTCATTGAGTAAACTTGAATCAAATACATGGATGAGTCAGTATTTAAGAGGTACCTTAATATGGAATCCTAAATCACAAGCTGTAATTGTTTCTTGGGATCCAGCTGGTCCTGTAATGTTAAAATCTAAATATAGCCATTCAGGAAGAGGCATGGAGCTTTCTGAATTAATTACTTTCGATGGGAAGTTACTTTCCGTTGAAGATCGTTCTGGAATAGTTTATGTAATTGAGGATGAAAAAGTCTATCCATGGGTGATACTGTTGGATGGACCTGGGAAAGTAAATAAAGGTATTATTGGTTTATTTCTGTTCATTAAAATTTTCTGTATACGCTTGACTTTTGTTCAAAAATAGATTTATCCGCAATACATGATGAAGATTTATTGGTACGCTCACTGATGAAAAATAAAGTGGTGATGAAATTCTGACGTTCATTAGAATAAGGAGGCACTTTTTTTTCTTTAAGGTTTCAAATCAGAATGGGCTACTGTGAAAGATGAACATCTGATTGTTGGAAGTATGGGAAAGGAATGGACAACACCGACTGGAGAGTTTGTAAATAATAATCCTTTGTGGATAAAAAAAATTAGCAGATTTGGTGAAATAACACACATATCTTGGAGAGATAATTATTTAGCCCTAAGGTCGACAGTAGGAATTTCTTTCCCAGGTAGATATTTTTCAAAATATTAATGTAAATGTTTTGCTTCACATATGAGTATTGTTCTTTAGTAATACATTTAAAAAAATATTTCAATAAAATATTCAAAAAAGTTACAATTACTTTTTTGTATTTAGGATACATGCTACATGAGTCTGGACTTTGGAGTGATATACATAAAAAATGGTTTTTCTTGCCAAGACGAATGTCCCATGATCCTTATAATGAAGAAGCTGATGAACATATGGGAACCAATATACTTTTGATCGCAGATGAGAACTTTAAGAATATAGAGGTATTAATATTATTTTTAACCTTTAAATCGGAAAGTCAATTTTTTTTTTTATCTTGCAGTCAGTAATATGACAGTATTTTTTTTTTCTAAATTAAATATGTTTCATAATCGCTTGCTATTTGTTTCATTTTTATCGATTTGTGTGTGAGGCAGTTACACGAGAGCCACTATTGAATTTTTATTTCTGCCAAATTTGTATAATTAATTTGCATTATTTTAGTAAAGTACAAACCATTAATGGTTTGAAAGCACATTAAACTGAAATAAATCTCCTCTTATTTATGTTAGTTCTCTAACCTTGTAAAGTGATAAGATATGGTTAAGTATTGTAATAATAATAATTTATTTTAATTGCCATTGTTATATTTTATTAAATATGACGCAGCAAATATTTCTCAATATAATTCATATACATCAAGTTTTAGTTTGAAATTTTCATACCATTGTATTTTATACATTTAGCGTATATAATATAATTATATTCTAATTAAAATTACATATATTTTGCGACATCTGACTTTAGTTGATGAAATAGTATTCTACATACATACTTAATAGGCGGTGCAATCCAGTATGAACTTTGGCCTTCCATAGAATACTTTCGTTACACTTAGCTTTGTCTGGTCCGCTTCCAGGTCATTAATCGATCTCATCGTCGGGTGATCTCTTTTTCTTTTAACGAAAAAGCAGCCTCTCAACATTTTGTATGGCATTATGTTCTCTGACAATCTTTCTACATGTCTAAGCCTGCTAATCCTTCTAGATTCGATGAAGCGTATTGTATCTTCATTATTTATTAGCTCATCTACTGGATGGTTCTTATGTACCGGACGCCTTGCATAATATTGGACTAAACCCTTTCAAGAATTTTTGTTGAAAAGTCTCAGTGCTTTAGATCCGATGCTTTTAGTGTCTTGGATTCAACACCATGACAAACAGTTTGTCTTACTAAAGATTTATGGTACATATTTTTTGTTTGTTTCGAAAGATAGACGATTTGAGATTTAATTGGGCCCTATTACCTGCCATAATCTTTTTCAAATCTCGTCGCTTTCCCAGCTTTAGCTCTGTCTCAACTCCAAGGTAAATAAAACGCGCTCAACAGCGTTTTAAAAAGGTACTCATCGTATACATTTTATATTATAGTTCTTACATTTCAAATTTTATTTTGAAATTTTCATACTATTGTATTTTATACATTTGTCATATATTTTATAATTATATTCTGAACATATTGCTAATTTAGGGACTTCTAATTTTAGGATCGAAATAGTATTCTTTTGCAGTTAATTACTTCATAGTATTCTCATTAATACAGAGGAAATGTCGAGAGAATGTGTTATGCCCAATGTTGTGGAGCAGTGTTATGCCCAATCCACAAAAAAGCAGATAAGTTCCTATGCAATAATTATAGAGGAATTACTTTGCTTCCCATAGCAATAAATAAGGAGAAATAATACTGGGTGAATACCATTTCTTGTCCTCAGCCACTTCTGCAGTAGCCTGTTAGATCATCCAGCGCTAAGTCCGTAGATTTCCCTGCCTGGTAAGCATATTGACGATAATTGAGGGGGCACTTCCCCAAAATTTCGTCCCTAATAAATATTTCCATTATCTTCAACGGAAAGGAGGACAGACTTATTAGTCTAACTGACTTTGGTGTTTGATCTGCGATCCTCCCAATCTAAGGGAGAAACAGTATATTCACCTTCTGCCATATTCTTGGGGAATCTTGAGACAGTCTCTGAAGATTGTACTTAGGTGCGGGATTAGCATCTCCCCAGCTTTTTGCAAAAAGACTAAGAATTTCCATCCAGCCCTGGTGATAAAGGACTGGAATCGTGCAATAGCCCATCGTAGGCTATTTTTTTGGATGTACAACGTGGGCTGCAATTTTCCAATCTGCTCAATTGGGCCTTCTTTGCCTCCCTGAACAGATCGTCTTAGACCCAGATGGGAAGATCCTGGAAAATGTGTGCTCATGAGTAGCCCAGGGATTTGTAGGTTCCACCATCTTTCCTCAGGAAACCCATCCTATCTGCAGTACCTTCCCTTGCCACGATCCTGTGGATTCTGGCGCATTCCGGAGGTCAGTGACGTCTTCGTAGAATCTCCGCCAGGCACTTCGCTTGGCCTTTTTTTATTGTACTGTGTCAGTACACGTTTATATGTTACCCAGTCCTGGCTTTATTAAACAGCCTTCTCACCTCTCGCCTTCTCTTCTCTAGGTGATTATTCACTAAATGTTTTCGAGCTCTGAGGCCTTGCCCTCTCTGGACAGTTTTCCCGGTAGGTGTCCAAAATCACCACATTTATCTGGTCAACCGCCCGTTCTCCACCACTCCCACATCTACCTTAAAGTCATTGGGGGACTCACTGAAATTTTGAACGAATCATTCTCAATGAGTCTGCTTCGCGCTTCGAAGTCTACTAATGACGAGTGGTAGAGTGCATATATCGAACCTAATGTGCATATGAGCTGAGTATGACGGTTCATTTGATACATTCCAATTAGTTATATTATTTGATATGCAGCGTGAGGCAAGGGTCAAATCTACATCAGAGATATTTTCCGTGATAGCCTGCTTCTTTTTGTGGTCATTGACAGGTTTCGGGCGTTCGCCCATCTTCAGGAAGTTTTTGTCAAAACAGTGATAACATAGACTTGCACAGAGCAAATTTAGTTGATACACTACAAAATTTGATATACATCGACCGAAACCGGTCGATGGCAACAAAAAGAGGCAGGCTATCATGGAAAATATCTCTAATGCTTTCCAGCTCTGCGGAACTAACCACATCAAATCTAACACCTCCCTCCTCGGCGCAGTCGTAAAAATTGGTTTCAAGCCTATATTAGCTACATATTCGCTAGCATTCAATTCGTGAAGCAAGTTACCTCTTTGATTGATGTCCGTGCTCCCCGTGTCGCACCCAAAAACTAGTTGTAGATTCCTTCTCCCAATATATGCGACTATTTCACTTAGCACTTTATCACCAGTAAAGTACGCTGAGCTGACCAAGAGTCTTCTTATTCGCTCTTCGGTGCTGAAGTTAAGGAAGCTGTAATAAAATCTGCGGAGCATACCAGTATTAAACTGCAGCTACTGTAATGTTATTTTGACACAGACTTGTTGTATAATACCTTACCAAATTTAGAGTAGAGGCTTCCAGGCCCCCCGTCTCGACTTTGGCAAGTCTGCCTTTGTACTGCCATTTGGCGATTCTTCGTCCTTCCCCAACGCCTTTGCTTCCTCTGAGTTTTTATTTTTTGGGGGCTTATACCTAAAATTTAGTGCCTTCAACCAAAAACAGGGACATATTGAGCCTTTTCGACCCTGCCCATCTCTATGATTCCCACCTCTATAAAAGTTTGTAGTCTCTTTCGAGATCCCCGACAGATGGGCGAAAGGCACCTCTTCCTCCGTCATTTTTTCAGTAGTTTCTAGCGATTTCAACTTGAAGCTGGAACCTGAACCGGTATGTGTAATTGATCTGTAACCTTCGTATAAATATGTATGGCTGGTATATTCGCCATATTCCCTGAAGAGATGGCTAATTCACCTCCCATCCTACAAAGCGGGAAGGAAGGATCAGGTTTGATGGAGAATTAGGGAAGGAACTAGTATTTGGGTGCCTGCGAAGGGTTTCCGCTAGGCCCGCCAGAGCCCTGTTGGCCGTTCTCCGAAAAGTGCCTTGCCCAGTTCTTATAACGTGGACCTAGGGTTAGATAGCCAACCCGATTCGAATCCTAGATTTGAAGACCGGGAAGTAGGTAGATGAAAGACTTCCCAGAAAATGCTTATTAGGAATCCTGGCGGTAATAGGTTGTGCGGGCATTCATAACCATTGCAAGGCCGTTCCTGATTCCTATAGCGACCATTCCATACTATTACTGTATTTCACCGCTATCGCGATCTCACCGGTTCTTTGCGACAAGTTTTAAATTCTTCAAGGCTTGTGCCTTCTCCTTTCATACTCCTTAGATGAACATATTTTGATTTTGTAGCGTATACTAAAATTCAGTGGATACTACCTACATTTATCTCTGATCCCTGAATCTCTTATCGAAATACCGCAACGTTTCCATAAGATCACATCGAGGGCAAGCAGCTGTTTCGAATCTCTACGATAGTACAGTATTCCGCTGCATATATTACTGTGCTTTCTACAAAAACATAGAATACGTTTTTGTTTGTAATCATTCTTTTTTCATTGATCTTTGACAATCAAATTCATGGTATTATCTTTTCCCAGTATGAATTTCATGAGCGGCGTATACTTCCAACAGTTGTTAGGTCCTAGCTAATTTTATCTTCTGCAATATTCCATTAATTCTTAATAATCCAAATAATTGTTGCAGGTAGTTACAATAGGTGAAGTGTTACCTACTCATGGTTTTTCCAGTTTCAAATTTATACCAGGTACCAAAGATGAAGTTATAATTGCCTTAAAATCGTATGAAGTAAATGGTCGTACAGGAACTTATATACTGGCATTTACAATTCAAGGAAAAATCCTATTAGGTGAAACAAAAATTGATGACTATAAATTTGAAGGATTTGAATTTATATAATAATGAATTAACTGGTAGTGTTTTTTTTATTGTATGCAAAATGAAATGTAAATATTTTCCAACTATTAGAAACAAAAATTAATGAAAGCAGATATTGCAAATTACAGTATTTGTTACTCAGTTATTCCAAATTACTGTGATAGTATTTAAAAAGAAAATTAGAAAAATTTTCTATGAAAATAAAACATTTTTAATAAAATTACTTTTGATTTTTAATAAAAAAACTCTGTCGAAATATCTTATATTAGAAAAAATTCCTGTGTGAAACTGTCACTCGACTTTCTCAGAAGAAATTAGTGATTAGTATACTACTCACAGGACTCCAAATTGCATTACTATTATTAGCCTGCAAATATAATAATCCTAATTAAACAAATATTTCTTGAAACTTGGAATTTTTGCTAACGTTTAATTCTCCTGCATTTTACATATAAATTTAGGATGTGGGAAACCGTATGTTATACCGATTGGTTTTTAGAATGTAGTTTTTATTTGAATGCGGACTACATTGGGACAGATGGAGCGCCTGTATCACTAAACAGTTCTGGAAATTAGATTAGAAGCACAGTGGGCAACAATTATTTTAAAACATTTGTTTCAACAAAATTATTTGAAATGATGGGCATTGAAATAATGATATTCTTTAATTTTGAAGTTGAAGTTTATTTTTTCCGTGAATTTGCTTTTTCATCACATGAAGTGCATTTGAATAGTATATCCGTTTTGAACCAGGATATCTAGCCTCTGCAAATCGTGACATAATATGCTCTTTTTTATGAATCTGTCCATCTTTATAAATGTCTAAATGAAAGTATGTATTCGACTCCATAGCTGCCTCTACTCTTATAATGCACAAAAAACCGGCTGAGGCCTTCCCAAAATATCTTGAAAACGGTGAGTCTTAATTAAATTTGCTCCCTATACCTATTGACCAGATATTTAAAATGATGTATAAAGCGAAGGACCGATAGCTCATATTCCAAATTTGAGCTCATACAGCTCATTTAAACATTTTTTTTTCAAAATATTTGAGAAAATATTAAACAAATTGTAATAGAACTAAAACTTTGTTACTTCCTCTCTTTAGATAAATAAATACAATATCCAGTTTGAGCTTCAGCCCCTTTTTTTATGCTGTTCACCACAACACAGACATTCTTAAAAAAGAGGCAGCTATGGAGTCGAATACATACTTTCATGTAGATATTTATAACGAGATGATAAAGATTCAGTCAAAGATAGCATATGTCCTGTTTTCCAGAGGCTGTTCCCAGACTTCCTGGTTCAAGAAGACACTACTAAAATGCATTTAATGTAATAGTGTAACGGTCGGAAGAAAGGTAAATTGAAAATTTTCACCTAATGTGATGAGTATGCAAATTTACGGAAAAAATTAAATTTGATTTATTGCTATATATGAATAACTTCAAAATCGAAGTATATCATTATTTCATATAACGTTTTTTGGAATAAATTATTTCACCAGTTTATTTGAAATAATCTGTATGAAGTAATTAGTTGCTTGAAATAGTATTTCAAATAATGCCCAGCTCTGATTAGAGGTATCCTATCGTCACAAAACCACTCTAAATAAATTTTTTCAGAAATATGTTTTAAATAAAAGTGATTTACACAGAGATAACATCCCAAGTTTCAACTCAAGTGTTGAGAAAATCCCGAAAAACTCAGAAAACCTATTCGGAAAAATATTTCCGGTTTTCTTCAAATTTGGAGTTCAACCTTAGGCGTAGACCTGTACACTGCGTTGAAGTGGCCATTGGGAAGAAAACTTAACGTTGCAGTACTAGAACCCTCTAGATTTTTTGGAGAAAAATGTGTCAAATAAAAGTAACAGATCTACATGAATGCAAAACATTTGAGTTTCCGGGTTATATGTATGTACTTGGTATGAGAAGTTCAAAGAAAAATTAATTAGAGTCAAGGTAAATTGCAATTGTCGTTTAAGGAATGTTGACCGAAATCTTTTTTGACCGGTTTCGTATTTATACAATCTATTCGCTAAAAACTTTTTTTTAGCGAGGAATACCTTTTTTTCAGAAGAATTCAAAACATGAATTTCGAAAATTTGATACGCTGTAATAAGAAAGTTGAATGCTGAAGAATATTCTGGGCTGGCTAAGCAATACGCAAGAGACGCACCTGCACAATTCCCTGCGCTCAAATAGACCCGGGACTAATAAAGTATAAAAAACAAAATTGGTTAATATTCCAAAAATGTTATAATTTTTGATACTTCATTTAATAGGTCATGTAAAAACCTTATCTACAAACATGAAGTTGTTCTTGATAAAGTTGAGTTTCTAATTTAATAACAGTTATTAATTTAGGACGAGATTATTCATAGTTAATTCAAGAAAGAACATTTTTGATCCGTTTTATAAACAAAAACATTTTTGATCCGTTTTATAAACAAAAATAACCTTCAATATGCTCAATGGGCAGCGTGATAAAATAAACATTACATTCCTTCTGTTATAAAAGAAAATGTAGCATTTTTTTTAAGATTTTCAAAAGTGTATTTTCAACGGAATTTGGGCTTTAGATTCATGAAGAACGAGAAAATGCTTTAGAAAAAGTGATTATATGGAAAGTAATATACTCGAAATTGAAAAACTGCAGCAAGTTTAACAAAATAAAAATTACCATTAAAAATGCTCAATGGACATAATAAAGTAATCATTCTGAAATGTCTTTAATTTCATAAAATTTAAATTTTTATCCTCCAGTAAGTATTCTACCAAAATATGGAAAAAGAGAGAAAGATATTTAAAAATTGGAATTTGCTTAATTTTTTTTTTTAATTAACACAAAATTTTTAAAACATAATTTTATTTTGGTGATTCAAGCAATGCTAGAGAGATCAGATTATCATAAAAAGAGCATACAGTAATAATGTTGTAATTATTAATGTTTTTATTCTCAATATTAAAAACACTGTCAATTTTTTCTTCTGAAATGAAACTCCAATCGATTCCATAATTAATACTCTCATGCTCTTTATATAAAGCAATTATTTTCTCATCGATTGCATCAATTACAACAGATCCGAAGTACATGCATGAAGCACATATTTTGTGACATGTTTTTGGTTCCCACTTTAATCTCCAAACGCCACCGCCTATATTAATCTGATTTCTTGGCCTTTTCATATTCCTTACATCCCAGAATAGAAGGTTCTCATCATAGCTAGAACAAATTTATAAAGAAATCTGTAAAATAATCATTCATCAACATATAATATTAAAAAAAATTTTATTTACCTTCCAGATATTAAAACATATTCCTTTTTAAAATTCATATGCAAACTTGTGACGCCTGCAGAATGGGACGTATTTGTGCTTATCACTTGGCCTACCCGAGTATCAAAACAATTCAATTTGCAATCATCACCGCCTAAAGTGGAAATATATTGTAAGAATATCTTACTGGTATTTCAAAGGGCTGAAGACAAAATTATTATAGGTGTGGATAGTAATGCCAGATCTAAACTGTGGTATGATAGAATAACAAATAACAGGGAATGAAAAATTGAGGAATTCATATTATCTAAAAATCTATTTCTATTACATGAAGATAATATCTACCAACGTTTGAAACAAAGAATGGTAGAAGAAACAGAGATTTAACTATTCCAAGTGATTTCAAACACAAAACTGAAGAATAAGCTCAAAAGATAGCTTACCTGATCATAGATATGCTGTGTAAAATATAGTAATTTGAATGATCAGACAATTATGAGCACTCATCATTTGATTAGATTTAATATAAATAAATCTAACTGGGAGAGCTTTCCTGCTCATTTAAAGGAAATGCTAAATAAGCATATAGCCGACCTGGATAATACTTAGCAGAATTAGCAAATAAATCAGAGACTTGGAATTATTAAAATACAATCTATAATAGTAAGGGCATATAAAAAGGCAATACCACACATAGAGGATTACCAAGCCTTTGAAAAATAGATCGGTCAAATGGTGGAATGAAGTATTAAGAAAGATAGGCAAAAATCTTAGGAAGGAGAGGCAAATTACCAACGGTCATACAGTAGTCAAGAGTTACATAATCGAAGGATAGCACAATATTGTAGTCTTAGAAAAGAATATGAGCAGAAATTAAAATTAGCCAAGATGATATCGTGGAAGGAGGTATGTAATAATAAGGGAAAATTGGATACATGGAATGCAGTATACAAATGAACAGCGGAAAAAGTAAAAGTCCAAACTCTGGCAACAGTTATGAAGGAAAATGGGGAATTCGCTTCTCTAAGTAATGTACATGGAAGTAGCGTTCAACGCAGCATGAAAGCCAGCAATCTTATATACTACATGCTACCAATATATATTATTATATACTACATGCTATCAATATAAATTTCAATTACCCAAAATAATACGCTAAAAGTGTTTTCTTTTCTTATTTGACTGTGCTTGATTTTGTTAAATATTTTTTGTAATATGCAATATGAATTGTAATTGCTGTATATATTAATGAAGCATGTAGAATATAAATAACTCCTCCAGGATAGGGGTACCTACTCAAGAAGAGAGAGAAAAACCACACCACATAGGTGCAAGAGAAAATACAAATTATACTTGGATGTTATAATAATTTAACCCAAGAGGAGAAACAGCATATGAAATTAATTCTGCTTTACAAAATTAATTTCTTATTACCTCAATTATTTTGCCACTAATCATTCAATTTTATTACCTGAATAAAACGAATTAATATTCCAATAATTGAACGCTACTATCCAAGCTTCAAAATCATGTATATTCCAAGTATTATCTTCATAAAATATTTCATCTTTAAAAGAAACTACGGTCACATGACCTGAAGAACTGCTAACCACAATTTTTACTGTGAAATTAGTAATTCCCGTTGACCAGTCAAGGGAAAGAAGTAATGTTTCATCATCAGATGTTAATTTCTTTCTATAAACTTCTTTTAAATGAACTTCATCTTCGTTTTCTGAAATTATAGTATAACTATGAATTACATACTAATTTATGGTATTCTAATAAAAAGGAAAAAATATTACATACCCACCAGTAGTAATATTCTAAGTTCACCTACAGCATTTACCAATGCTAAATATATATTATTTTCTAGCTTAACATGGCACCATTTACAATCTAATATACCCGGCATTGATAACTTCTGTAATACTTTTAAAAGTCCATCGAATATATGGGAAAATTTAAATAAATATAAATATCCCACTCTCTTCTCTGTTGCCATATCGGATTTAAAATTTTCGTCAACTTCTGCTAACTGATAAGTTCCACATACAAATAAATCATGATAATTATCAATTGGACACCATTCAATACTATCTGCATTCAAATCAGTTGTAAAAGTTGTTTTCTTCTTTAATGTTGTCATTTTCACAAATCGCTAAAAAATATATATTAACATATCTCTCAATTACAGAGTTTTTATAGTCATACAATTAGAACAATTTCTATAATTATCCTGTTAAAAAATAAGTTCATATCTAAGAAATAAATTAAATTCAAAATTTTCAGAATATAATGCTTTAAGTATTTAAGAAAAGTAATTAACTTTACTGGTAATTTGAATATATTCTTAGTTAATTAGATGATTCCTCCTTGTTTCTTTAAACAATTCCCAATTCTACATATGATAAGTTTTTACTGCAGCAGAAATTGCAAGTTTCTAAAAGAATAATAATAAATAAGCAAAATTAATTTGTTTATTGTAACATTCTATTAATTTTTATTAGAATCCATTTCAATCATTTGATTTGGGAATTTATTTATGTACTTATTTTTTATCAAATAAAATTCATAATTTACCTATGTGATGGACATAGAAATTACAAACAGCGGTATTAACACAATTTCATCGGGGTATTATTAAGTAATAGTTTATTGTTGCTAGATTAATTTGCCAAAGTATTATGCCGGAAACATACATTTGTATCTTTCTTTGGCGAAATAAGGCATACATTATTTGTAGATGGCTTAAATACTCTAGGGCAAAGTAAATGGAAACAGTAAAAATCTAAATTTGTTAGCCGACTGATTAAAAAAACACGAACAACCGAATGATTCATTGGCTCAAGTATTTCTTGAAAAGGGGGAAAAAAATTATTGTAAATCACTAACCTTATCTAAGATAATTGAATCAAAATACTGTTTTAGAAGAGAAGAATGAATTCATTTTTCTTTATGCAGTATAATAAAACCTGAAAAATGACATTTCAAAATAAAACCATCATAAGAAAAATATCAATGTTAATGAAAAAACAATTATTCTGAAAAAATATCTATCTGGTCATAAGTTTTATTTACAATAGAAATTGCAAGGTTCTGAAGGTATTATATATAAAATAAAAGTAACAAACAATACTACTGGTAAATCTATAATTTAGTTTTTTTCTTTTATTCATATTATATGCCATTACAAAAAACCAACTTTTATCTGCTAATTATTCGCCATTATAAAAATAAATTCACATTAACCGGATTTCAGAAGATTTAAGTAAAGAAACGTTTTTAATGTTCTTTCATATTAAATAATATTATTCTTTAAACATATTTTATATCCAACAAACCTGTTACAGAAAACCTAATTAAGGAGGTAGTTTGATATTTTGTACTATAAGGAAATGCTTACATCATTCATTTTTCCCTCGATAAACATTAAATACGTACATAAAACAAAATTTTGTTGTGCACAACACGAAAAACAGAATGAACGAAATCCCCTTATTTACAATAACAAAATTAAAAATTATTTAATAAATAAAAAAATTACACACACAAACAAAACATGACTAGAGTCAAAAAAGTTCCAGTCGAAATATTTCTTAAAATAATGAGGCGATTAAGAAAAAAATATATTTGTTAATTAAAGTATATTCGGAATATGTTTTTATCAACTTTGCTAACAAAAATAACGAAATGTAAGATATTTGCAATGTATACATTTAAGAAAATACCCACATCATTTATGTAATTATGCTAAGGGAATTAAATACATTTTTGAAATTCTTGCGAGGCTCCTTTCTTAACAATATTTAAATATAAGTCTCTTAAGAAGGAAACAAACATATTTTTAGAGTAGTTCTACCCAGGAGTGTTTCAGAATAAGTACAATTTTACCACATACGTGATATGGTTGATAAAAATGATACTGCCTATCATTACTTTTTAATAAGCTTCGGTTTTTTACCGATTGGTTTGGTACGAAATTGTGAAATTACACTCACTCAGAAGTGATAAACAGATAGAATGACTGCATGAAAAATATAACTAATAGAAAAATCAATGTTAGGTTTTCTTACAAATGCATTCAGAACCTCACTCAGTTAGTACGGAAGACGGAATAAATCACAACCTCGCATTCCTTTTTATAAAAATAATGTAATAGATTACAAAAATCTATTTTCATTAGTTGTCCTGCGCTTATTTAATGAATGAAAAAACGACTTGTAAACTTTTAGATTAGATTAGTACCAGACCTCACATTGAGGCATAATCCTAATCCACTATCTTCTGCATTTAAAGCGCTGCCGTATTAATACAAACAAAGAACTTCAAATAAATTTTTGTGACTTAAATATAATACTGTATAAATAATTTTGTTTTAAACATTAGGAACTTTTTTTTCCTGAGCTATGAAATAAATTAATCCATACTAAATTGACAGTAAAATGACTGATTTATATAACACTCTAATGTTTTCAGTTGTTTGAAAACTCTCTCTAGTCCAAATAAAAAAGGATTTATCATTGTCTCGCACTTCTCTCTGTTTCCATCAAACACTCGCGGACAAGGATTCTTGCATGCACTATTCCACGTTTCAGACGTTCAGCTGAAGATTTACTACCAGCATAGGTTGGCCTTATATCTTTACCCATTTCTTCTATCACGGCTAGTAATTGAGCATATTTAGATTGACCAGGAATAAATGGAGTTCCTCCGTTATTAATGTTACGTAGCGAGGATGGACTTCCACCCTCCGTTAAACCTCCTATAGAATTATCCAAAGCTGGGCTTTCTTCTTCCATCATCATCATTTCTAACTTTCAAACTGTGAGATAAGAATTTAATTTAAGACAATTACAATCTTCTGGTCATAATGAACACTTTGAAACGTACCTGTTGTTAGGACTAGAAAATAATTGTATTTATCCAGCATCAAATACATTCAGGATCCATTAAATAAACTGTAAAGATGTTAAATTTAAAATATGCTTTAATCAAATTATTTTAATCATAACCTCGTTTCAAAATTGATAAGGAGCCTCCAACCCACAGTTAAAAAATGTATTATAAAAAAAAAAAGAAGAAAAAAATACAGTGTTGCCCATAACTCACCTTTTTTTTAAATGTTCTTAAAAAAAATGTTTGACAATCTGCGCGTAACTTGAATGAGACACCACAAATAATTATAACGTTACAGATGGAGAGAACGTAAAGTTCTTTTTACATTGGAAAATAAATTCATGAAGTTTTATGTTACCAATAACATAAATATCTTTTACTAAAAAAATTATAATTAAAATAAAACTTTCTTACATGTAAATTGGGTTAATCCAGGAACTATGTTCGAATAATAAAGTTTTTTTTTCTTCAATATTTCCAATTACAGAACCATCATATAAACGCAACCAGAATAAAATTGATAAACTCCCAACTTGTTTACACGGTTGAATATCCCCCTCCCTAAGAGACAGGTATAATTATGTATGATGATGACAAGCCTTTGTATTTTTAGGGTATAACAAGATTTACTTAAATTTAAAATAAAATTAGACAAAGCTTAACATAAATTTTATAATACGTATAAATCTCTATATTGAAATTAGAAAATAAAATACATACAGGTAGATAAATTACTGTATTTAGTGATAAATGCATTAAATACAATTAATAAATGTAATTTGACGGTTAAATGTGCATTTATTAAAGGATATTTATACTTTTTTTTATTTACCTTTTAATTAATACCTAAAATTACCATTCACTTCTGTTGGTATATATTTATAAAATAACAACTGCTAAGAATAACTCCTTTTAATACAATTATATATAAAACGATAAATTTTTCTCCAAACATTTAGGATTTGTCTGAACATAAATATAGAGGTAGTAGGGATAAGTACCAACCTACTAATCTTGGCAGGCAGAGAATTGATGATTATATTATGGCTCAATAGAGCGCTCTCAAAACACTGAACTAACAACCTATAACATTTAAAATTAACGCCATAAAATTCCGCACAACTATCCAAAATAATTTTTTTTGGAAAAATGAGGGGGCAAAATCCGATCCTTACCTCCAAGTGGTACCTCCTGGACTACCCTCATTGTGAGGAGGCTAACGAGAACTGTTGGGAAGAAATATCTCAAAGCCTTAATGAAGGCATTCTTTCTACTGGAAGAAGAACCCGATACTAAACTCCCTGGTACTCCAGATTAGGAGTTAAAGCAAACGTGCCAGCTCCACATTCTTCGGAAAAAATGTAAAATGCTGAAAGATAAAAAATAAGGCTCAAAATGCCGGATGATTTAAAAGGAACAGACAAGGAACTCGGCCACAGTTTTTATACTTGGGATGCTGGAACGTTCAGGGAATAAATAACGAGAGGGATCTGGTAATTGAAGAGATGGGAAAATGTAAAGAGTAGTGCTGTCGGAGTCGAAGAAGAAGGGGAACGGAGAAGAGATTATAGGGAAATACGTCCCACATATGGAGGGGTGTAGATAAAAGTTTTATGGCAAAAGCTGGAGTGAGCGTAATGTAAGAAAAACTCATAAAAACCAGATCAGTAATTGGAATTGCTATAACGAACGCCTACTAACAGTGGGTACCACCATATTTTGCACAGAAATTTGCATAATTAGAACATATGCCAAATAATGACTCTCTGGATTTGGAAAAGGATATATTTTGGATTGCTGTAGAAGATTTTATGCAAAGCATTCCGAAACGGAAAAAAATAGTGTTTTTGGGGGGTCTGAAGGGAAGAGTAGGAGAGCTACAGACAGCAGGATAGAGGGCCAATCAATTGGGAAGATCAAATAATGATAACGGCGAAAGACTCATCCAATATCCAAATATGTGAGAACTATGATCTATGGATAAATACTTCCTTCCAACCCCGAGATATACATACCTCATGGTACCAGCAAACTCGGAATTTAAAATCAATAATAGATTAAATAAAGGCAAACTGAATACCACGACAGAAATTATAGATTCCAGAGTTTAATGGGGAATGGAATGCGGGTCTGACCAAAACTTCCTCAAAACAATAATGGATTTCCTATTGAGTAAGAAAGTAGTCCAAGTAATAAACAATTTAGATGAGATAAAAACAACAGTAGAGGACATAGGTGGTGAAGTTTAGGTTCCAAAGCACAGAAAAAAGAAACACTTGGATGTTAATAAACCCAAAATTAATAGACCTGGCAGTTAATAAATAGCAAAAAGCAAGCATATCAATCGTGGCTGAACTAAAAAAATAGTAAACCTCGGGAAACTATGTGTAAGCAAAAACTAGTATATAGGAATAACAAAGAGCTAGGAACGAAGAATGGGATAGAACGTGTGCGAATATCAATAGGCACCTGGGTTACAAGAGATCAACAGCAGCTTGGGTTATTTTTAAAGATTTGAGAAGTCCAGTAAACCTTAACCCCATTAGCTTGGATGACTAGGAAAGATATTTTACAGATATCCTGCATGAAGATAGAGAGGAATTCAGAGAGGAAACCAAGCCCCAGTACAAAGACACAGGAATGAGGGTAACTAAGAAAGCTAACAGGGAATTGAAAATGGAGAAAAAAAACAAGAAACCTGGTCCAGGATGAGTTAAGATGGAGGTACTGAAGTATGGTGGAGAAAAAGTGGTGATTCTATTAACGCGGCTATTAATCGTATACTAGTAGGTGATGCAATACGCTCAGAGATGAAACTAGGATACCTTAGTTCCATTCTCAGGAAAGGCGATAAGAAACTTTGTGACGATTGCAGAGGAATATGCGATAAACCCATTTATAAAAATACTTGGCAGGATTATAAAGAATTATTTGGAATAAGCTCTTCAATGTTCGGAGGACCAAAGTGGTTTACGGCAGGGAAGTCCTGCATTGACCAAATATTTACTGTTCATTAGCTCCTAAAAAACATCAAGCAGTCTCAAAAGATGTTGAGATGGTAAGATAGATCTGAAAAAAATATGCAGTGTCCCACGAGAACGTCTGTGTGTCCCATGGAAGGTATGAGCAAGAAAAAATTGAGGATCCCCTCATTAGGATCATCCGGGAGATGTACGAAGGAAACACCTGTCAAGTACGGTAGGGAATCACCTATCGAATAACCATCAAACATCAAAAGATTCCTGCACAGGTCGCCGACAATTTTAAAGATATATTTAAAGATGTCCCTTCAGGACTGAAGAAGAAAATGTTATAAAATGGGACCTTAAGATAAAACCTCCTTTTTGCCGACGATCAAGAAATAATAGTTCAAGACATAGAGGACGGTAGTTATATGCTTAGAAAGCTAAAAGTGGATTATGAGCAATGGGGGGCTTGAAATAAACCCAGAAAAAATAGAATATCGGAATATCTGTCGGAAGAGAGGAGAACGAGTTGAGTTAGGGAAAAAGCTGAAAATTGCTCCGAATTTTAATTAGCATGGCATCTTAGTAGACATAAATGGGTTTAAGAAGGAATATGCGAAGGAAAAAAGTCAATCTCTATGTTAAACTATGACTTATGGAGCAGGAGCATTCTACCAAAAACAAAACCTAACATTTTTAAAGGATTGTGCTCAGCATAATGGCTTATAGGTCCATAGATATGGACCATAAAAGAAAAGGCTAAAAAAAACTATTGGCAACAGAAATGGACTTTTGGAGACGGTGAGAAAGAACTTCCAGGATAAAAAGAATAAGGAGAACATCCAGATTAGGGAAGTGATGGAATTAAAGAACAGTATATTACAGAAAATAGAAAAAAAAAAGATCGTATGATTCGGATATCTAAAAAGAATGTTTCAGGGAAGGTTACCAAAACGGGTCTACGATTGGCAAATTGAATATCCCCCCTTACTTTAACACGGTCGCTCTTTATACTTTACCGCCGGATCCCAAGGTCTGTGTGTGCGCTTCTTATTTCTCTTGATTTTTCGTCCATCTATACAGAAATGTCTCCATATTGAGTGCATCTGTGAAAATTAACTATTCTACTTCCAAAAATTATCGCGCCTGCAGTTAGTACTCGACACCGCTTCTGCTTGCGCTTGGTGGGTTGCTGCAGCTATTCTTCTCTTTCACTTTCGTCGGGTTCAACCGCGTCATAAAAGGCGTCGGTGCTGCACTCCACCATCTTTAGGACACGATCATAGTCATAAAAAAGGAGGGTTCAGCGTCTTTCGGCTTCGCTATATCCCTACGCTATTTCTGAGTTGAGCGTATTCCTGGCCAGAGTGGATCCGTACCTATACACTAAAAAAGTTGACGAAGAGATTCTACTCGCCCAGATTCAAAGTGTCAGATCTTTTCATCAGTAGGTCATTTGTCTGTTGGCGAAAATTACCCTTTCGCCCTTTTTATTACTTCACTACAGTTAATCCCTTGCCATTTCCAAATTATTAATTTTTTTTTTTCTTTCATCGCCCGCCTCGTTCTCACGCCTCCCGCATATTTACCTCTCTTTCTCTCTTGGTGGTGGGATTGTCGGCACCTTTATCTCTCGGGTTTCGCCCCTATCTTACTTCCCCACACTCTTCAAACATCCTCTATTTCTGCAAAATTTCGTCACTTCCTCTCTATCTCTCGCCCGTACAACATTGTTTGTGTCGTTCTCTTCTTCTGTCGTCCTACTTGTTAACCGTTGTGTGTCAGTTCATAGTTCGCCTTGTCCTCCGATTTAGATCACATTATATGCGCCTTCGCCTTACAAGTTAACATTTATTACCTTGTTAGCGATAAAATTCGTCTTTCCGTGCCATCTCTTCAGGAGCACTCATCCTCCGCGCCTTGGTTGCTTCACTACTCTCAGCAGCTTCAACAACAGCGTCAACCGATTCACCAAGCCCTCTGCTTCCTTTATCTGCGCCTAAATTCCTTTCTTCATTACGCCCTTACACACACACACACACACACAAATACATACTCACACGCCACCCTTCCTTTCCCAATCCACCTATCGCATCATCAGAAGGGTAAGTCTCGCCTCTTTTTATTTCAGCTATTTTCTTCATCCTTTACACTACTACTTGCTTTTGTATTTTGTCTCCTCGCTCGCCACCGCACCTGGGTGTCTGCCGCGCAGACAATATTATTTAAAAAGAATTAAATAAATTTTTAACATTCCAATACTGTACAAAATCGGATGAACGGAAGTGCAAATTTTTTGTTTTTAATTTCTCATATCTTTCTTGACAATGACATTATCAGGTTTCTTTAAACTTGATAGACGAACCAATCATCAATTTTGTTTGAATTTTCTTTCGCAAAAATTGATTTAGGTTGTTCTGGGATATCTGCTGCCCTCTAAAATGCCAATTATTATAGTATAGGTACCACAGATATGTATAAAAAAAGGATTAAATATTTAGTAAAAATTCTAATTATTAGCAAATTATTAGAAGTATTGGTACCCACAACTAACAACTAATTTTACTTTCGTTTTTCACTTACAATGTTGAGCCAACAAAGCTTTCATCTCCCACAGGAATTAAAACGTAGGCCGTTGGCGTCAAAGACAAGAGTATTAACACTGAGTAACACTGCTCAAGCGAATATTGTTCGCACAACTTAAAATAACTAATAATACTAATTAACCCTCACTTCAAATTTTGAAAGATGCTTTCATAGTGAGCTAACAAGATCGATAGTTTTTATTTGAAGATGCCCCCAAGCGAAAAATTGAGACGAAATTCAGGGTTCGGTAGAGAAGTTTATCTTTGAAAGAATGATCAATTTCGCGATTCTGTTATCTATAAATGTCACAATCCGGACAGTATGGAGAAATCTTAAAACAAGTAAAAGCTTTGAGAAATTATTTAAGTATAATGTGACAAACATAAGAAGTAACATAAACAATATTGTAAAACATAAAAAAAGTAACTAATTTATAATGACTTCTGTTATTTTACTTTTTTATTAATTTATTTCTCAAATGATTTGAGAGCAGCTGCTATTTGATTCCAGATGATATGATCGATTACCTGAATCTTCCTCACTTATTATTCTATCTTCCTCTAAAGACAAAAATAAATTCTCAGGATTAAATATTTCCAAACAGATTTTAAATATTTTCCATCTTCTCTTCCTCCTTATCATTAGATTAAGAAAGAAATTCCACCGCGATCTACACTAGGAGGTCTATTGTGGATATCCTTATCATTAATTAATCAATATTCTTCAAAAGTAAGAAAAACAATCAATCAGGTTGATCAAATAACGGAGAGGGACTTAATATTCCTTTCAAGAGGAATATATTTTTTAAATAAAGAGTTTTAAAAAAGGATTTTAATAACGTCCTTTAAATATACAGATATGGTTGGATTCGCAACCCAGCGTTATCTGGACGCCATAGAAGCTATTCCTCATTTTTAAATAACCTGATATGATAAAAGCTTTAATATTTTGACCAATAAGTTTATAATAGATGTAAATTCTTGAAGAATTTGGTCGGTAAGAATAAATTCAAATTGGCCAAATTCATCTAGAACCTACAACCATTGTAACCTGATATGATTAATTATTATATAATTCATAATTTCATTAAATATTAAAATTACCTTTCTAATCTTTCACTTTTATTTATATTTTAATTCCTACTATTTTAAAGATTTTCTTATTTTCTCTGTTTTTTGTTCATTTTCCTTATACATGCTGCTAATTGCTGTGAAGAATATAAAGATTTTTGTTTGTATCAGTGTGCCTCTATAATTAGGACTGGAACGACTATAATACTGGCTCTTTTTTGTTCTAAGCATACTCCTTGCTCAAAGCCAAGCTATGTAGCAATGAAATTAAATAATAATAAAAATTATCTCCCTGATTACAGTGAGTGACAAACATATTGAAAGCGGAAGTCAAAGTTTTTAATCAACTTGTTTTCAAGTTTCACATAATATTGAAGCAGTCCCTGTGGATGGAAGAAAAACTGATACCCGGAATTAAGGAATGGAAACATGCGATCTCAGAAATTATCCAGCATTACGGTACCAGCATTTGATTGAGACGGACTAATCCAAAATATAATGAAACTTTCGTGGATATGAAAGTGTTGGAAGTTGATCATTATAATGATATCCTACTTTTTCGTTAGAAATGAAGAATGATAAACTACAAACCCAAATCCATTTTTACTTACAAGATCTCTCGACTTCTTGGGATGTTGGTGTTTACAGAGGACCAATCACATTTTACGTGTATTCTACATGTGAGACTGGTAACTAAAGTTTGACTATGGGTTCGTAAACCCTATGTATATTGTGTGAATACTGAGGGTCTCAGTATAGGCAATAATTTCCTTTTGGCAATGTCGAAGAATTGCAGATAAGAACTGGGGGATTACTCCCAAGATGATTCTGGTTGTATTGTATGGTTATTAAACCTAGGTTACTATATGCGGCTTTGGTGTGGTGGCGTCACATTGAGATACGATCCGCTAGACAGCTACTTGAGGATATTCAACGGCTTGTCTGGCGGTGACTGATGCGTTTCACCCCATGCCAAATGCAGCTATGGAGACTGCTGGGCCACCACCACTCTTTGGGGAGGTGAAAAAACCGGCAATGAAAGCCTGCTATAGAATTAAACAGGCAGGTTTTTGGAAAGATAGCGATGTGGTCATTCTACCATTTATCGCAAGAGGCTTTTAAAGGTTCATATTTCAGGTTTCCCCACTGAAGAGTGTGTAAGACTGTTTTTGATCTCGTTTACAGTATCAGGTTCTAGGGAAGATACCTGGGTTTACACCTGAGAATTATCTCCGATGTTACACGGACAGTTCCAAAATGGATGATAGGTCTGAGGCTGCGGACTATTTTGAAACGGGAGACCTCTTGGTCGGTGGGCCACTGCTTTCCAGGCTGATGTTTATGTTATTCTTTGTTATATTTTGGATGAGAGGTGCGCAACACTAATTTGAAAGGTGTTTGTATCCTCTCGAATAGTCAGGCTGATTGAAGGCGCTGAGTTCCAGTGTCTTCACTTAGAGGTTGGTTCCGGAGTTGTTCTAAAAGACTGGAAGAGCTTTCTTCTTTAAAGGATTTATTTCTAGTCTGGGTACCAGGTCATATGGGAATTATGGGAAATGAGGAGTATATATATATAGGTTTATATAAAGGTTTGCCAAATTAGGCGCCTCGCCCCCTTTCATTGGCCCCGAACGTACTGTTGGTGAGTCTTTTCGCACATGTCTGTCAAGGTTCCAGTCGTACTCATCCCTATGGATAAGCACAGTGGGTTGTCAGTAATCTAATATGCTCATTAGGGGTCCGGGAGGGGCTTTAAGTGAGAAGGTGCTGTGTCTTTCGCGGACCTCCCTCAGGCATCTGGTTGGTTTCCTCACTGGGCATTGTGGCTTAAGGAGGCTAAGGTTATATCTATACAATGGGGCTCATACCGAACCCCTTTCATAGGGTTTGTGAGACGGAGTAAACACCCATACATCTCATTACGGATTGTTTGGGCTGTGAGGAAGTTAGGTTCAGGACCATTGCCCGGGACAGGATGTCGATGGAAGAGCTTAGACTATGTTCTTTTAAGGTTATGGTCCGATTTGTTCGGACCGTGGGTGAAATCCGGGCCCAGACTTTTGTTCCAGTAGTTGAACCGGTAGTTATGGAGCAGCCCATGGGGGCTTTCGATAATGTAGGATTTATCCCTCTCCTCCCTGGAATAATAATAATAAGCATAATAAAGCCGTTTAATACAACTACACTTGTATACGAAGAGAAATAAAATGGCAGGCCAAACTAGTTTTTTAAATTACTACTATTACTGTTGTTATATCCTTATCATATAAAAACAGAAATCTTAACTCAAACCATGTTAATTTCTCTCCAGCTCTTAGAATAGATTATTAAATCACTCCCATGTTGCCTTAAGTATTAAAGGGATAGGTTTAGAAATTGTAAGATAACAAACAATAGTTTTTAAGAAAGAAAACTCTTAATTTACACTTGGACATCAAACAAATAACATTAAAGTAACTTTTTCTTAATATAAACATATAATAGGTTTAGTTATGTTAGCAACAAATATTCGACCATAAAACCATAATTTCAATAAATAACTACATATAATACTTACCACAATAAAAAAAAAAATCCTTTTGTCTGAAAATCTAATAAGCTAGATAATTATTTATCAATTATCATAGTAATCTGGTAACGAAATATGGTCATAATAATAAAATGCTAGAGTATCATCATAAACTAAAGCATAGAGAATAGGAATTCCATCTTGATAAGATGATTTTAATATATTTATTTCCAGAGTAGAAGGCAGCGAATCTGTTGATCTGAAACAAAACAATATTTCATAAACTAAGTACAATAAAACATTGTCATTCTAGAAATAGGAAGTTGGAAGTCATTGGTTGTCATGAGTGTCATGAATTGGTTCTGTGCAATTCAATTACTTCTGGTTGTATATCTCTTAAGGTGGAGGGCTGTTAAATGTTGTTCCTGGGATGCCCGCAGAGTTACCAAGATCCCTGAAGAAGTAGGTAGACATATTTCCCTGTAGGGATAATCGGCAAAAAAATATTTTCTCATCTACGTACAATACATTAATATGTTTAATACTATAGGGATCAACATCTTAGATTAGAATGTTCTTTTTCTTGACACTGACCGGTTTCAGTCTTCACCCTAGAGCTGATATTGTGGAAATCTTGACTTTTGCCTTTCCGTTCGTTTTGTATAAGATGAACTCAATTTCAAATAATCTCAAATCGGGTGAACGACCGAAACCTGTCAGCAACAAGAAGTAGGCTATGCCATACAACATCTCATATATTAACTTATGTTTATTTAATACAGAGATTCCATGATACTGCTGCTAACATCTTTAGCAGCATTAATAGTGTTAATCTATTTAGTGCTCAGAAAAATAATAATAAATCTGTTTACATAATATATAAAAACTTACTTTACGACAATAATCCTAAATTTTGGAAGCATTTTTAATGATTTCTTGAAATGATCAGTTGGCAAATAACCATCGAATGAAATTTTCAAATTTTCCTTTTTTTCACTGCTCTTCTCGATGTCAATTGTTTCAAATATTTGCAAATTCTTCAAAAGTGACGCTAAAAAGAGATTGATTTTGAAAATTTTAAAATATGTAATTATGTTAAAGCATGTAGCTATAATTAAAAAAAAAAAATGTTAATCTCTGAATAAGAATGCTATGTACAAATAAAAAATCATATTGCTGGAGCCTACAATGATATTCAAGTTAAAATCCTCGATACTGAATTTCGATTACTAAGTTGTATAAAAATTCTAACAAAATCACCGAAAAAAAAAGTTAAAAGGCTATTTTCTCATTAAAAATTTGATTAATTTATTTCATTAGCAAATTTAAAACACATATAAGGTGAACCAAGTCTGAAAGATTTTTGGACTGACGTCTCTTACATTTTGATTTAAAACTAAGAGATTCTTGGTTCTGAAAGAAAATGGAAGAACAATTATATCACTATGAATGCAATACTTCTGGTTTTCTAATATTGAACTTAAAATAAACAGGGTTTTTTCGTTAGTTTTTATCGGGAAATTAAGGAGAAACACGGCTTGGCTTGTTGACAACTTATGATTCCATAAAGATGATTCTTTAATTTTTAAATGAAATTGATTTATTTTCTTACTATAATAAAAGCAAATAACACATTCTACCCACACTTCCAAAATTGAGTTTTTATCGGAAATACAAGTGCGAAGTGCCCTGGGTATGAAATTAAAATATATGTATAATATATTCAAATCACTTTTTAGTACTCAGAGGATTTCAAAACGTGCATTTCCATGAATGGTTGGCTTAAATCAAAAAAGGAAAGGCACAAATTTCAAACTTTTATTTAGGAACTACCATATATATTCGACATACAAGGTTCCAATTAAAATTGTTTTAATAGCAAGTACTATTGCTGAGTAGCATTTCGCAAGTTTTTTGAAAACGGCTCCATGTAAATTGGGACATATACTTCGGCTTATTAGTTATATTTGAAGTATTTTTACTTTCTCGGACGTGAGCTGTAGGAGAGAAAATCTAGGAGCAGCACTGCTGGACTCGGGACCTCCGCGTTGCTAGTCCAGCGTGCTAACGATAAAATAGTTTTAGAATTTTGCTCACCTTATGTGTTAGAGTTTAACTTACAGAAGCAATTAATGCTCATTAGTTAAAAAAGGTAAAATACGGATTCAAAAGTTTTTGAAATTGTTCTAATATGACTATATAAAATTACCTTGTTGTTTGGGGGGGGGGGGGAATTCATTATTCTTGTTAAGGAAAGATAGATAAAACTAATAAAAGTCAGAACTGTCTTGGAATAATTTTTTAAATATAAAATACCTATATATTATGAGAAATTGAGCTCATTCATCGCATTTTTTAATTATCTTAAAATAATAAAAATCAACAATTATTACTTAAAAAAGTTAATTTATTGATAAACTGCAGATTGCAGTTGAATTAATGAATTAAACAATGCGGCAATAATAAATGAAACTTCAAAGCAAATATCAGAGTAATGTTTAAATAAAAAGCAAACTACCATAAAATGTTACCTATATCTCGGTTATGATCGGGTTGAGTTAGGGCAGAAATATTTTCAGTATTTCTGATTTCCTCATTCTCGGGTCTTCCTATCTGATCTGTTCGTTCTTTAAACTGTTGCCAAGTTGTAGGTTGCTCACCAATAGAAACAGAAAATTCTTTTTCAGATAAGCATGCTTCAACTTCAAGTACATTCGACTCAGCTAATATATCAACCGTTTCACTATCATTAGATTCTTCGATAATTCTCGGAGACTCACTAGAAACAATTTCCATACTACTGCGCGGAGATTCACTAATTTGTTTGTCCATTAATTCGCTATTTTTATTTTGTAATTCGAATTTACTTGTATATTCAATTTCTTTTTCAGTATTAACTATTTCGCTAGATACAGCACAATTCTCAGTTTTTATTCCTGATTCTTCTAGATTTTGAAAATCAGTTTCTTCACTTTTAAGGTCCATGATTGTTGTATAAACTCTCTGAGAATACTCAACAACATCCATACCTACTGTTTCTTGTTTGCACTCCGTCAAAATGTCTGGTTTTTGATCAATATCGTTTTGATCGCTCCCATAATCATGTTCAAGAATAATACTGCTAGCTTGTTTATCTACAACATTTCCATTAGAAACACTAGGTTCGTTTTTAACTATCTTCTCCTCGCATAAGTCAATGATTTCAATAGGCTTGCTGAATTTACCCTTTTTTGGAGGAATTTCGTGATGTTTTCCACCTCTTTTTCCTCTTTGCTCACTAACAGAATCATCATCTGAATCAATCAATACTATTTCATGTGCATTATTTGAATTACTGATTTTATTACAGTATCTAGACGCCTGCTTTTGATGGGATGGAAATGCTCTATTATTATTCCTATGACCACGAAATCTAAAATTTCTCCTTCCATAAGGATTTCTTGGCAAGAATGTATTTCTCGGGTTGTTATAGAAACTGTTGTTGAACAAATTATTACTAGTGAACATGTTATTAAATAATCTTGGTTGGTAGTTTGGATTAGTAAACTGTGCAGAATTATAAAAAGGCGGAATGTGAATATCGTTCACCAATGGTGGACTGGGCTGCGTTTGTGTATTATTAACGGCGGACATTAAAGATGAAGCAGCTTGTATCATACTAATTGCCATTGCCCTCATTTCACACGCCTGCATAAGCACATTATCTCCGAAAAATGTATTATTAGTTTGATTAAACGGAAAATTCGGATTATAAAACTGCTGTAGCCGACGATTTGGAGCGTAAAAATTTTCACAATGCTGGATTGTTGGTTCTTGTCTCATATTTAAGTTTACCTTATACTGTGAATGCCTTGGTACAATCTCTTTGGGTAAAAAACAAGCACTTGGCGACTTAATAAAAGATATTCCACTTTTTGCATTTGTCATTTCATCCAAAATATCTTTTCTAGATTTATTTGCTAGAATTTTTAAAGATTCATTATGTCCATCACCTTTTTCCAATTTTATTTCTGCCGCATTATCATCGCTTAAATCTACAAAAACCGGTTCGGTTGGTACTAAACATTTTCGAAGAGGTTTGTACCATTGTCGCGATTCTAATCGTATCGAGTTCACTAAAATAACATCATCATCTGATTCACTGTCTGAGGAACCACTCTGTTCATGTTTAACACCCGTTCTTCTAACTTTTCCCTCTAATTCTTCATCAATAATGATAAAACATTCTGGAATTTTACTTTTCACTTGTTGATTTTTGGGATGTTTTGCCGGTGTGCAGCTTTCATCTAGTTTATTACATGACGTTTTTTTTTGAGCACCATCTTCAATTTCTATAATTTCTATATTATCTTCAACTATGCATACATCCTCAGAATCACTGATTGCACGTTTTGAACGACAGGATGTAATATTTGTGGGAACTTCTTTGATACTAGTATCATCCCGAATAATACTTTCTGGAGTTTCTGGTGTTTTAATATCTACCGGAAGTTGTTGTATAGTCTCAGGACTTTGTTCGTTTATCACAATAGGAATACTCCGCTTGTGCGTTTCTAGAACTTGATCTAAATGAATTTGCTTTTCATATCTTGTAACAGTAATATCTTCAGCGTGCCGAATAAGTTTATAACCTCTTCTGCTAAGGTACGAATATACTCTATATTCTGGCAAGGTGCAATTATTGGATTCACTCAAGAGAAGGGCATAAGCATGTTCAACACTTACTGGGACTCCATCATGGAACAACTCTAAAACATTCTATGAAAATATAATGATTAGAAATTTAATTATGAACAGCAAAAATAGTCTTAGCTATGTAATTTCCCTTAAATGCTAACTTAAAACACGACTTCCACTTAATAAAAGGGAAAATTAAAACAATAGTATAGCCTACAATTTCTATTAGATATAACGCTTCCTCTGGAAGCAACCACTGTTCATTATCTTCATGATGGCCCACCACTTCCCAGTGTTTTCCTACTGTTTTTAATACTTTAGCTTTCTTACGTTCACTAATCCATTCTGCTTGTGCCAAATTACTCCTTAAACATAACAAATATTTAAATTATTTCTTAAAATTAATATTTTAAACTTAAATTTATTTTTTTTGCGCTAATTCTCATAATGTATTCATCTGGAAACCCTATAGCCACTGAAAACTGATATAAGCTCTAGGAACAAAGTTACTAGGTCCACCCTGTATACTGACTTTCGAACTGTAAAATCTCCTTTTACCCGGTGATTCATATTATATTTCCTTTAGAAAAAGAATTGGGAAAATTCATACAAAAATTAAATTATTTTTACAAATTTTATTTTAGATAAAATTATTATTACAGAATTTACACATTAAAAGAAGTTCCCTCACAGTACCCCTTCACGGTAATATCTTGAAAAAAAAAAATAGTTTATCACCAAATCGCAAACTTAATGCAAATTCTGGCATTCACTGATGTATAATTACAGCTAGAAAGTGAAACTCATGGTATATTACTATTCATTAAAAAAAAAAAAATGATCTAATTCAAATTCAGTTTTAACAAAAAATATACAAAGTTATTTCCTATAACAGTAAATAAAGCTGACATATTATTACAAGATTACTGTTATTTCAATTTTGCATTTTTATTGTATTTTACAATTTATACCAACGTTTGTTTCACAATCAGAATATAGCAAATCAATCGTTGAGTCAACACCGTTGGTTAAAGCCTACAAATGTTGATTTTTGCAGGGCATATAGCAATTCCCCTGTCAACTAGAATGTTGACACTCCAATTAATATAAACCTAAATTCTAACGGAAGACGAAAGAGCATTCCTTCAATGTCAACGAAGTCACAAGAGCCAATTTTAATAATTATAAGAAGATTAATTTCAATTTAGAAAATTATATAAAACATATGTCATACATACTGTTTTTCGATTCTTTCTATGCCAATTGTCACATATTTATCTTCCAGAGAAGCCTGAATTTGCTTTTGCTCCAGCCAGGAATTAGATGGACAATACTCCTTCCATCCAGTAGTAGGTAGTTCTTTGGGTCCATTTAACTTTTGATGTATTATCTCGCTTCCACTAATCACATAAGTCTAAATATCATTATGATGAGATTAACCCATTAAAAACTATTACAAGTTAAATACATACGATAAAAGTTTCATTGTATACTCCATTTTCGAAATGATAAAAACTAAAAATTAGATCATATCGGTTAAATGTTGATGCAGATAAAATGGGATGTGGTCTTGAACATATTACAATTTTACATGTTCGATTTTCTTTTCCCTTTCGTTCTTATAACCACTACCGAAACATATAACCTCCAGTGTTAAAAGTTATTTTAGAAATAATATCGATACTAATTGCTTGAGCCAAAAAAAAAAAATAAATAAATAAAAAAAAATGGTTAAACAAGTGTAGCAACACGAACAGAGAAATATTAACTAGAAATTGACCGAAATTAGTATAAGTTAAATGAATATAACAGGTTTCTGAATTAAAATGTTTCTATAGTTACTAAAGATATATGGTTTATTAAAAGTTGTTTTGTGACAACCTTCAGTTTTGTAAGGTACAATTTCAAGCATAATTAGTCCCTTTAGTGAAAATCTTACCACTATATATTTCACAAAAAAGAAGTATTGTTGGGGAGTTTCTACTGAATCCTATACCTGAAGCGTTTTGAATTATTAGTTAACCTAATACCTAAGAAAAGAGCTGCTAAAACATTGGTTTCTGATTATTTGGGATTGATTAGGGATATATCAGAAAAATTTATACATAGTTCGGGTTAGGAGTTTGAACTTTTTAACCGAAGATTGTGCTGTTTCAGGTTTTTTGTTGGTATGAATATTGAACGGTCTTCTTATCTCATGAACGAGCTCCAAGGGAGTTTTTTCTCTTTTTTTAAATCCAAAATACATTTCTCCCATCTGAGCTTCCCTATAAACCTAATTCAATCTTAAGTGGCACTGGCTTGGTTCGGGATGGGACAAAACCCATGTGTCTGAATTCATACAATACAACTAATGTGGGTACGTTGGTCATATTTGCCAGTGTTGTGTATATGTAGGTTACCAGAGTTGCCAAAATTTAATTAGAATATTGAACTACTACTTAGTCCCCTGTTCCTGTTAAAAAAACACGTCTTGAAAATATGTGTTGATGTGTGAGATCGCTAATTCAATAAAACAGGTTAAATAGAATAAATGAAAATTATTATTTATCGTCTATTATATCATCAATAACCTCCCTTTCTAAGAAAATTCATAATTGATTTGCATTTTGTATTAAAAAATAAAAACAAATTTGATTTTTTTTGGATTTAATGAACGCTACGTTCATGTTTTTAATTATTGTGAACACGGTCACTAGTATATGTATGAAAAGAGAGGGGCATCTATGTCACAGCAAGTTGAGCTCTGCCATCCGTAAATAAAAGGAGAATAATTTCATGTGTTGGAAAATATTGTTTGTTTGGGGAAAAGATCAAAATACTGTTATGTTTCACAACAAAAATGGAACGAATGTGTACATACAAGTGCATAATTCAAGTACAGTTAATGACAGTCATATTCATACAGTAGTCATAATGAACATATGTGCATAATGTATACGTACATGTACTTTTTTTTTTACCAACTTTATATGAAATATATTTGGCACAATTAGCTGTTTGCTATAAAACAGTAACATTTGCTTTATCTAAAGGAAATTATTAGAATAATAAAAATATCAAAAACAAAGTAGCAAACTGATACGACGTTCGTATTCATACACACTACATATGCTCATTCATTCTCTAATAATTTTTTACTATTTCATCTCTAAAGATATTCATTGGTCAAATTACATTCAGTTTAATGTTTTCTATCATTTTTGGTGGGTCTAATTTAAATTTAAAAGTAAAAATGGGAAGGGTAAAGACACGAGTAGTGAAATTCGTAAAATCATAATTGAAAATTGGAAAAAGTTTGCGTGAAATTGGAAAATTAATAAATAGAAGTCATGCTACAGTACAAAGTATCATTAGCCGGTACAGAAATGAAAACAGAATCGAAAATAAGGCAAGAAATTTAAGTAGAAGGTTGCTCAGCGGTTATGATGAACGATTCCTAGTAAGAAAAGTGAAAGAAAATCCTGAAATAAGTGCCCCAAGCTTAGCTGAGATGAGTTTTAGGTTAGGAAGGAATATTAATCCTGTGACTGTTCGTAGAGCCCTCAAAAGAAATTCGTTTTTTCCAGCACAGCAAGGAAGAAACCGTTTGTAAAAAAAAAAAAACGGGTTCAATTCGCTTATACTTACAGAAATCATCGGTTTGATTTCTGGAAAAACGTTTTATTTACAGACGAAACTAAAATTAACATTTTACAATCTGATGGAAACTGTAAAGTTTTTCAATTACCATTCTTCAATTACTTTCTCCTTAAATTGACTTGTATTTTGGATCCCGTGTTTTTTTTTATTTACAAACGGTTTCTTCCTTGCTGTCCTGGAAAAAAACGAATTTTGTTTTGAGGGCTCTACGAACAGTCACAGGATTAATATTCTTTCCCAACCTAAAACTCATCTCCACAGCTAAGCTTGGGGCACTTATTTCAGGAATTTCTTTCACTTTTCTTACTAGGAATCGTTCATCATAATCTCGCTGAGCAAACTTCTACTTAAATTTCTTGCCTTATTTTCAATTCTGTTTTTATTTCTGTACCGGTTAATGATACTTTTGTACTGTAGCATGGCTTCTATTTATTAATTTTCCAATTTCACGCAAACATTTCCCTCTTTTCCAAATTTTCAATTATGATTTTACGAATTTCACTACGCCTGTCTTTACCTCTTCTTATTTTCATTTTTAAATTTAAATTAGATCCACCAAAAATGATAGAAAACATTAAACTGAATGTAATTTGACCAATGAATATCTTTAGAGATGAAATAGTAAACAATTATTAGAGAATGAATGAGTATATGTAGTGTGTATGAATACGAAAGTCGCATTAGTTTGCTACTTTTTGTTTTTGATATTTATATTATTCTAATAAATTCCTTTATATAAAGCAAATATTACTGTTTTATAGCAAGCAGCTAATTGTGCCAAATATATTTCATATAAAGTTGGTAAAAAAAAAAGTACATGTACGTATACATTATGCACATATGTACATTATGACTACTGTATGAATATGACTGTCCCTAGCTGTATATAAATAATTTGAATCAGAAGAAAAAAAATCAAATTTTTCATTGAGCCGACGAATTCATAATCGATGATGAAGTATTCAACCAAGTATCAACCAATGAAGTATCAACCCAATATTCAACAAATGAGCTACAGAAACCTTGATATATTTCTTGTGCAGTTTTTTCACAGGTTCCTTCAATACTTATCCCTCTATCTCCACTGCTTTATTATTCACCAAACGTATTTTCCACGCCCACTAACGTAAGTCTCACAGACCGGGAACCACAAATCCCATGGTACCGCATTTAATGCCGATATGGCCTTTGGTTCCAGGACTAAGATCTCACTTGAGGCAGTTATATACATAAATATATAACATGTACATTTGTTGGGTGATTATTGCAAGCAATGAGATTAGTTTCCACTGCTTCAGAAACATAACAATACTATTCAATCTCAATGGTATACAGGATCGCAACGGGAATGCGAGACTCCCTTAACATAAAGACAAAAAGTAATTTTCAATTTTTTTTATTTTTGTAAACTCCCTTATTTCAAAGGTGGACAAATTTTTTACAAGTGCTCCAAAATGGAGGAAATTATAAGTTTTTTTTATTCATTGTGTCTTTTGAAAATCCTAAGTTCTCGCAGCTTGCCTGAGTGATGGGTGAGGATTTTCGGCAAAATGGAGTAATAAGTCCGAACTATTCGTTATCATCCTTCTGGAATTGTGAACAATACTTGAAGACTTACAGTGCAATAAAATTTACATTCTAAACGTTTGATTAGTAGAAATGTGCATTCGCTCGATTCCCTTATTTTTCAGTATATGAACGCGCAGACATGTCACTTTACCACATTCTATAAAAGTATCACGCATATCGACTTTTTCTTGTTCGCTAAATCACTTTAAGAAATACATAATATGTTTCTGATAATAATACACTATTTTATTAAAACATTCAAAAGCAGAAATATCACACAGCAACCTAGGCATTCAAAAATCAAATGACTACTAAATAATAATAGGGAAAAATGAAAAAACTGAATTTACAACAATAAACAGCAAATAAAATATGTTGAAGCATAAGAACAAAATATTAAGGACTTTTATCAGAAATTGAATATACATTTTGTGCAATCATCATCAATCAAGCAATTATTTTAATTTCTTACTTCACTTCTCACAATAAGTTTGTTTACAATATAAAGAGTAAATAAAAAGAAAACAAGCATCTATAAAGAGAGAGAGAGAAATCATTAAACCAAAATGAATGTAGCATGCCATTTTTCAGATTTACAAAAAAAAAACAACATGTTTCTCTTGAAAAAAGAAAGTTCTGGGATCCGCCATTTCGGAGCACTTATACAAATTTTTGATGACTAACAAAAATTTTGAAAATTAGTTTTTGTCTTTAATTTAAATGGGTGAAAAAAAAAAAGATGTCGCATTCTCGTCGATATATAATTTTATCACTCCGGGAAATATATATATTCAAATAAACCAATTAAATTATTTATTTCAATACTATTTTCACATCTTTGTCTACCACTTTTTTTCAACTGGATCCATTGTGACAAGCATACAATGTAAAATATAAATTGATATGTTAGATCCAGCTTCTATATTTTTTTCTTACACATAATGAAATGTTTAGAGTTGTACAAAATTTATAAGAAAGAATTTGAGATCACTTCAGCATTAAGCACTAAGTAAAATATCTTTAAGTACAAAAATAATACAAAAATAAATAAAAAATTATAACAGTGATACTTTAGAGATTCAAAGCAAGATCAAAACTTTTTAAGCTGCATCATACGACTAAAGAAAGTATCTTGCTTAGTCCTAATTAAATATTAATCGAAATTGTACTATATGTACTTTGAAAGGTAAGAAATAATTACTAGTGGCAAATTTTATTTCATTTGCAGTTTTATAAAATTCCAAAATTATTTTGAATAAAAAAATTTTTGAGCATTAAGTTTTCTGGGTACCTAAACTCGATTATCATTTTATCTCAGGACGGTATCACAAGTAATATATACCTCAAGTTTTCTAACTTCAGATATCAATTTGTACTATGGCCAACCAAAATTTATTCCAGTCAACTGATAAAACTTTAAATTGAATGGTCGATAGAACTCGCGTAGTCTTTCAATTGCTTCTGGTTTTATATAGGGATGATTTCGTCCTTTTGTTTTGCCCAAACAATGAGGTGTTGAACGACCTTCTGACTTCATTAAGCATGGAAAACCTTTCGTAGCATTAAAGTAGAAATGTTTTTCAGTAATTACACGTTTTAAACCTAGAAAATCCTGCAACAAGTTTGCAATTTAGCATCCAAGCTGTAATGTTAAAACCAAATTGCTATTCTATGCCTACTGTTTCAAGTATGAGAAGACTAAACTAACTTGTACTTTAGCCATTTCTGAGGCTGGATCAGCAATTAATCGTTCTCCGCTAACAAAATGCATCTGCGCAAGAGGAAACTGTCTAAGCCATTTAGTAAGATGGCGAGCATAAACACCGATACGAACTGGACCCCATGTTGTATCCACAACATTATATCCAGTTCCTCCCACAAATGCTAAACATTCAAAACTTTGCATTCCATTTCTATTTTTCTTTTTGCTGAAAATTAAATAGAAAATGATTTTATATGAACAAAATTAATTGAATTTAATTATTCAAATTAAATAGTACTAAAAAAATTATTATAGACATTTATAATATAAACACCACCCAATAGGGGTATGTACCAGGCACTTTCACAGAAAACTGTAACTTGCAAGGCTCAAACTGTATAGTGAATCACTTACAACATTCACTGAGGCAACCCATTTATATTATTATTTCGTTCAAATGAATGAAAGAAATGCGCAAATGTCAAGGCAAGAAGTGATATACTCACCTTGCTGCTTGAGTATAATCTGAAATAGCCCTTGTAACTGGGTCTCTAACTACAACTAGTAATTTGGTTTTTGGATTCATTTGCTTAACTCTTAAAGGTACTTCTTTAGTTACAAAATAACTTGGAGTTTTTTCCATCGTCACTTGACCTTCCAACGTAGGAGGCATTTTTTTTCTGGAATTAAATATTCTTAAAATATTTACAAATAATAAAAGTAAAATAGTTAAAAAATAAAGTTCACGTTAAGTATGAGTTATAACATTAATTCACTCGTTATGAGTTATTAACATTCCTTCAACAAATTTATTTTCCTTTTTTTTTTTACGTTCAGTTAAAAATAGTTAATTTATTAATTCATGAATTTTATCAATTCATTACTTTCAATTGAGATCCCCAAGCTCCTTGGCATCAGTCTTTTATATTAATAACGTTTCCTTTTATATCAAAGTCTGACAACCATTTAATAAGGGTTAACGATTAAAGTTTACTTACATAGTGATAGTATTTCTTTTCGTTAATTGCAATGTTTTTTTAATAAACATCGTTTTTGTATAAGAATTTTAGATTCAGAAAAAATTGACAAAAGCGATATGGAGTGGAATCTCTTGTCATGGTTGGCCCCTTTATAACTTATAATAAGAGGATTATTATTTATAACTCATATCCTAATAATAGGCACAAGACGGTAATGAACAATTCACAAAATTTGTTAAACATATTTTGTTTATAATTGCAAAAACCCAATGTTAATTCTCTTAATTAGTGACAATAAAAACTAACCTGTACCAATTAAATCCTTTTGTATAGTATCTATCAAAAAAATGCACTTCAGAACCAGCAGCCCTTACGTCAGGATGTAAACGTAAAAACTCCAAAAGTGCTCGGGTACCTGACTTCTTTACTCCTATAACAAGGGCGTCAGGGAGCCTCCTCATAGGTTTTAGGCTATGTTTTCCAAGAAGCAAATACTTGGAACCCATATCCTTTTAAAAGGCAAATAGGATAATGAATCAGCAAAATTATTCACAAAATTTAGTTAAACATATTTTATTTATAACTGCAAAAAGCCACTGTTAAAAGAAAATCAATTCCACATATTGGTAAAATGGAATTTTCAATAGAAATCACAGATTATTAGGAAATAGACATAATTCTAACATAAAATTGTCTCTCATTATTTTGATAAAAATTATCCGTTACTGAGGATGTAGTATGCTTATGTAATTACTAGAAACTTGAAAGCTTAATTTGTAAGTAGACTTGAACATTACCTTATATGTTTCTACCTTTCTTTGTTCTATTCCTACCCAACTAATAAGAGGTATTAATCTGACAAGAGGATCATAATGTTTTGAGGTAACATTCTCCAAAATTTCTTTGGTTTTACTGTGATATACTTCTGCCTGTAATTGCGAGTTAAGCTTCAATTAAATCTTTTAATATTATTAGTTTTGTTATAAATCTTAAAACTTACCACGTTAAATACTCCATGAACTCTCATTATAACACATTTGTTTGACAAAATTGAATACACTATTAAAGTGCAAGCAACAACTAGTATTAAACAACATTTCTTATTTAGAAAACGTGGAAAAACCTTTCCACTCCACAGCATTGCCCATGAAACATATCAAACTTTTGTACTAAACCTTCGAAATGAAAGCAATTTCATTTCCATCTTAAACTTTGTCGCAATAAATAAAATTAATATTATTTCCCCATTTGCCACTGATTGATAAAGCCATAATTAACTAAAAAATTGACAGAAAATTTCACATGAATCATAACAAAAATAATCCCAAACCCCATTACTCACATGCATGTAATCATGACATAAATATATGCCGTTAATGCAATCGAACGTTAATAACATCGATTTAGCCGCTGAAAAGTATACGTGAGTTTACTTCTCTTGCATTGTTTTTTTAATAAGAATAAAATTAAGTTTCATGTTATTAAATAAAAGTAAAAAATTCTCGCTCACTTTCTCTTACCGCATTTATTACCATTGATTTTTTTTTAAACTTAGAATGTCTATCAAACGTTTAGTTGACCTAAGCATAACATGGAAATAATTGAAGTGGCAATTGCACTTAGGCCAGATGCACACATGCGGTAGGAGGCCGTTACGTTACCGTTGCGGCGACGCAAAACTCAATGCATACTATTTCGTGAATTGACGGCACTATGGTTTCTGCCGCCAACAAAGATGGACGTACATCACAGAAAACGCGTGGTATTTGCCAGCGTCCCTTGGCAATATAACTATATTTAGAAATATTTAAGGTAAAAATGTTATGAATAAAATATCTCATGTATTATAGCATTATACTTGCATTAAACAATAAACATGGAAATGAACAAATTTTACTTACATATTTCATTTTTCTCTATGCCGCCCTTCTCGTCGAATCCTTCACAAAATGCCCGACAAATGTTTATCCATGCACCTCTCTTCTTGATCCGGTCATGGTATTCTTCTGCAGCTACATTCCATATTTCAGGATACTTCTTCACTTCACGAATAAACAATTCTATATCAAACTCTTCAGACTCGGCCATTTGCGATTGCGGCAGATCACCGGACGTGTGCACTGTTCAACAAACAACAAGCCTCTGAGAGAACGGAGTTGCGTTTGCGGTGCCTCGGGAAACTACGCCAGAAAATGCACGCAACTTGGCCGTGCGGTCACGCAGCGTTGCCGGATGTATGTGCACAGTATCGCATAGGCTCATGTGTATCCCACACCGCAATTCCGGTGCCATACGTTTAAAAAACGGATGTGTGCACCGGGCCTTAGTTTTTAGGGCATAAGTATGCTCTACTTGTATGAAAGCACCTTGTGTCAACATCCACCAAAACTTGTATCGGCCTCAAAAAAATTTTTTTTTCAGGAAAATATTACAAATAAAAGAGATATATATAATATATACAATTACAATTAAAACTGGTTTTTCTTCAATATTGAAATTTTGTTGAAATGTTAGCTGGCCTTAATATAACATAAAAACGTAGGAAACATACATATATAATATTACATATTAATTATTAATGTTATACATATTCTTATTAACATATACATATTAATTTTCAAAACAAGAGATTAGACTACATGGATAGCTATATTGTAGTAGACATCAGGTGGCACTTGATCAGTCCTCAATAAGACTTTTATTGAGAGATAGTCAATGAGCTATCTTGGCTAGAGACTCGAAGTACATCTGGCACTTAATTAATCAATGCAAGCAAAGAGCTTTTATCTGTGGTGCTGATATAAATATGAATGCTTGGTATGTTTATTTTGAGAGTTTGTTGAACCCCCCACCCCGGCTTCGTTAATTATGTACGCTGAACCCAGTATCTTTTCTGATTGTCTCGATTTACCGCTTAGTACTGACGAGCTACTAGTGGTGTTAAACAACTGTAAACCTAACAAGGCTCCGGGATATGATGGAATAACGTATGAGTTTTATAAAAATGCACCCCTTGTATTTCTGGATGAACTGCTTTCATAATGTAATTACATTTATGATACAGGTTGTGTTCCAAAGCCTTTTAGTCAATCACTAATCATTCCCATATTTAAAAAAGACAATGTTAATGACGAATCAAATTATAGGGGCATCTCGTGATTAAACACTGTGATGGGAGTTTCAGGGGGTTTAAAATTCAATTGGTTGGCTTCGTTTTCTTTTATACGAGCTTGCTTGGCGTTCCTTGCGGACAGCAGGGAACTAATTTGACTTGTGATATGCCAGCACATCATTAAGGTTGGGGTATTGCACACTAGTGCAACTTTTCTTTCAACAGAGGCATGCGTCATAGCGCACGGTGTGATGAACGAGAGGTATGCGTTATTGCATGCCTCATGGAAGTTGAATGGGCCTTTATTTTCATGACGCAATCAACAGCGTACGTGAATCCAACTACTTGGATTTTCGTTCAACATTCTATGCGTCTTCGTAATCTCGCTACGTGCTGTGTTTACACATGTATAGGTTATATTTATATAATTCATTCAAATATTATTTAATTAGTTTTAATTATTATTTTAATAATAATTTTATTAGGGAGGGGATTAGCTCAGTGGTAGCGCGCTGGACTAGTAACGCGGAGATCACGGGTTCGAATCCAGCCGTGCTGCCCTTAGATTTTCTCTTCCTAGGAGCCCCTACAGCTCACTGTCCGGTGATGGACAGTGTTGTCTGTAACGGGAGAACACTGTCCGGAGGCCGGCAGTGCACTGAGAAGGCTCCTGCCGCAAATGACCACAGATGTTGAGACGCCTTAAATAATAATAATAATAATAAATAATTTTATTATTAAAAAATTATTATTTATATAATTTATAAATTATGTAATTTTATTTATATTATTATTATTTTTTTTATATTTATAATAATTATTATTTTAATAATAATTTTATTATTAACTGACAGTATTAAACTATTATTATTAATTAATAATATCTCGACATGCCTTCTGGTAGCATTGCAGATATGCCAAAGACGTTAGTGAATCCAGGTAGCGAGAAACCTCAACGTAATCAGTAGCCTCATTTCAGGTGGAATAGCATCTTGAAAACGAGTACTCTTCATTGAAATGATTGGTTCTTTCATTCTTAACAAGTTGTAAAAGTTGTCCTTCGACATACGTGTAAAATCCCGTAATACGCCTAAGTCAAGCTGAAGTTCTGTGACTAGTCCAATATTTCGTTTTCTGTAAAGCTGCTTTGTCCACAGGGCGCTACTTTTTTCTTTTTCGTGCACTTTTCAAAAATAGATAACCTGCACAAATAGCTAATGCCGCTTCTGATTCCATCGATAAAATGCACACTGAACAGATGATTAAGTGTGGACAACGAATTGAATGCCTCAAGAGGTATGCGCGAAAGGCATGCGCGACGCATGTTGAAATGGAAAGAGGAAGCGCAAGTCGAAAGGGAAGAGGAAGAGGAAAGCGCACAAGTGTGGACGGACGTACCCTGATGGATGTTGATCATTGCCCCTATCTCTCTATTACTTTAAGAAGGAAAGAATGAGAATAAGAATACATAGAAGTCCATTCTTTTTCTCAATAATTAATTTTTATATATATATATATAAAATTCATGTTAAAATAAACAAATACAGAAATACATAGATTTGAATTTAGAATTAAAATTTTTCTAATAAGTCAGTACATTTTTTTTTTTTATTGAATTATAAATAAGGTAATCTGTATAACAAATACACATCAATGATAATGACAAATAAACACCTCATGATAATGTTTTTTTTTTTTTTTTTTTTTTTTTTTTTTTTAATTGGTTTATTGAATATTTACAACTACATAAATAAATATGTAACAAGTAAATAGGCTAACAAAAGTATGAACAAAGACGTGATGGTCATGAATGGTAGTTATCCAGTGACAACCACCATTAGTCACCCAGAAGGTCGCGGGGCCAACGACGTTTCAATCGCCTTGTAGGATTGCCTGGAAGTGTGGTGGATGAGAGGGTTTGGGCGAGAGGATTGGGATGAAGGGGAAGACTGCTGTGGAATTTCTTGTATCGGAGCTTTGCTAAATCGTGGACAAAAGGAATCTTCAGATCTGTGTGGATTGTATGGTTGGAAACATAGTAAGGAGCATCGACTATGCGTCGGAGTATTTTGGACTGCAGGTTTTGTATTCTTTTGAGGTTGGTACGTTTTGTGGTTCCGTAGAGTTCTAGTCCGTACATCCAGATGGGTGCGAGTAGTGAAGTATAGAGTCGTCTTTTATTCTGTAGAGTGAGTTTGGAGCGCTTGTCAAGGAGTCTAGCAAGTAGTCTGAAGCGGTTGTTGAGGGAAGTCCGTTTAAGTCTGGTGTGTGGGTTCCAGGTTAGTCGCTTGTCTAGGAACATACCGAGATAACGAACGTGGTCTGCCGGAGGGATAGGAGTGCTGAATAGGAAAACTGGAGGAAGAACTTTTCTGTTTAAGGTGAACACAATATAATGGGATTTGTTAGGGTTAATTTTTATTCTGGATTTTGTTAACCAGGACTCGAGTGATTGGAGATGGGCTTGAAGGGAACGTTGAGCGATTACGGGATCATTATGAGAGGAAAGGATTGCGGTGTCGTCGGCATAAGTATAAATGGTTGTGTTAGGATGCTCGGGGATATCAGCAGTATATAAGGTATAAAGGATAGGTGCCAGGATGCTGCCTTGAGGCACACCGGCTAGGATGGGATAAGTTAGGGAAGTAGAAGATCCTTGGGTGACTTGATAGGAACGGTTGGACAGGTAGGATTTTAAGATAAGGTAATAGGTACTTGGTAGAATATTCTTGAGTTTGTGTAAGAGACCTTCGTGCCAGACGCAGTCAAATGCTTTCGAAATGTCCAAAAATACGCCAGCACAATATTGTTTCTGCTCAAGAGAATTGGCGATAGCATCTACAACACGATGCGCCTGCTGGATAGTGGAATGACCACTTCGAAACCCAAATTGGTGGTGGGGGATAAATTGAAGAGGCTCTAGGATAGATAGGAGACGTTGGAGGAGTATTTTTTCTAATATTTTGCCTAGGATGGGAAGGAGACTGATGGGACGGTAAGAGGCAGCAAGGTGAGCTGGCTTATTCGGTTTGCGGATCATACGTATTATGGAGAATTTCCATGAGGTCGGGAAGTGAGTTGTTCGGAGGACTGCATTATAGATAGCTGTCAGGAATACTATAGCCTTACGTGGCAGTTGTTGAATGATGCGAGAAGTTATAAGGTCGTAGCCCGGACTTTTCTTTTTGGGAAGGTTGGTGATAACTTTAGTTACTTCAGAGGGAGTAATAGGATTAGGAGGGAGAGAGAGAGGAAGAGGAGTGTCCAAAGTTTTAATAATGTCAGCAGTGTGATTTATGTCTTGTATATCAGAATGAGGTACAAAAATAGAGGTGAGATAGGTAGCAAAAAGTTCAGCTTTCTCCGAATCAGACTTTGCCCAGGAGCCATCATCGTGACGTAGGGGGGAGGAAGTAGTTTGATATTTGAGGAGACGTTTTGTAGCGTCCCATAGAGAATTGTCGTCTGCAGTAAGGGTCGAAGTGTAATTGGCATATTGTTTATTGTAATATTTATGTAGTTCGTTTTTTAGTTGTCTAGTCAGTACGTTGAGAGCATGTTTGTGAGAGGGATATCTGCTGCGCTGCCAGAGTGCTCTTGCCCGCCTTTTTTGGGCAATAAGTATCCTCAATTGTAATGGTAAATTGTAGGGGTAATGTTTGTTCTTGTTAGTCGAGGTGTGTGTAGTTGCTTGCCATGCACTTTGTTGTATTACGCGAGTCAGATGTATAACATTCGTGTCTAGTTCTTCACGTGTTTTAAGAGATGTTTTCAAGTCTAGGGAATGCTCAATTTGGGTTTTGAAAAGGTCCCAGTTGATTGGTCCATTAATAAGAGTAATTTTGGGAGGGACGGATTTAGGATGGATATCCAAGGAGATCGGAGGAAAGATCAGGAAGAGTGTATGAATCGGTATGAAATGATGATATTTGAGAACATATGAAGAAATCTAAGAGATCAGGAAGTTTGTTTAAGGAATTAGGCCAATAGGTGGGTTGTGAGGGAGATATGAAGGAAAGATGGGTTTGGGATAAAGTGCTATAAAGCGTACGACCTCTGGGATTAGTCACTCGGCTACCCCAGCGAGGATGCTTAGCGTTGTAGTCGCCCCCACAGATGAATCGGGGACCCAAGGACTGGAAGAACGATAGGAACTGATTGGAGTTTATAGTGTGATTAGGTGGACAATACACTGCTGCAATATTGTAAGTAAAAGGTTCAGAAAGAAGGGATATTACGGTCGGCTGAAGATAGTTTGTCGGACGGTAAGGGATAAGGAAGTGAGACAATTTATTGCGGATAAGTATAGCAGAGCCACCGTGAGCTGTTCCATCTGGGTGATCTGTCCTGTACAATGTGTAGCCGTTGATGTAGAACCGTGATTTGTCAGTGAAGTGGGTTTCCGTAATGAGGCAAATGTCGATCCGCTTATCGTGAAGCAGTACGTCTAGTTCTTGTCTATGTCTGTTTATTCCGTTAGCGTTCCATAGGAGGATACTGAGGGAATTTTGAGTGAGAGAAATTAGGGAGCTAAGCGAGGGAGCAAGGTGTTCACCACAGAGGTTAGAAGATTAATTAGAGGGGTTACGAGAGCTTTGAAGTCTGTAAGGAAGGAATTCAGGAGAAAAGAGATGTCAGTTGAAGGAGCGGGAATGGAAGGTAGTGTGGATGATTGAGCTGGAGCCGGACCCGCGACCATCTGTGCATATGTGGGTCTGGTAGCGTTGTGCACTGGATGTTGACTTGAATTCTTCGGCTGTGTTAGTGATTGATGTCCCGTTCGTTTGGCTGTGGAGAATCCTGGAGCTGAGGGTGCTATGCGTTGTGCAGAAGGATGAGTATACACTGGTGGCGATCTCTTCGACCGTTGCAGTTCCTTATGGATTGGGCAACCTTTAAAAGTGGCTGAATGCGGGCCACCGCATAATGCGCACTTGGGAAGAGTGTCAGGCAGTTTATTGCATTCTTGCGTAAAGTGATCTCCTGCGCATTTCACGCACCTTGGAGGATGATGACAGTAAGATTTGGTGTGCCCGTATTCCTGGCAACGCTTGCACTGGACGATAAGACGTTGTTTATAAGGTTCCTCAACTTTGATTTTTGTGTAACACAACACATCAATATTAAAGATGTCTTTATTATTTGTTTTTGGCTCTAAGTCCACGAAAAAAAGCGGTAACGATTGTTTCGTGACAGGATGAATAACGGGAGTCACATTACGTGATGTATGTCCCAGTTCAGCAAGTTCGGTCTTTATTAGTTCGGGTGGCGTGCTCTGATGAAGGTACCTGATTACCACACGATAAGCCTTTTCTTCTTCAAGCTGATATGTGTGATAATCAGCATTCTTATCTTTGAGATAGCGTATAATGCTTCTGTAGCTGTCTATGTCTTTAGCGTTTACAATTAAATCGGTGATGCGTGCTTTGCAAGTGAAACTGTCAGCTCCGACTAATTGTGCGAGCGCTTTGCAAAACTCAGCATATCTGTTTACATTTTTTATGTAGATAGGTGGAGGTCTCTTAGCTCGCAGTGTCTGACCGGATGTAGGCGCAGTTTCCATTTTATCATGGATAGCTATGGGAGAGAACGGGTTGTAGGAAAGAACTCCTGGAGGGGCCACAATTGTTTCTTCAACAGAAGGTAGAGTACTAGTAGATGGAAGTTGGTCGCGGTTGTTGATTTCAGCCTGGACTGTTATTGCAGTTATTCCTTTGGTGGACATTTTGCTCGGTCTTATAACCGTGCGGGTGTTTTTCATCTTATTTTTGGGCGGCGAGTTGCCTGGTGTGCTTTGTTTTCTTTTTGTTAATCTAGTACTGTTCGAGGTCGTAGATTCATTGTCAGAAGAGGTGAGGCAGGTTATGTCGCTAAGGCCCATTGAAATGGATTGTTAGCGATTTAAGTGAGTGATCTCAATATAAGAAAAATTAAGAAAAAAAAAAGGGGGGGGGGAATGCGCAAAATATGTACAAGGGGAAAGAGAAGAGAATTTGTACAAGAGAACGAGAGTGTTATGATACTATAATACAATAGATATTTACAACATGTACAGTCGAATGTTTGTGAATTGCATTTAACTTTGAAATAGAATAATTTAACTTAGGTTAAGATTTTTTTTTAAATTGTTTTATCGTTAATAACGATGTTCACAATTCACCAACTACTCACTCACTATAACTGTGTTATTCAGCACAAAATGAGTTTTATTTTAAGTATAGATAGAACTTATTATAAGCACTTCTCACCTTAGAAGAAAGGTATAGAACAGAGCAATCTGCACACTTTAACTGTACTACGCGAACTGTCAAATCAAAAATTGACACTCAAAGTACCACTTTAGAATTAAATTTGGCAAAAAAAGTCCAAATATTCCAAAGAAAATTTAAATTTAAATTAGCATTAAACAACTTAGCGTGTTGGTTTCATGATAATGTTAAGAACTTACTTAAATAACTATTGGAGTTAAGAATGACAAAGAAAAGTCTAGAATATTAATAATAAAAAGTGAAATTACAATTCAAAAATTAAAAATAATAATATAAATAAACCAGTCTATAGTTTCTTTAAATGGTCTTCTTATTTACATTATTTTTTCTCTTCATTTATTTAATTAAATTATGATTGGTGTTATACGCTATTGTTAAAATTTTTACAGCTATTTTAATTTTTTATTGAGATACAATAATTAGAAAATATACGAGAACTTAAATTTGAAATATTAATGAATGAATGAATGAATTTATTAATTTTTTTTCTTTTTTCTTTATTTATTTATTTTTTCAGAGACATTTTCCGTGGTAGCCTGCTTCATTTGGTGGTCATCGACCGGTTTCGGGCGTTCGCCCATCTTCAGGATGCGTTTTTTCAGAAGTGTGTGTTGTCACACTGTCTGAAAAAAACGCATCCTGAAGATGGGCGAACGCCCGAAACCTCGATGACCACCAAATGAAGGCAGGCTACCACGGAAATGTCTCTGATGCTTTCCAGCTCTGCGGAACCAACCATCACAACTATTTATTTTTTGTTTTAAGGGAATGCAGGAAGGGGTAATTCTAATTATAGGGGGTTTCTCTCCTATTTCCTAATGTCTTTGCTAAATAAATTAATTAAACCTGTCTAAATAAATTAATCGAACATATTTATTTCAATTAAGTTCTTGTTAGCGATATTAATTTATTTGTTCAATGTTGTTACTTTTGTACCTTATACGACGTTTATTTAAATTATTTAGTTATGTTTAATTAGAGGCCTTTTTATATTTAACTAACATTTATTTACTGTTATGGGTGCTTTTTGTTGCAACACATTGTCCTTTTGTATGATGGTATATGTATGTAAATGTAGATAGTCGAGTTATTATTCATTTATTTATTATTTTTATTTATTTCTTATTGTTTTGTGTGTGTGTGTGTGTGAGAGAAAGAGAGAGAGAGTGTGAGTGTTTGCGAGCATAGCAACTAGGATAAGGAAGGCGATCGCTAGGAAGGAGAGAGCTCTTGTGGGTTTTAGGGTTGACGTCATCGTAGAATGATGTGATCACATTCTTTGGATTCATTCATAATTTGAATCGTCCTAACTAATTCTGCGACCATCTAGAAGGCCGTTGAAAAGAGGTATTCGAACAGTACATTAAATTAAGTTAGTGTGCCATGAGTTAGAGAAAAAATAGACGAACATATAAGCATTTTAAGACAAAGAAAAACAAATGAGACATGTAATGTAATCAGAAAATAGTTTATATATAAAAAATTATGTAGCAATAAAAGAACTAAATAAGTGTAATAATCTTAGGCCTGTACACATTTCATTGAAAGACCCTAAAATAACAAATGAAACAAGAGAGGAAACAGTTTTACAACTGGCATAAAGGAAGGATCCTTTCACTTACCACCTGGTTCAATAAGCTGAGGTTATTGTAGCTTTAATCCTTTGAACTTGATGCCGCATTACCTGCTGCCCAAGGGGTTGGCTACATATCTGTGAGGACCAATGGCGTACCCAGCCCAAAAGCTAGGGGGGGCAAGCCATGGTCGTTCAGATAATATTTTAGAACGGAAAAGGTGAATGATACCAAAATTTTAAGAAAATTATATATAATTATAGCAGGCTTTATTGGTTATTATAATTATTTGCTTGCAAAAAAAATTTGGATTTTTATTCTAATTACATGTCTTATTCTTATACTAATATCATTTTTCTTGGGTTTGAAGAAAACTTGTTCAAAACTTTCGTTTCAATCCAGTCCCGATTTTCCTTGCAGAATTTCCGATGGACGCTCATCAAACACAACCCAGTCAGTCTGTCCTCTCCCGTTGTACTTCTGAGCCAGGTCTTTACCCTTCGAAGGGTACTGAAAGATCGTTCAACAGTACCTGTGGTGGACGGAAAAGCACTTAAAATGAAGAGTGCGAGCCTTGCTGCAGGGAAAAAAATATTGGCCTCCTCCAAAAGTGCCGCCACTTCAATGTCCTTTAATTTGTCTCCCGCTAAATTCTTCTTTTTCCACAGATTATACCACAAATCTAATTCTGCAGAGATATCACCCAACTCATAAAACTGCATGAAATGCTTTGCATTTTTTCCAAATCTTTTGGAGCCATTTTAAGCATGTACGAAGGATGAAGATAGGATAAAGCAAAAGCAGGAGTATTCTCGTGTGAGAATCTAACATTCAGAGATAAATTTAAGGAGTCAAGATAAGGGATGATCAACGACCGTCTCCAGTATTCAATCGCAGTCTCAGATGGTGGATTACTTCTGTGTAATTGCTTTTGAGCGATTCGTGGTACTGATAACTCAACCCCGACTTTCTCCGTGATATCATGTGATTTTTTAAGCACTTCATCAAAAACATGCTCAATTTCTTGTCGATCCTTCTTGATGACATCAAGGATTTGGCCAATATGTTTCCTCACCATAATCAAATCCATATTTTTACCTTGTAGAACGTTCACAACGGGTTCCAAAATCGCAGAGTATTTTGCAATCATAACTAAACCTACAATGAAAATTGGTTTAGTAACTGCACAGTGCAATTGATAGGCAGATTTTCTTGTACCATAGTTTCCTTCGATTGATAGATGTTCTAGCGCATTGACGAGTTCATGGAAGCTTTCTGAAAATTTTCTTATGCTCTTGTATTTCTCAGACCATCTGGTCTCACAGAGTCTTGATAGATTGGGAACCAAATTCCTGCGAGCTGGCGACTCACGAAAGAAGGATATTGTATCCTTAACAGTAGCAATTGTGTTTCTTATCTCTGGTAGTTTGCTAGCATCATTGACCACAAGATTTAGTTTGTGGCTTGAGCAATGGAAAAATAAAGATTTACTGTATTTTTTCTTCAAAATGCCATGCACACCACCTTCTTTTCCAGCCATCGTAGAATAACCGTCAAATCCGAATCCAACACAATTCTCTGCTGGAAGATTCTGATCTTTAAAAAACTCTCAATTGCGCAAGCGATTGTAGGCGCATCTTGAAATTTCAACTCAACATATCCTACAAATTCCTCTCTGATTTTTTCTTGACTTTCATCATAAAACCGCAATCCGATAGAAAGCTGTTCTTTTCCAGCGATATCTGCTGTTTCATCAGCCATTACAGCGTAAGCTTTTGCTTGTTTACAATCTTCGATAATTTTTTCTTTAACAACTTCACCACATAATCTTATAATCTCATTTTGAATTTTTGGTGAAGTGTAGACTGCATTTTTTTGACATCTCTCTAAGTGACTCTTTAGCTTCTCATCACAACAGTCAATTCTCAAATTTACAAAGTCAAAGAAAACCCCCTCATCTCCTTCCTTTCCTCTGAGCGGCAAATCATGAGTTCCACAAAATATTATACGTGTAGAGCTACACGTGTAGAGGTGAAGAATTACTAGACCCTTGCTCCATAATCGACTCCGAATACGATGGTTCGGTCAGTTTAGTTCCGTCTTCATCACCATCATTGCTTGCACTTCCACTACTGTCATCTTGATCCTTTTTCCGTTTGGGAGGTTTTCTGGCTGAAAATCATAGAAATTATTAAATTAACATAGTACACAAACCGTTAACAATCCTTCATTAAAAAAAAAATTCATTTCTCAATTTCATTTTCTACAGAAATTACTTATCTTACCTTTTTGGAACCACTTTCTTATATCCATTTAGGCAGCCTCGATGTCTTCTAAATGTAAATAAGCTATCACTGGAATAAATAAAAAACGATTAGTTGTTTCAAAGAAAACTTGGTAAACATCAGTGATTACTAAACATGAGTGAATATAACTACCGCAGTGACGCCTTGAACCTTCAATTCAAGTTCAACTTAGATACTGATCAACTAGCCGGGCGGTTCGGTCTACATAGTGACGCGAAACTTACTTGAAGATTCCCACTTGACCCCACTTGAAGATTCCCTCTTCTCTCATTGGCTCCCGCCTGTGGATCCTACTCGAGGCCCCTAAGCCTTTCCCTCCCTTGAATCCCACTGACTGGCTGACACAGATTCATCTACCAGTCGCTAGGTGCCTCTAGATACATCTCGATTTTTACACCATTTCAATGTGGTAAACAACTACCTAATGCCCTACCTAATTATGTTTCGTATCATTATTTTATAACCATTTAATTTTTTCTTCTAGGGGGGGCAGCTGCTCCCACCTGCCCCTCGCTGGGTACGCCCATGGTGAGGACTGTAATGTACAATAGAACCAAATGCGGCTAATCTGAAATGACTGATTTTTTAGAATATTGTTTATGTTTTACACTCTCTTTCTTTATTGCCTTTTTCTTAAATGAAACAGCAATGTAGGTCGTCGGTACGTTTGTTCCTGAAATATCTGCTACCTGAAGGATCTTGTAAAACTTAGTGTGTTTTTCCTAAAAGAAATGAAAGATTAGTTTTTTCTGTAAATGTTTATATATTATCATTACTATTGTTTAAATTTTATTTTATTTTTTCGTTGCCGTAATGTCATCTGATGTTTTTTTTGTTGATTTCGTAGAAACGCCTTTTTTAATTTGTACGATTTTGCTACTATCACCGATTGATATTTTAACAGTTGATTTTTAAATAGTTTATCGATTTATAGGGACCATGATATTTTTTTGAAAACTTGTTTTCCAATTTGAAATGTTTAACATAAACGTCGTCTCCAGGATAAAATTTTTCTTTGGAAATATTTCTGTTAAACAACTTTTCTCTAATTACTTTATCCTTAGTGTTATTAGCTTTTGCAACTTCACGTACTCTTTTAATTTTGTTATGCAGATTCTGCTATGAACATTAAACATTTGTAAATTTTTATTGGATAAGTTTAACATCCACGGAAATCTGAAAATGGAATCTGGAGCCAAATGCTAATTCGTGTGGTGTGAACTTTGTTGAAGAATTTATTGTAGAGTTGTGAGCGGCTTTAATCAGTGGCAAAAACTTATGCCCAGCCCTTTCAAATACTGACGTAATGTGAGATATTGTTGACGATATCCTTGTGGATTCGCTCTAGGCTTCCTTCGAGGCCGGATGGTATGCGGTCGTATATATTTTTTTTATCTTTAATAATTCGCATATCTGGAGAATTATTGTTGAGGTGAAGTTCGCGCCTAAGTCTGTCAAGAGATATTTAGGTGAGCCATACCTCGTGATAATTTCATTGACCAAAATGCGCGCTATAGTTTCTGATTTCTGGTCGATTAGCGGTGAAACTAAGTATCTCGAAAACTGAAATATAATTGTGAGAATATATTTATACTGTTCTCCGGTTTGTTCGTAACAGATATTTCTAGTGGGCCTACGATGTCCATAGAAATAGTCTGCCAGACATTTGCGGGTTAATGGAAATTACCAATGTGGGTTTGTAATTTTTAATTTTTCTTGTAGCACAGCTATGACATGTCTTTACATAAGTATCGACGTCTTTTGTTAGCTTAGGCCATGTAAATTGAGTTTTAACCCGTTCAAGAGTTTTTTGTCGCTATAATGTGCGGATAGGAGATTGTCATGATAAAGACGTAATACTGTGTCTCGTAATTTCTGCGGGACTAGTATATTGTAACGTTTTTCCCTCTAAACTAGCTACTGCAACTAGTTATAAGTGGGATCGTATAGATAAAATACTCTAAACTTCAATAAAGAAAACACTAATTTATTGTGTTACACATAAATTACAAAATACTTAATAATAATTAATTCACAGTTTAAACCATAAAAGTTCACTTTGTTCGCTTTTTATACACTTTCCACAAACGTACACTTTGTTTGTAACTAGAAACACTCTATCAACTCTCTGCGGTCCCACTATTTATATAGGTGGAGAATCTTCTAGAATCTTTTCAATCCTTCCAGAGAGAACTAGAGCGCGTCGCCTGCGCTTCCTAGCGGTCACTAAGAGAACTTGAAGTTCCTACTTCCTCTCCTAGATGGCACCACTGGCTGCGTTACACTGCTCCCCTCTCAGATCTGTTCGTCCCGAACAGAAACATCGCTAGTGACGTAAGGCAGTAACCGGTCCAGATGTACGACCTTCATTTTGGATCTGGGCGTCCGTTGGATTCGGTATACCAGGTCGTTCAGCCTTGAGATGATTGTGTAAGGTCCTTCCCAATCGTTTTGAAGTTTTGGGGACCTTCCCTTCTTCCGTATCGGATTATACAGCCATACCTTCTCGCCTTCCTGGAAGGTCCTTCCACTGACCCGTAGATCGTACCGCGTTTTCATCCGGTCACTTTCTAACACCATCTCCATGGATGGTCCTCAATCTGCGGCGAAGCTTTTCTGCATAGTTGTCCACGTCCGTTTCCTCCTCTTCTGGTCTGCCAAATAAAAGGTCACTGGGTAGCCGAAGTTCTCTTCCAAGCACAACACTGGCAGGTGTGCGGCCCGTGGTCTCGTGGACAGCCGAACGGTACGCCATCATTATTAGAGGTATGTGTTCGTCCCAGTCGTCCCGGCGTTCATTCATCAAAAGCCTTAAATGGCTTCATAGAGTCTTGATAAATCGCTCCACCATGCCGTCAGACTGAGGGTGAAGCGGCGTTGTCCTCGCCTTCCTGATGCCAAGAATCTCGCAGACCGCCTTGAACACCTGTGACTCAAAGTTTCTCCCTTGATCGGAATGTAATTCCAGCGGAATCCCGAAACGGCTGAACAGGTTATTTACTAGGGCTTCGGCCACAGCTGATGCGTCCTGGGTTAGCAAAGCATACGCCTCCGTCCACTTGCTAAAGTAGTCCGCCGCAACTAGTATATAGCGATTTCTCCTTTTAGATTTGGGAAGGGGCCGGCTATATCGATAGCTATTCTTTCGAACGGTGCTCCAACATTGTACTACCTCATAGCGCCAGGGGTTCTACTTCTGGGTCCTTTGCTTGCTACACATTCCGTGCATCGCTGGCACCAATCTTCAACATCCTGGTGGTAGCCTACCCAATAGAACCGCTGCCTCAACTTTTCCAATGTCTTCTTTACTCCAAAATGGCCGCCAGTAATGCCTCCGTGCATTTCCACTAACAATTCTTCCCTCTTTGATGCAGGTAAAACTACCTGATCCTTTTGTCTTTGCCATCTGCGCTTTCCCAGATCCGCAGCAATACGCCATCTTTAACGGTAACATACGCGCGCAGTAGCATTTCACATCCCGACTGCTAGGTGCAATGTCTTTCCAGTCTGGTCTTGACCCATCTTCTTTTTGCATCTTCTTTTCGGATCAAGCATTTGGTCCGATTTCCACATCCTTAAGTTGTTCTTCCCTAATCACTTCAGGCCTCCATTCTTCTAGTGGTAAGAAGTGGTACTTTTGCATTGTCCCTGCTCTTTCAGGTCTATCTTGCTACAGTGCTTGCAATCCGTATTGCAAGGCCGTCTTGAAAGAGCATCAGCATTGCGATGGAGTCTTCCCTTCCGGTGGATGATCTTGAATTGGTATTCCTGCAATCTCTCTATCCAGCGGGCTACTTGTCCTTCCGGGTTCTTGAAATTTAAGAACCAAGTAAGTGAAGCATGATCTGTCCGCAATAGGAAGGGCTGTCCATACAAGTATTTATGGAAATGTGCCAGTGTCTTCACGATTGCCAGAAGCTCTTTCCTAGTGACACAGTAATTCTTTTCAGCCTTAGAGAGAGTTTTAGAGAAGTACCAATGACTCGTTCTTCACCATCCTGTACCTGGGAAAGTACACCTCCTATTCCAACTGCGATGGCATCAGTGTCTACTATGAATTCGCAACCAACTCTCGGATATGCCAAGATTGGGGACGTCAATAAGGCTTTCTTGAGTCGATCGGATGCTTCTTGTCATTTAGGTGTCCATTCGAAAAGTTGCTCATTTTCAGTCAACCGATGTAATGGTCTGGCTATGTCTGCAAATCGAGGACAAATCTCCTGTAATAAGTACACAGCCCGAGGAAACTTGTGATTTCACGCTTATCTTTCGGGACTGGCCACGCACTCACTGCTTCAATCTTCTCAAGATCGGCCTTCACTCCTTCCGCAGCAACAATGTGTCCCAGGTATTTCACCTCCTTGCCAAACAGTTGGCATTTTTCAGGCTAAGCTTCAAGCCAACGCCGGACAATTTTTCCAAGACCTCTTCTAAATGCCTGAGATGTTCCTTCAAGGTCTTGCTAAAGATGACAACGTCGTCTAAGTAAATCAGACAGATCCGCCAATGTAACCCTCTCAGAGTTGTCTCCATCAGCCTGTCGAAAGTAGCCGAGGCATTGCAGAGTCCGAATGGCATTACGTTGAACTGCCTTAGTCCTGTACCTGTGGAAAAAGCTGTCTTCTCGCGATCCTCTGGATGTACCTCCACTTGCCAGTATCCGCTCTTTAAATCCAGAGTCGAGAACCATTTGGCCTCTGCTCCAGAGTGTCGTCTATTCGTGGCAACGGGTAGCTGTCCTTCTTCGTGATGTCATTAAGCTTGCGGTAGTCAACACAAAATCTTGTCGATCCGTCCTTCTTCTTGACCAACACAACTGGAAAAGCCCAAGGGCTGCTAGAGGGTTCGATAACTCCTTGTGTCTTCATATCGTCTAACATCTGGTCAACTTCCTGTTGTTTGGCCAGGGGAATCCTTCGTGGTGGTTGCTTGTTGGGTGGATGATCGCCCGTATTGATTCGGTGTTGCACCGTCTTCGTCCTTCCAAGATCTTTGTCGCTGCAAGAAAACACATGTTGGAATTTCCATAACAGCTGTTCGGCCGGTTTTCTGTCCTCAGGTTTCAAATCGGCAACTGCACTTTTTATGAACTCGTTCATTACTCTAGATTTTGGTGCAGGATGCCTCTCAGCTAGATCTGCACTGATAGTCTCAGAACCAGTTATCATTTTGACCTCTTCACAACTGCCTATGATCGTTCCCTACTTCAGCTTTTGGACGAAATCCTTAGTGTTCAAAAGTCTAGCCGGTATTTTATTAGTTTTAGCTGATAAGCGACCGTCCTACGAGAATGCCGGCTCTAATACTCCCAGTAACCCTCCTGGTTTTTCCTCCAATGCGACGGCGGCTATGGCTTCACTCCGTGGCGGTAGGATAAGGTCTTCCGAAAGCATCACTTGCCTAACCACTCCATCATCTTCTTTACACATCTTTAAAACGGTCTCCACGTTCCCTATTCGTTTAGATCTCTCATCAAAATTCAGGACGACTTTATGGGCCTTCATAAAATCCATCCCCAGTATGACTGGATCCTCAATATCTGCCACAAAAACATGATGGGGAATCTTCTTACTACCCACCTCGATGGTAACCTGGGTTTCTCCCACGACATCCATGCTCTCCCCATTGGCCGTCACGATTAGATAACCTCTCGAAGGAGTTCTGAAATTCCACTTCGGTAGGAAACCTTTCCTGACGTAGTGTGGGTGGCTACGGTGTCTACGACCATCTGGCAGGTTTACCCGCAAGCTGTCCTTCCAGTAATAGGCCATTGTCCTCGCATTTCAGCCGTGGAACCTTTAACTGTGCTGGGGCTTACGAAAAACGAGCCGGCTTCCGCCCATCAAAGCCGGCTTCTCGTAGTTTTCCTGATTATCTTCGCCCTTTTGCAGTTTCTTGGTAGGAGGGCGTTTGCACTCTCTCTTGAAATGTCCAAATTCCTGGCAGTTAAAACATTTTATAGACTAGTATTTGCGTTGGAGGGCACCAGTTCCCGAACCAGACACTCCTCAAACCGCTCCACAATGTCTTCAATTTTCCCCTTCACTTTACCAGCACTTGGAGCGACAGATGGCTTCACATAAGTCTGCCTTATCCGAACTGGTTCCTTCTGGATGCTTTTTTTCACAGCCTCAAATACTAAAGCTCTTGCCAGCGCCTCCCCGATCGTCCTTGATCTGGCCAACTTGATAACCTGTTTTAATTCGGGGTCCTTCAGGCCGTCGGCGAAGGCATCCGCAGCAAATCCCTCCAAAAGATTGTCATCCATGCCGGGGAACGCCATACTAACCAAGCGGAAGAAATCGGCACTAAATTGTTGGAGTGTTTCTCCCGAGTGTTGGCGCCGTGTTTTGAACTGCGTCCTGTACAGCTCCTGCATCTGCTTGTCGCCGAACCTCTTCTCCATGCGTTCGCTCAAATGGGCAAAATCTCCTCGGTGATCCTCCGGAATGCTCTGGAGGATGTCCAGCGCTTCGCCCCGCAGCGAGATAATCAGTGATGTTGCTTTCTCTTTCTCGCACCATCCATATGCGGAAGCGGCAGCATTAAATTGTAGCAAATAGTTTGCCCACGATGATGCTCCGTCGTAGACTGGCGGCTTGATTTGCGAAAGAGCTCTGAACGCTACTCGGGAGCCTTCATTTCCCTGTATGTCTGCTGTTGGAGTGGCTCCAACTCCAACCTTGGGCTAGCCAGTCTCCGTGCTTTCCAATCGGCGTCTTACGTACTGTTCTATCTCGCTTATCTTCCTCTCCATTTCGGATTTTAACTCCTCTTGGACCTTTTTCATTTCTTCTTGGACGTTGTCTAATTCTTCTTGGACCTTGTCTATGTCATTCTTCATTCCTTCTTGGATCTTATTTATCTCTATTTTTATTTCTTCTCTCATTTCATCCCCCCTTTTCGCTTCCTCTCGGCTCTTCCTTATTTCGTCTTTCATTTCATCTTTCAATTCTTCCTGTATTTCGTTCATTTCATCCTGGCCCCTCTCTATTTTGTCTTTTTTTCTTTCATTTCGCTCTTCAAAAATGTCATCAGTTCCTCCATTTTCCGCGTTTGACGTCTGGTACTTATGGGCATACAACAAAACTGATACAAACTGTTACCTGTTTAGAGATTTTATCCCAGTTCTGACACCAAACGCACAGGTTATACACAATAAATTACAAAATACAACACTTAATAATAATAAATTCACAGTTTAAACCACAAAAGTTCGCTTTGTTCATTTTTTATACACTTTCCACAAACGTACACTTCGTTTGTAACTAGAAAAACTCTCTCAACTCTCTGCGGTCCCACTATTTATACAGGTGGAGAATCTTCTAGAATCATCTCAATCCTTCCAGAGAGAACTAGAGCGCGTCGCCTGCGCTTCCTAGCGACCACTAAGAGAACTTGAGTTTCCTACTTCCTCTCCTAGATGGCACCACTGGCTGCGTTACAATATTTTGGTATTTTTTGTATCTTATAAGATCTTGCTCATCTAATATGTAGTTCTCAGTTTTTAATAACTGTTGACAATGTGTGTCTTCTTTTTGTAATTGGACAATTACTATGAAATCAATGACGAAACAATTCATTTGGTGATTCTGCATGAATATGAGAAATATATCTGCTTAGTGCGTCAGCATGAGCGATATTTTCCCCGGATCGATGTTCTATATAAAAATCGAACTCAGTTAATTTAAGTGACCAACGGTACAGTTTAGAATGTGGATCTTTTATATTTTTAAGCCATTGTAGTGCAGAATGATCAGTTATAATTTTAAATCTGTATCCGTAGAGGATATAACGATATTGCTTGCAACCGTATAAAATTGCAAGTAGTTCTCTCTCCGCAGTGCAAAGTTTATTTCAGATTCGGATAGGATACGTGATGCAAAAGCAATAGGTCTTTCATTATTATTAATTTACTGGCTTAGAATTGCAGAAATACCTATAGTACTCGCATCCATAGTTAGAATGAACTCGTGATCATAGGGTAAGCTAATACTGGCGGCGAAATTAACGCTTGCTTTAATGCGTCAAAGGCGTTCTGACGTCCGGTATCCATTCGAATTTTGTGTGTTTCTTTGTGAGGTCTGTAAGTGGTTTGGATATATCTGACCCTATATAAATTTTCGGTAAAAGACCACAAAGCCTAGAAATGCTCGTACATCTATTAATTTCTTGGGAACTGGGTATTCTATTACCGCTTTAATTTATCATTATCTGGAGAAATACCCGATGTGGTGATTGTGTATTCTAAATATTTGCACTCTTGTGTAAAAAGTTGACATTTGTTGAGGTCAATGCAGAGATTGCCTTGTTGTAGTCTGAAAAAGATTTTTTGTATTGTGTCTAAGTGTTCTGAGAAATGTGTTTCCGCGAAAAATTGTATGTTCATACGAAGGTGTGGCACAATTCGCCTGTATAGCCCGAAAGCAAACCGTCCATATATTTCTGATATGGTTTGAGGCGTTCTTCAAACCAAAGGGTAAGGAGAGGAATTTGTAGGTTCCAAATTGTGTTACGAATGTGGTTTTGTCTTGTGACCGTTTGTCGAGTTGTATGCTGTGAAATGCGTTAGAAATGTCTAGTGTTGTGAAGTACTTACAGTTATTTAATGTTGAAAGAATGTATTGAATGTCGGGAAGAAGGTAAATTTCTGTGGTTATGTCGTTTAGTTTTCGTAAATCTACTACGAAGCGGTACTGTTTGCGTAGTTGTGTGATGTTGTTTGTGTCAATGTGGGTGTTGTGAGCGTGTTTCTTTTTGACAAGTATTAGTGGATGAGACCAGTTACTTGTATTTGGCTCGATGATGCCCCTATCTAAATGGTCTTGAATGAGCGCCTTCAGAATTGGCGCTTCAGAATGAGCTAATTTATAGGGTCTGCTGCGAACTGGTGCATGCCCTTGTGTTTCTATGTAATGTTTAATGTCTGTAAATTTAGTTTTAAAATTTTTGTCGTGCGTGAATGTATCATAGGATGGTGAAATGGCGCTGTTTCATGTGTCGGCAGGTGTGTGAGTTTGAGTCTGAGTTCTTGTTGGAAGGCGGACAATTTAGATTTCTCTGTAGGTGTCAATTCTTGTATAGAGTGGACATTGAAAGTGTTCGGTTTATCGCATACTTCGGGATTATATTCGATGTATGCTAAAGGGAAGTGTTTAGTAATTGTGATGTCATGTTGCGTTGAATTTATTAAGTTAATAATACATGTGTGATCTGAGAGAGTTGTCAGTGTAGTCGGTAAATAAACTCCCTTTGGAAGAGATTCATGTTGTGTGAGTAAAATTTCGGAATTAGGGATTTTGTTATGTAATGTATATGTCTTAACTAAATGGGTGCGTGCCGGGATGGTGATTTTGTGTCTGAGTGCAAGCTTCTGTGGTAACGTGCGCGTCTGAATTGTATTAATTTGTGTAGCTGTATGTGTATCGATGAACGGAATTTTAGTTTTATTTATTATTAACCAATTATCTTTGAAACTGATAACAGCCTTAAATTGGGCGAGAAAATCTTTACCTATAATCATTTGAAATTGATTGTTCAATTGTGACAGTATGAAGTCACCGCTAGCGTATGATCCAGAGTCTAATTCGATTTTAATGGTTGCAGACCCATAATTTGGGATGATTTATTTGGTGAGATTTTAAAATTACTTTTGTCCTGCCTTCGTCAACAAGCGAATGTGAGGCTCCCGTGTCTATGTGCGCTTGTATTGGGCGATTATTTGTTTTTATTTGTATTAAAATATTATCATTGTAAGGGAGGCGCGCAATTAAATATAAAATATTTAATGTATTAGAATAGTTCAAAATAATATTAAAAGTAATAATTAAAATAGAGTTGCGTAGTTAGAAAATTAGGACACTGCTGAGTCAACATGTACCACGCTGGCATAGCAGCTAGCGATTGAATCATTCTGGTGAGTGAAAGTGGTCCTGCACCTGCGGCTGATCCGGAAAGTCCTAGCGCAGTAAGGTATTTTAAAGGTAGGTGTGCAGTTGGTATGCGACCCAGAGTGGTAGTCGACCCAGCAGATAGCAAGTAATATTTAGTAGATAAGTGATAGCAGATAATTGTTAGTATTTAGTTGATAGTAGATAGTAACTAAGGGTTACTTAATCGGGGTTTCTTGATACAGTTGTAAGTGTATGTTATATAGTTGCATAGGCATATATATTAACGGGATATTGTTGTATTAGTCTGGGTTATATGGTAGTTTCATAGAGTGTAACAATTGGTGTGAGGTGTGAGGTGTGGTCTGGACCTTCCGGATTCCCAGGTACTTGCAGAAACCCTTCATGAGGTCCGAAACGAAGTTGCGTCCCTGATCAGTGAGTAGGCGCCCCATGCCGCACTATTACATGCTCCATGAACCCCCTGGCCACCGCAAGGGCGGTCTGTTCCCGCAGAGGGACGGCCTCAGCGTAGCGGCTAAAGTGGTCGATGCACGTAAGGAGGTATCGATTCCCCCTCCCAGTGGACGGCAGCGGCCCTACGATGTCCATAGATACCATCTCAAATGGGGCGGACGCTACGTAACATTCGGCGGTGGAGCACAGAGCCCGGCGGGTCTCTTCCGCCGAGCGCAGGCCTCGCACTCGGCCTTGATATCTCGGGCCAGGGAGGGCCAATAGGACCTTAGCTTAACCAGTTTCTGCGTCCGGCGGGCCCCAGGATGGCCCGCCCATGGTTCGTCATGGCACTGTCGGATTACTCGCCGCTTCCACGACCCAGGGACCATCAGCTTTCTCCCTGACCGGCCCCCCTCCTTGGTCCAATACAGCACCTCGTCCGCGCCCTCCACCACCTGCGAGGGTCGCTCAGCTTGCAAGGTTTGGCACCACCCCTCCTGCCACTGTTCTTCCGCCAGGCGCTTCCGCTCCCGCTGGTCCCAGGTAGTCACGTTTACCGCCTGCACGACCCTGCTTAGTGCATCCGCGTTGGTGTGCCGCTTCCCCGGCCTGTGTTCGACCTCATAATCGAACTCCATCAATCTCTGCGCCCAGCGGGTGAGCCGGGATGAGGGGTCCTTGAGGTTCAGCAACCATCGTAGGGGCGCATGATCCGTTACAAGGTGAACCATGCCCGTACAAATAGCACCTAAACTGGGCGGTCGCGGCTACAGCGAGCAGTTCCCTCTCTATTGTGGCGTGTCCCGTTTCGGCGCAATTGAGCTGCCGGATGCATAGGCGACAGGTCTTTCCTGGCCATTCCGTCTCTGTACAACACTGCCCCTGAGGGCGGCAAACGCGGCCTCCTGACTTAGCCCCCACGTATACGGCTCATCCTGGTAAGTCGCATTAGCGGCGTCGCCAAGGCCGCAAAATTTTGAATGAACCTCCTGTAGTAGCCACCAGGCCCAGGAACGTGCGTACCTGTCCCGTGTGCTGCGGCACAGGATACTTGCGGATCGCTTCCACCTTCGCGGGGTCGGGTTTCACCCCATCACTTGTTACCAGATGTCCCAGGTAGCTCACCTTCGACTGCGCGAATCTGCACTTAACCAGCCTGACCTTCAGATTGGCGTGGGCGAAAATCTCCAGAACGCGGTCCAACCGAGCAGCGTGCTCCACGATAGTTGGGCTGAAGACGATGACGTCATCCAAATAGACAAAGCATTCCACACCTTCACCTCCGCCCGCAGGCGGTCCATTAACCTTTGAAAGGTAGCAGACGCCCCGCACAAACCGAAAGCCATCCTGCGGTACTCGAAGTGTCCTTCCGAAGTAGTGAACGCCATCTTGTGCGCGTCCGCGGGGTGAATGGGAATTTGGTGTTACCCGCGGGCGAGGTCCAGAGTGGTGAAATACACCCTCCATCCTAGCCCCCCTAAGGTCTCCTGTATCAGGGACAGGGGATAGGAATCTGCGGCAGTCACGGCGTTGAGTCCTCGGAAGTTGGTACAGAACCGTCATTGTTCGCCCTCTCCCGCCACCGACTTCTTTTTCACCAGTACCACAGGGGCACTCCAGGGGCTGACTGACGGTACGATGACTCCTTGTTGTAGTAGGTTCTAGACATGGGTCCTCATCTCCTCCCGTTGAAGATAGGGGACGTGGTAGGGTCTCTTCACCACCGAGCGCGCGTCGCCGGTCGGTATGGGATGGTACACCTCTACCGCGCACCCGCGTCCGTCAAGGCCTGGGTCCTCGAACACCGCAGCGCGCCTCTCCAGAACGGCAAGGACGGCCTGTTGGTCCTCCGCCGAGAGGTGTCCCGTCTTGACCCCAGTACTTGATTCCGGTTGATTGGTACCTCCTGATTCGTCATGTTCACTAGTTTCGTGCACCCGCGAGCGGCGGGCCCAGGACACGTGCCCTCGGACCCCTTTCTGTTTCACTTCGACCGGCTCGATCATCACTTCTTCCTCCACCCCCTCTGGGAGTGCCAGTCGCACCAAGCATTTGGCCATGGACGGCACACGGACCATATCCAGCGAATGGATCCATCGGACCCCGTTATCCGAGTTACCCGCTTCCACCGCCTGAGTCTCCCTGCGTACGCCACTCCTGGCCCCTTGTTGCATGACCCCCCCCACCCCCCCACCATTTTTAACGGACTACTCGGATTTCCTGTCCTCTCTCTCGTCTTCTTCCCGCCCTCAGGGACCGCGGCGGCGAGGCCAGCCACCTTTCCTGGGGCCTCCACAGTCTTGGAGTGACCCAATTTCCAGCGTTCGATGGCCTTCTCTACCGCTTCTTTAAGGACATCCCGTTCGTCCCTCACTCTTCCGGTTCCCGAATCTATCACCTGCACTGGCTTCACCACCATTCTTGGCTGACCTAGATCGATGATAAGGCCGAATTGTTTCATCAGGTCAAGGCCCAGTATGCCCTCCAACTGCGCCTCCAGCTCCGAAATGTACACTGATGGGTGAGCGTCCTCCCCCCAAAGATGCACCTCACCAACTGCTACCCCTGTATCCTCAGCGGGCTCCCAGTTACTCCCTTGGCCGTGACAGCCGTAGGCTCTTCTGGAACATCCCGTACCGGCCGCCAGAGTATCGTAATCTCAGAACCGCTGTCGATCAGCAGCCACTCCGCTAATGTCTGCGCTGACCTCCAATCCCCCCCATTTGGCAGAAAAATGTTAGTACTTGATAGTGACCCCTTGGGTCTAGCGACCTGGCATCAGGGCCCCGGCCAGATCGATCCCTTTTGACACCTCGGGAGCCACGCTGATGGTGCCCACCCGGCTCCCTGCTCCACACCAGCGAGCCAGATAACCCCACTGCCCACAAACGAAACATGGACCGCGAGCCCGGTTCCGGGATGGGGCTTTATTTGCGCCCCCAAAACGGGCGGGGTGCGGCACTCCCTTGCAAAGTGCCCCGGCTGCCCGCACAAAGCACGCCTTCCCCGCGGTCAAAAACATTCGGGTTATTGGGGGGGCTGCAGGCGGATCCCACTGCCCCACGGCATAACTTGCATGGGCCAGCGGTTCCCTAGCGACACGCTGCTCCACCGCTACCGCCCTCTGTACGGCCTCCCGCAGGTCTGCCGACGGAAGATACGTTAGCAGTCGGCCCGCTTCACCGCGTACCCCCTTTATAAATGCCGCCAGTACCCTTCGCTGCACCTCTGTTCGAGCCTTAACCATCGTTTTACTGGCAATGGCCGTGATTCGGTCGGCAAAGGCCTGCGCGGTATCCTCCTTGCCTTGTTTTGCTCTGGCCAGCTCACGCATGTGGAATCCGGGAAGCGTACATTCCTAAATCTCTCCACCATGGCGACTTTAAATGCCTCGTAGGTCGCCCCTTCTGCCATTAATTCGTGATGACTGGCCAAATATTCCGCGGCCACCCCGGTCAGCTTGGCCTCACAAATCATCCACTTGTCCGCCGTGCTCCAGTTCCCGCACTTTGCGACTCGCTCGAACTTGGCGAAGAACTCCTCTAATGTCACCGCTGCCGCCTCCCCGGACCACGACCGCACTAGGCTCTGTAGAGCTAAGTCCTTTCGGGGCGCCTCCTCTCGACGAGCGAACGCCTCGTTGACTATCCGCAGCGACCGAACTTGCCCCTCGAGCTCCGCTAGTCTCTCGGCAGCCATTTGGGCGACTTGGATTCAGTTAATCTTATGTGTATATGTTTCCCCCCCTTTTTTTTTTGTTTGTTTAAACACCCGAACTTTAGCTTGGAGCAGGATAAATAAAATACGTTAATAAGTATAAAGATATAATATTTAATAAGACATAAAGATAAGAGGTAGAAGATAAAGATACAATACAATAATTACTCGATCGTCACGTAATATGTAGCATAGGTCAGATGACCTTTTTATATAAGGGAAATCAAACAATGTACAAATGTGTTAACTACGCAGTTTTTACCAGGTCAACATGCTTCCGTCAACTATTGTTTACAATAACAGACTCGATCGAGCTATTTCGTAACGTGTACTGTTTGCTACCGCCACGTCACCACTACGTCACTCTGGCCACATAACATTGCCACGCGCTGGTGGATACCGCCATGTGTATTGTTGCAACACCCCCTTCTACCTGACACCAATTGTAAGGTTCGGCCAAGGAACCCAAAGTAGGTCACACTCAAAATCATACATTTATTATAATTTAACAGACTATCCAGTCAGTTATTGTACCTTCAATAAAACTATACAGTCTATAAACATGATCCTTCTTAATGAATTAAAAAGGATCATGTTTATCGAATGCCGGGATCAAGCCGAAGATTGCCGTCTTTTTACAAAACGGCTAACGGCTTTTTACAAATGGCGCCTAATCGTTTTTTGAATTGGCCAACAAGTTTTTGCTGTGTGGCCTCTTCTGTCACAGATTTGGCAAGTTGGTTGAAGCCAAACATTATTTTGTGGATTATTTCGGTCAGGAGAGTTAATCTTTTTAGAATAAGATTTCGTGTTGCGCATAGGAGTGTGTTTTTGTTGTTATTATTATTATTATAAAATGTTCGGTGAGCATTTAAATTATTTTTGCCGAAGTTAGTTCTCTCTCGCGGCGGCGCTTTATTGTTGCATTGTGCATTCCAGTGGTTGCCTTACAATGCCTACAAGGCGATGGAGGTTTGGGAGAAGACGATTTAGGGGGGGAAGTCCGTTTCCTTATTAATTTATTTTTTTGTGAGCATTCTGCGTTCCAGTGCATTAACCCACAGTGTTTGTAAGGAGTAGGTGGTATATCTATTTTTTGTTTTACCGGTTTCTCCTTTGTTTTATTTTCGAAGGCAAAAATAGATCCTTGGTGATCGGCGTTGTCTAAATCTCGAAGGGCAGTGGCGAATGTTTGCGCCTTCGAGCGTCTTAGGCAATTTGACCTGGACTTAGGATTTCAAGGTTGGCGGTAGCGATTTGACAAATGCGTCAGTTGCTAACTTGTCGATCAGATTTTGCAAGGTAAGAAGCGGGTTTTGCTGCGATTTGTACAGCAAGGAAGAGCAGATATATTTAATTCTATCAGCAAAGGCCTCAAAATCTCTGATGGCATTTGCTGCAGGTTATTTATTTGTTGCAACAGTACCAAAGGTGTTTTTTCTTTTTTAAAACGATTGATCAAACTGTCCGTGGCCAATTGATAGGTTAAGGGTGTATGGGTGTTGGCATACTGCGCTTTAAGTGTGTCGAAAAATATTTTAGCAGCGCCAGTAATTTTCAAAATAAGAATCTCGAGTTTATCCGTTTCCGACCAATCAGAAAGTACGCTGCAATTATTTATTTGATCAATGAAATTAATAATACCGCAAGGTCAAAAAATATGTGAACCGTCAAAAACTGGTAAACTGTTTATTAATTGCAGATTGCGAATGTTTAATGACTGTGGTTGTTGGTTACCTTGATTTAATTTGTTTAATAGATAAGCAATGGCTTGTTCAGCCAATTGTTCTACACTATCAATTGTGTACGTTGTCATTTACGTTTAAATTATTTTTTGTTAACAGTTCTTTTAAGATAATGAGATTACAGCTTGTAAACAATTTATATTCTTTTAATAATTTAATTATTTCGGCTCTGTTCATATACCGTTTAAGAAGGCAAAATATTAGAAAGCACACAATAAAAATGTATTAAAAATTAATAATCATGCAATAAAACTATTAGAATTAAATGCAATGAAACTATTGAAAATTAATTTGTAAAATTTTACTAAAAATGCTCAATTGAAAATATTATTTACAAATGGCTTATCTTGGGTTCGAACAACGCTGCCACCAGAATGTGATGGGTGTTTCAGGGGGTTTAAAATTAATAACTAAATACTATTACTACTGCACTATGATTCTAACTCACTATACTACTACACTTATGATTCTAAGGACTTGACTTATGAGATTAAGAGACAGGGAAATAAACTCAATGAGAGACTGAGAGATAGGCAAGTGCTGATGTGTAGACTCGATGTTTGTGTTTTGCTGATCGCACGGAAGGTGTCTTTGCTCTTGAAGATGATGATAGAATGGGGGCCTCCACTGTCCCTTTTTCCTAGACTCCTGTGGTAGGGAAGTAGGACGGTGCTTCATCCCCAACCATTGGTTGGCTTCGTTTTCTTTTATACGAGCTTGGCGTTCCTTGCGAAAAGCAGGGAACTAATTTGACTTGTGATATGCCATCACAACACCATGTCAAAACATTTTTCAGGATTTCTTTTAAATCGGTTAGAAAGGTTTGTCAAAGAAAATAACGTACCCAATGAAAACCAAACAGGATTTTAACGCGGATACTCAACTTTGGATAAGCTATTCATTTTAATTAATTTGGTAAATCTGACTTTTGTAAAACCAAGACATAAACTCTACTGTCATTTTATAGAGTCAAAGTTGCCTTCGGTTGTGTAGATTATGTCTCTTTATTGTACAAACTCTATAATGTGGGTGAATCTTCCAAATTTATTCGGGTTCTGAAAAATTTGTACGCTTCCACGCTGGCAGCAGACCGAGGTGGGGAGGGTGTAACAGAGTTTTTTGGGGTGACTAGCGAAGCTTAAGACAGGGCTCCTCAGTCCGATCCTCTTCTCAATTTTTATAGATAATTTATCGAAGGAACTGGAAGGCAGTGTATGAATTAGAATTACTAAGATCAACATTCTAATGTATGCGGATGATGTTGTATTCATCTCTGACAATCCTGTACTTCTGCAGAGGAACATTAATATTACCGAGATTTATTGCCGAAGATGGGGCCTCTCTGAAAACTCAAACAAATCAAAGATAGTTGTTTTCAGGAAAGGAGGTCGATTAGCTGCTAGAGAACGTTGGTTTTGCAAGGGCAAGAAGATTGAGATTGTTAATCAATATCAATATTTAGGGGTGTTTCTAAAGTCCAGTCTCTCCTTATACAGTCACTTTACTGAAAAAATCTCATGGCTAAGGTGGGAATAAATAAAGTCTAGTCTTCTTTTATCTGCCAGAAGGAGACACTTAGCATGAAATATCAGGTATTTAATTTATTTCGAGAGCTAAAGTCTGTTTTGGAGCCCAAATCTGGGGTTCTCAGAATTTTGACCTTCTCGAAAAATTTCAAAGATACTTCTTTAAGAAGCTCTTTTCTCTGTCCTCCTCCACTCCGTCGTATATGCTCCATATAGAAACCGCAGTAGATCCTCTTTTCCTGTACACTTTGAGGCTAAATTTCAATTACTGTAATAAAATTTGATCCCTCCCAGAGTGCCGTCTCCCACACATTGTAGCTTCGGAACTTATTAGGAAAAATGTGGTTTGCTTTAGACAATGGATAGCACTAGCTCAGAAGTATTCGATTGAGGTAGATTTCTCATTAAATAGCCGTGAAAAATGGCAAGAATATCAATCGAGTATTCTTATAAAGATTAAAGATAGTTTTCGGGAGGAGTCTCTTAGGCGGGCCAGAGGTACAGAACGCTTTCATTTGTGGATGGGGCTTTTTTTTTTTTTTTTTTTTTTTCAGCTCTACAGCCCTTGTAGGGCCCTGGCTTCCTTAGTAATTTTCCTCCAGTCTTCTCTCTCTTTTGCCTTATACCTCCATCGTGTTATGCCCAGCTTGGCAATATCTTCTTCCACTTCCTCAATCCACCTTCTCCTCGGTCTACCGACCTTTCTTCTTCCTTCAGGTTTATTTCTGTACAACTTACTTGTAATACTATCCCTATCCATGCGCTCTACATGTCCCAGCCAGTCAAGTCTTTTCCCTTTAATTTCAGCTACTATGTCTGGCAACGCGTAAAGCTCACTGAGCTCCCTGTTTTTCCTAATGCTCCAAACTCCGTTCTTCAGGTTAGGGCCAAATATTTTTCTTAAAATCTTCCTCTCCCAAACCCTTAGCATGTTACCATCGCTCCGGTTCAGCAGCCATGTCTCTGATCCATAAATTACAACCGGCCGAATAATAACTTTATAGATATGGAGTTTGTTCTTACGTGAAATGGACTTTGACTTCATTATCCGGCTCAATGCAAAGAAGCATCTGCTACCTGCAGCCAACCTCTCTTGAATTTCACTTTTCACATCCCGCTGCTTTGTGAATATGGCTCCCAAATATTTAAATGTTTTAACATTTTCAAACTTATTTCCGTTGATGTTCACATAACTTAACCGACATATTCTGCTGTCAAACCTTGAAGCTAACATGTACTTGGTTTTGTCACAGTTTACTCGTAGGCCAACGGACTTTGCCTCTTTTTCTAACTGCTCATAGCTCTCCTCCAAAGCTCTAAAAGTCCTTCCAACTAATATGACGTCATCCGCATACGCCAAATACTGAATGGATCGTTCAAAGATCGTACCATTCGGGTTTACCTTAATACTTCTGATGACCTTTTCTAAACTAAGGTTAAACAATATGGTTGACAGAACATCACCTTGTCGCAGTCCTCTATTAATGTTAAACAGTCTTGAGCAGCCACCTTGTACTTTCACTTTTGCTGATGAGTTATTCAAACACATCTTCACCAGATTGCTCAGTTTCATAGGGATACCAAACTCCTGTAGAATTTCAAAAATCTTGCTCCGAAACAGACTGTCGTATGCTTGTTTAAAATCTATAAACAAGTGGTGTAGATCGATGTTATATTCATAACACTTCTCGTGTATCATCCTCATTGAAAAGATGTGGTCGATAGTCGATCTATTCCTACGGAAGCCAGCCTGGTAGTCACCCAATATCTTTTCGGAATACTGCGTCAGTCTCTTTGCCACTAATTTCGCCATAATCTTGTACACAATGGACAACATGGCTATTCCTCTGTAGTTTTCGCACAGTGTCCTCTCTCCCTTTTTGAAAATCGGACATATAACTGCTACAGACCATTCCTCTGGCATCCTTTCCTTCACCCAAACATCTACTATTAACTTGTAAATTCTTTCCCAGAGTAGATTGCTTCCTAGTTTTATCATTTCAGAGACTAAACCATCAATTCCCGGTGCCTTATTATTTTTTAGCTCCATTATAATTTCATCGACTTCCTCTTTTTCCGGATATTCTACATAATCCTCTTCATCAGGTGGATCGGGCTCCCTTTGTGTATTTCCCTCCTCGGGCATCTCATTATACTCCTCATCTTGCATATTTAGGAGCTCTTCAAAATACTCCGCCCATCTATTCCTAACATCCGTTTCCCCTCCAATCAAGTTACCATCTTTTCCTCTGCAGAACTGAATACTCGGTTGAAAACCTTTTTTCTCCATCTTAACAGCAGTATAGAATTCTTTAATTCTGCTATTTACTCCATCCTCCTCCATTCTCAGTAACTTCGTCTGCTCGAAATCCCTCTTCTTTTTCCTACATATTTTGCTTACCTCTCGCCTCTTTTCCTTATATTCTTCCACGTTTGCTCTGGTAGTTCTATTTATCACCTTCATTCTTGCTCTATTCCTTTCTTCCACTTTCATTTTACATTCTTCATCAAACCATTCACTCCTCTTTGCTTGTCCTTTTTTCCCAGCGGCGATTTCCGCTGCTTTAATGATCGCCTCTTTGATATCTTTCCACTTCTGGTTGATATCATTCTCTTGGTCTAAGGTTGTGGCTGTTAAATGTTTATCTACTTCCTCCTCATATTGTTTCCTACAGTTTACATCATGCTTTAGTTTATCCACATTCCATTTCTCTATTTTAGAGTCCAACTGCTGTTTAAAATTAGAAATTCTTTGCTTATACTTAATACGGACTAAATTATGGTCTGAGTCACAGTCAGCGCCCCGGCAGCTTCTCACATCCTGAATGTCTGAAGCATGCCTTGTGTCTATGAGGACATGATCTATTTGATTTTTCGTCCGTCCGTCCGGAAATCTCCAAGTTTCCACATGAATCCTTTTATGCGCAAACAGGGTACTGCTAATTCTCATGTTCCTTGATATAGCGAAATCAATTAGCCTGATTCCGTTATCGTTACTATCTTCGAGTAGGCTTTGCCTTCCTATATGTGGACGATAACATTCTTCTTTACCCACTTTTGCATTTAGATCTCCTAATACGATTTTAACGTCTCCTTTTGGTAGACTATCGTATAATCCCTCTAATTCCCCATAGAAGGTATCTTTAACTTCTTCATCCTTGTTCTCAGTTGGGGCGTGCACATTAATCAATGAAATGTTAAAAAATTTTGCTTTAATCCGGAGAGTGGATATCCTCTCATTAATGTTCTTGAAATTCAATATGATTGATTTCAACTTGTTGCTCACCACAAAACCCGTACCGAAATTCCCCTCCTTATTACTACAGCCATGGAAGATTGTGTGATTACCAGACATAAACGTTCCCTCATTTTTCCATCTAATTTCCTGAATGGCCGCGATATTTATGCCATATTTATCTAGCTCATCCTTCAGGTTTTTCAATGCTCCTACCTTCCCTAAACTTCTCACATTCCAGGTCGCTATCCAAAGATAATTTCCATGTCCTCGCCTAAGTCGTGCCTTTGAGACTGCCGGTCTTTTACTTTTAGGATTCTCAACAATAAAATTTTTTTATGAGATAGGGCTGTTAACCCTATGCTCAACCCCCACTACTTTGGAGGACCTAGGATTTGTGGGGTTTACTCCCCTGGCACTAATGTGCCTCCTTAGGAACGGTAATCCTAAGGTGTGTGGTGTAGTGCCTTAGTATAGTGTGTAGGGTGTGTATAGAGTATGTGTATAGTGTACTGTTTTGGTGCATGTGCATGGTATACTGAACTGTGGTAACCCGTGGGGGCGTTACTCCCCAAGTAGCTGCATACAACAGCTACCCCTTGCGGGGTTTGTATGGGTCACTGGTGGACGTAAACCCCCAATTCGGACTATTTTTTGGTGAAAATAAGTTATTATCAAGTGATATGCGTTGGCTTTTTTAACTCAGAGGGGAACTATTACCATTGAGTTGCGTCCCTTGGAACGAAGACGTAGACCCCCAGAAGCTGTGTCCCCTTTGCTCCCATTGTGTCCAAGATCTTTCTCACTTCCTGATTGATTGTCCGACGTTAACGGAGCTCCGATCTCAATATTTGGGGAAATCTTCCATTACTAGTCATCACATTGTTCATTTCCTCTCTTCTTCGGATTGTAGACCTCTTATTACCTTTGCTAGCCTGGAACTACAGACTAAAACAACTCAATCCTTAATTTTATTTGGTGCATATATTTAACTAATTTAGTTCAGAACTAACGGAAATTTGAACTATAGTTTATTTATTTCTCCTTTATTTTGTATTTATTTATTATTATTATTTTAGGTCATTGACAGTAATGAATTGAAATTCCTTTGGTATAACTTATTTTTATTTTACTGTTTGAGTAATTTCTTTTGTTTCCTTTAATTTTTATAATTGCATATTGTATGCCCAGTTTTTGTTCTGCCTTGTTCTTTCAATACATCATTTCTATTTACTGTATGACCAAACTATTTTAAAGTGTGACTGCCTTTATTTCTAGTTAGCATCAAAAAATTTTTTTTTAACTTAGAATGTCTAACGTTTAGTTGACCTAAGCATAACATGAAAATAATTGAAGTGGTAATTGCACTTAGTTTTTAGGGCATAAGTATTCTTTACTTGTATGAAAGCACCTTCTGTCAACTTCCAACAAAACTTGTATTGGCTTCAATTATTTTTCGGGAAAATATTACAAATAAAAGAGATATATATACATTGTTGTGGTTGGTTCCGCAGAGCTGGAAAGCATCAGAGACATTTTCCGTGATAGCCTGCTCCTTTTTTGTGGTCCGTTAATGTCGGGCAATCAATCAGGAAGTGAGAAAGATCTTCTTGACAAAATGGGAGCAAAGAGGGCACAGCTTCTGGGGGCCTGCTCTTCGTTCCAAGGAACGCAACTCAATGGTAATAGTTCCCCCCTTGAGTTTAAAAAGCCAACGCATATCACTTGATAATAACTTATTTTCACAAAAAAATAGTCCGAATTGGGGGTTTACGTCCACCAATGACCCATACAAAAGAAAGCGTTCTGTACCTCTGGCCCGCCTAAGAGACTCCTCCCGAAAACTATCTTTAATCTTTATAAAAAAAACTCGATTGATATTCTTGCCACTTTTCACGGCTATTTAATGAGAAATCTACCTCAATCGAATACTTACTAGCTAGTGCTATCCATTGTCTAAAGCAACCCACATTTTTCCTAATAAGTTCCGAAGCTACAATGTGTGGGAGACGGCACTCTGGGAGGGATCAAATTTTATTACAGTAATTGAAATTTAGCCTCAAAGTGTACTGCGGTTTCTATATGGAGCATATACGACAGAGTGGAGGACAGAGAAAAGAGCTTATTAAGGAAGTATCTTTGAAATTTTTCGAGAAGGTCAAAATTCTGAGATCCCAGATTTGGGCTCCAAAACAGACTTTAGCTCTCGAAACTGAATTAAATAACCTGATATTTCATGCTAAGTGTCTCCTTCTGGCAGATAAAAGAAGACTAGACTTTTGAAGACTACGTTTTTGTGGTTGGTTCCGCAGAACTGGAAAGCATCCACACATTTTCCGTGATAGCCTGCTTCTTTTTGTGGTAATGACCGGTTTCGGGCGTTCGCCCATCATCATGATGTTTTTGTCAAACAGTGTAATAACATAGTCTTGCAAATAAGCAAAGGCAGTGTATCAATGCATTTGCTCTGTGGAAGTCTATGTTATTACACTGACAACCTGATAATGGGCGTACGTCGAAACCAGTCGATAACCACAAAAAGGGGCAGGCTATCACGGAAAATGTCTCTGATGAAAATATAAATACATTTATACAATTAAAATTAAAACTGGTTTCTCTTCAATATTGAAATTTTGTTGAAATGTTAGCTGGCCTTAATATAACAGTAATGTAGGGAACATACATACATATTATTGCATATTAATTATTAATGTTATACATATTGTTATTAACATATACATATTAATTTTCAAAACAAGAGATTAGACTACATGGATATGCTAAATTGTAGTAGACATCAGGCAGCGCCTTGATCAGTCCTCAATAAAACTTTTACTCACAGATAGTCAATAAGCTATCTTCATAGTTCCTCCGAATTCTTATTTTTACCGAAAAAGTTGTTCAAATAAACATGATGGGATGAATGTTTCAATTTCAGTAAATAGACTGTTTTGGGTTTTATTTAAATAATTTATTTCCACAGGAGACTATTTACATAAATGAAAACATCGTATAATTCAGGTAGTCGTATAAATGAGATAGTCAGAAAATAAATAAGTTCCCATCTAAAAATGACAGGTTTATATAAGTGCAATTGTACCAGCAGTTTGAAGAAGGGAACGAATCCAAAAGTGCATTTTTTGGGACATTAAAAAAAACTTCCTACTTTCGTTATTTTTCATTATTTTCTTATCAAACTTTTATAATAACCTCTTTACAAGTTTTCTCTGAAATAAGACTGTCAGGGACTTATACTTATAAATTTAAAATAAACAACGACATGTATCTAATAAAACCTAAAAATACTTGCTCTATATGCAATCATAACGAACCAGAGACTTTGATCCATATATTTATAGATTGTCCCGCATATGAAACATTTAGACAGCCACTTCACATTTTAAGAAAAAATAATCCTAATGTAGAACTTTTGTCTTTAATCAATAATTTCAGGAACCGAAATATGTTTAGAATTTATAATTATTTGAAAAATATATTGTAACGTTTTTCTTTCTAAACTAGCTACTGCAACTAGTTTTAAGTGGGTTCGTATAGATAAAATACTCTAAACTTCAATAAAGAAAACACCAATTTATTGCTATACACAATAAATTATTAAATACAGCGCTTAATAATAATTATTTCCCAGTTTAAACCACAAAAATTCACTTTGTTCACTTTTGTACACATTTCACAAGCTAATAACTTCGTTTGTAACTGGGAACTTTCTCAACTCTCTGTGGTCCCTCTATTTATACCGGTAGCGAACCTTCCAGAAGGTTCTCAAATGTTCCAGAGAAAGCTAGAGCGCCGGCAGCGCTTCCTACGGCCACTAAGAGAACCTTAGGTACCTGTCTTCTCTCCTAGATGGCACCACTTGCCGCGTTACACTGCTCCCCTCTTAGATCTGTTCGCCCCGAACAGAAACATCGCTGGTGACGTAAGGCAGTAACCGGTCCAGATGTACGACTTTCATTTTGGATCTGGGTGTCCGTTGGATTCGGTACACCAGGTCGTTGAGCCTTCATATGATCGTGTATGGTCCTTCCCAATCGTTTTGGAGTTTTGGGGGCCTACCCTTCTTCCGTACCGGATTATAAAGCCATACTTTCTCGCCTTCCTGGAAGGTTCTTCCGCTGACCCGCAGATCGTACCGCGTTTTCATCCGGTCACTTTCTAACACCATCTTGTCGCGCACCTTTCTATGGATGGTCCCCAATCTGCGGCGAAGCTCTTCTGCATAGTTGTCCACGTCCGTTTCCTCCTCTTCTGGACTGCCAAATAAAAGGTCACTGGGTAGCCGAAGTTCTCTTCCAAGCACAACGCTGGCTGGTGTGCGGCCCATGGTCTCGTCGACAGCCGAACGGTACGCCATCATTATTAGAGGTATGTGTTCGTCCCAGTCGTCCTGGCGTTCATTCCCCAAAATCTTTAAATGGCTTCCAAGAGTCTTGATAAATCGCTCCACCATGCCGTCAGACTGAGGGTGAAGCAGCGTTGTCCTCGTCTTCCTGATGCCAAGAATCCCGCAGACCGCCTGGAACACCTGTGACTCAAAGTTTCTCCCTTGATCGGAATGTAATTCTAGCGGAATCCCGAAACTGCTGAACAGGTTATTCACTAGAGCTTCGGTCACAGCTGATGCGTCCTGGGTTGGCAAAGCATACGCCTCCGTCCACTTGTTAAAGTAGTCCGCTGCAACTAGTATATAGCTATTTCCCCTTTTAGTTTTTGGGAACAGGCCGGCTATATCGATAGCTATTCTTTCGAACGGTGCTCCAACATTGTACTGCCTCATAGCGCCACGGGCTCTACTTCTGGGTCCTTTGCTCGCTACACATTCCGCGCATCGCCGGCACCAATCTTCAACATCCTGGTGGTAGCCTACCCAATAGAACCGCTGCCTCAACTTTTCCAATGTCTTCTTTACTCCGAAATCGCCGCCAGTAATGCCTCCGTGCACTTCTGCCAACACTTCTTCCCTCTTCGATGCAGGTAGAATTACCTGATTCCTGTTGTCTTTGCCATCTGCGCTTTCCCAGATCCGCAGATCTTTTCCCAGATCTTCAACGGTAAGCGAATCCCATTGCGCGCAGTAGCATTTCACATCCCGACTGCTAGGGGCAATGTCTTTCCAGCCCGGTCTTGACCCACATTCTTTAAACTTGAGCACTGGTCCGATGTCCTCATCTTTAAGTTGTTCTTTCCTAATCACTTCAGGGCTCCAGGGTATTCCTGCAATCTCTCTATCCAGCGAGCTACTTGTCCTTCCGGGTTCTTGAAATTTAAGAGCCAAGTCAATGAAGCATGATCTGTCCGCAATAGGAAGGGCTGTCCATACAAGTATTTATGGAAATGTTCCAGGGTCTTCGCAATTGCCTGAAGCAATTGCCTAGTGACACGGTAATTCTTTTCAGCCTTAGAGAGAGTTTTAGAGAAGTACGCAATGACTCGTTCTTCACCATCCTGTACCTGGGAAAGTACAACCCCTATTCCAACTGCGCTGGCAGCTGTGTCTACTATGAATTCGCAACCAACTCTCGGATATGCCAAGATTGGGGACGTCAATAAGGCTTTCTTGAGTCGATGGAATGCTTCTTGGCATTTAGGTGTCCATTCAAAAGGTTGCTCATTTTCAGTCAACCGATGTAGTGGCCTGGCTATGTCTGCAAATCCGAGGACGAATCTCCTGTAATAAGTACACAGCCCCAGGAAACTTCTGATTTCACGCTTATCTTTCGGGACTGGTCACGCACTCACGGCTTCAATCTTCTCAGGATCGTCTTCACTCCTTCCGCGGCAACAATATGTCCCAGGTATTTCACCTCCTTGCCAAACAGTTGGCATTTCTTCAGGCTAAGCTTCAAGCCAACGCTGGACAATTTTTTTAAGACCTCTTCTAAATGCCTGAGGTGTTCCTTCAAGGTCTTGCTAAAGATGACAACGTCGTCTAGGTAAATCAGGCAGTTCCGCCAATGTAACCCTCTCAGATTTGTCTCCATCAGTCTCTCGAAAGTAGCCGAGGCATTGCAGAGTCCGAATGGCATTACGTTGAACTGCCTTAGTCCTGTACCTGTGGAAAAAGCTGTCTTCTCGCGATCCTCTGGATGTACCTCCACTTGCCAGTATCCGCTCTTTAAATCCAGAGTCGAGAACCATTTGGCCTGTGCTCCAGAGTGTCGTCTATTCGTGGCAACGGGTAGCTGTCCTTCTTCGTGATGTCATTAAGCTTGCGGTAGGCAACAGAGAATCTTGTCGATCCGTCCTTCTTCTTGACCAACACAACGGGAGAAGCCCAAGGGCTGCTGGAGGGTTCGATAACGCCTTGTATCTTCATGTCGTCTAACATCTGGTCGACTTCCCGTTGTTTGGCCAGGGGAATCGTTCGTGGTGGTTGCTTAATGGGTGGATGATCGCCCGTATTGATTCGGTGTTGTACCGTCTTCGTCCTTCCAAGATCTTTGTCGCTGCAAGAAAACACATGTTGGAACTTCCATATCAGCTCTTCGGCCGGTTTCCCGTCCTCAGGTTTCAAATCGGCGACTGCACTTTTTATGAACTCGTTCATTGCTCTGGATTTTGGTGCAGGTTGCCTCTCGGCTAGATCTGCGCTAACAGTCTCGGAACCGGTTATCATCTTGACCTCTTCACACCTGCCTATGATCGTTCCCTTCTTCAGCTTTTGGACGAAATCTTTAGTATTCAAAAGTCTAGCCAGTATTTTATTAGTTTTAGCTGAGATAAGCGTCCGTCCTACGAGAATGCCGTTGCCGAGTTGCGGAGCCGGCTCTAACACTCCCAGTAACCCTCCTGGTATTTCCTCCAATGCGACGGCGGCTATGGCTTCACTCCGTGGCGGTAGGATAAGGTCTTCCGAAAGCATCACTTGCCTTACCACTCCATCATCTTCTTTACACATCTTTAGAACGGTCTCCTCGTTCCCTAAACGCATAGATCTCTCATCAAAATTCAGGACGACTTTATGGGCTTTCATAATATCCATCCCCAGTATGACTGGATCCTCAATATCTGCCACAAAAACATGATGGGGGATCTTCTTACTACCCACCTCGATGGTGACCTGGGTTTCTCCCACGACATCCATGCTCTCCCAATTGGCTGTCACGATTAGATATCCTCTCGACGGAGTTCTTAAATTCCACTTCGGTAGGAAACCTTTCCTGACGATAGTGTGGGTGGCTCCGGTGTCTACGACCATCTGGTAGGCTTTACCCGCAACCTTTCCTTCCAGTAATAGGCCATTGTCGTCGCATTTCAGCCGTGAAACCTTAAACTGTGCTGGGGCATAAGAGAGACGAGCCGGCTTCCGCCCCTCAAAGCCGGCTACTCGTAGTTTTCCTGATTACCTTCGCCCTTTGCTGTTTCTTGGTAGGAGGGCATTTGCACTCTCTCTTGAAATGTCCAAATTCCTGGCAGTTAAAACAGTTCATAGATTGTTTGGTATTTGCGTTGGAGGGCACCAATTCCCGAACCAGACCCTCTACAATGTCTTCAATTTTCCCCTTCACTTGACTAGCACTTGGAGCGACAGATGGCTTCACATAAGTCTGCCTTACTCGAACTGGTTCCTTCTGGATGCTTTTTTTCACAGCCTCAAATACTAAAGCTCTTGCCAGCGCCTCCCCGATCGTCCTTGATCTGGCCAACTTGATAGCCTGTTTTAATTCGTGGTCCTTCAGGCCGTCGGCGAAGGCATCCGCAGCAAATCCCTCCAAAAGATTGTCATCCAGGCCGGGGAACACCATTCTCACCAAGCGGGAGATGTCGGCACTAAATTGTTTGAGTGTTTCTCCCGGGTGTTGGCGCCGTGTTTTGAACTGCGTCCTGTACAGCTCCTGCATATGCTTACCGCCGAACCTCCTCTCCATGTGTTTGCTCAAATGGGCAAAATATCCTCGGTGATCCTCCGGAATGCTCTGGAGGATGTCCAGCGCTTCGCCCGGCAGCGGGATAATCAGTGATGTTGCTTTCTCTTTTTCGGTCCATCCATTTGCGGAAGCGGCAGCATTAAATTGTAGCAGATAGTTTGCCCACGATGATGCTCTGTCGTAGACTGGCGGCTTGATTTGCGCAAGAGCTCTGAACGCCACTCGGGGGCCTTCATTTTCCTGTATGTCTGCCGTTTGAGTGGTTACCTCTCCAACCTTGGGCAAGCCAGTCTCTATGCTCTCCAATCGGCGTCTTACGTACTGCTCTACCTCGCCTACCTTCCTCTCTATTTCGGATTTTAACTCCTCTTGGACCTGGTCTATTTCTTCCTGGACCTTATTTATCTCCTTTTTTATTTCTGCTCTACTTTCATCCTGGCCCCTTTCTATTTTGTCTGCTATTTCATCCTGGCCCCTCTTTATTTCGTTCATTTCATCCCTGCTCTTCCTTATTTCGTCTCTCATTTCGTCTTTCTTTTCATCCTGGCCCCTCTTTATTTCGTTAATTTCATCCTGGCCCCTCTCTATTTTGTCTTTTATTTCTTTCATTTCGCTCTTCAAAAATGTCATCAGTTCCTCCATTTTCCGCGTTTGACTTCTGGTACTTATGGGCATACAACAAAACTGATAGTAAGCTGTTTAGAGATTTTATCCCACTTCTGACACCAAATGTAACGTTTTTCTTTCTAAACTAGCTACTGCAACTAGTTTTAAGTGGGTTCGTATAGATAAAATACTCTAAACTTCAATAAAGAAAACACCAATTTATTGCTATAAACAATAAATTATTAAATACAACGCTTAATAATAATTATTTCACAGTTTAAACCACAAAAGTTTACTTGTGTACACTTTTCACAAACTAATAACTTCGTTTGAAGCTGGGAACTCTCTCAACTTTCTGTGGTCCCTCTTATTTATACCGGTAGCGAACCTTCCAGAAGGTTCTCAAATGTTCCAGAGAAAGCTAGTGCGCCGCCAGCCTTCCTACGGCCACTAAGAGAACCTTAGGTACCTGTCTTCTCTCCTAGATGGCACCACTTGCCGCGTTACAATATCCAAACTGAGCTCCTCTCTTTTGGATAACTTGTAAATTCTAAATTTCAGTGTATTACGAGAAATTAATTGTAACTTAGCAGTTCCTTTTGTATATATTCCTTAGTAGGTAAAACGGTGAAAAAAGTAACGCAGTTTATTTATATAGTATATACTCCTTTTATACAAAAACACTATATTAAGTATTTACATTTTTGCCAGAACGGTGTGTGGCTGTCTGCAATAGATGTATGTAAAAAATATTATATTTTAATCTCATTATTTTGTTATTGGAAGCTAATTTTTTTCTGTTTATTTCTTTGATTTATTGTGACTTTTCAAACTTATATTTAGAGAATTTTTGTTTTATTACCTAAACAATACAGTTTATATTTCATTTGTACGGTTTGTGCTGATATTCTGTTATAAACTACTGAACTCATTGTCACAGGTTTTGTACCTAATACAAAAATAAATAATAATAATAATAATAATAATAATAATAAGCTCTTTACATTAACCCACTATTCCAGTACTTTGTATATTTTATTTGGACTTGTATAAAACAAATGATTAGGATTATAAAATTAAGGATTCGTTCCCTTCTTCAAACTGATGAGTTTCTTATCAGATATTATCGTTTTAATTGTTTATTTCAAAATAACAACTATTTATTTTTTCATAAAAATGTTAAATATCATACATTGTTCTGTGATTTCAACATTGAGGAACCATGAACTATTAATGCAGTGCCCAAATGTACTCAAAAAGCTACTGCACCCCTTAACTCCGACCGTCACCTTCCATTGTTGCGGTTGGCCTCATCAACACCTCTTCATAAAATGGTTTATACTCGTCTGGAATGTATGAAAGTTGCTTAGCTATATCCTGCATCTTCTTGGGGTTTATTGGGATTTTTTCTATCATACACCTTATCAGTTGGGATCTGGGGTACTTCTGTGTTTGGCTTTTGCAGCAGGAAAGTATATTTCACTATGCCATAAATATATTCAGATGTCGTTAAATAACCTTTTGGCAAGGAGTATTCCAATTGCTTGTATTTGGAAATCAGAAATGGGGGCTTATCTCGAGACTTTGCTGTTTTGTCGTAGAACTTCGGCGACCAGTTCTTAAAGTCTAGGACACTTTCTGCAGAAATCTCAGTAACGTTAAATCCTGACTTCTTAGATGTTTTAATCAAATCAATATACTGTTGAGGTCCATAAATTCTTCCATTTTTCTGATTTTTCTCTTGGCAGTCCCGAAGTTACGGTAACATTGCAAAAATGATTGACCCCGCACTGGGAAGTACTGATAGATCTTATGAAATCGTCCTCTGGCCACCTGTGTTAGGAAAAACCATACTAACGTTGTTACGGTTTTGTCCTCCGCAGACATCACTGAAAACGTCAAGTTCTTTGATTTCAGGGCTCATATTTTGAATTTTTAACCATAACTACTTCATCGGCACTGCGTTTAGCTTCTCCTTCCGTGTACACATAGAAATCGGCAGAATTAGTTTTCATGTCGTGAATGCAAAAAACGTTTTTGGAGATAAAACATCTCTTTACCGATATTTTCGGTAACGAAAGATTCTGCATGAAGTCAAAGACAATCGCTCCAACGTCAGAGTTATTAGAACAAAGATTATTCACTTCTTGTTGTTTCTTATAAAACTTCTTGACTGAACAATTTTTTCGGCGACAGCAGCACGTATGGCATTTCATTGAGACGCGGACTTCTAGTTAGCTCTTTGCAGGTGCTAAATACAACTATCTGGGGTCGTCCAAACCTCCAGTCATGATTTTCATTGAAATATTTTCTGTCGAAGTCATATTTCACTTGATTGGCCAGATTTGGGTGTTCTTTACAAAAGAGCGTATACAAGGTTTTAATGTTTAGTTCAGCACTCAAATATTTTATTTTTTTGTTGCTATAGTTGTTTCTTTTAAAGGGAATTCCTTAATATGTTCGTTGATCATTGCACGAACATTATCAGCGATTGTATTTCCTCGATGACCATGTTTCCCTCTGTTATCAACGGCCAATAAACCTGACGTAATCAATAAAGACAACCTAAACAGTGCTTTATTTTTGATACAGTACAAAATTGAAAATGCATTTTTACACGCAGTTACACGTTCTGTGCCTTTCATTACGTGGTAAACGGAAATGTTACCACGTTTTAAGTGGAACTTCACTTTTGGAACGTCTACGGCATGGTGATTTACGGTCAATCAGTCCCATCAAACATGTGTCCTGCTCATTTTTTGTTTGGAAACCATGAAAAGTATTCAAACATGGTTCCTTTTCATGTACACCTAATTTCGTAGTGCATTTATATTTACAAGAGCAATCCCTATCACTATTTGACTTAGCAGTCACTGTGGCCCCAGTTCTAAGACTTACATACTCTTCCCCCTAAGTCTTTTATTTTTTGTACTTCATAACTGCAAGATTCTGGATGACTAACACCTTTCCTCTTCTTTTTAGGCGTAGTATCACATCACTTTCTGATGTACTTGCAAACATTGCAACAAGTTTAAAACAATTCACATTCAGTTTAGTTTATACACTTAGAACAGAAAATAAACAGATTCTAAGTGAGATAATAGCACTAGCTATTATAGGTTCACCACGTTAAATCCAGCAGTAATGAACAATAATGATCGTAAGGTTAAACAAGGGTGAATAGCAACATAACAGCTGTTAGAAAGCGCGATGACAGGCACTAGTGGGGAAACGTTCGGTATCAGTCTGAAGAAGGGAACAAGACCTGGATTCTCAAGACCAATTACACCATTAAGCGGGTCGTTTTTGTTGTTTTCTTCTAATTGACTATGTGCGGGCATATGTTAAGACACGTTAGGGGCAAAAAAAAAGAATTTTAAGTTTTTGGCGCTTGTTCCCTTCTTCAAACTGCTGATTCAATTAGGATTTCATGTTTAAAGAACATTATTGGAGCCATTTATTTGGAACACTCAAAAACAAATACGATGTAAATTCGCACTCCGGTTAACCGATTTTTGTCAATACTAGCAATTCCGTTTATTTTGGTATATATTGAAGAATCTAAATTGAACTGAAGTAGCACTTTAGAGCACACGGACAAAGTATGTCTGCCCTCTTGAATGTGAATGCATTTTAGAGACATCAGACAAAGCCTCGATCTGTCCTCAGCAAAAACTGACTATCGGCAGTTTATCATTTATCTCCATGGTTACCCAAAATGTCGTAAAATAAATTTTTCTGAAAATGTTTCAAATCAAACTGTCTGGATATTCATTAGAATCATAGTTTTAAAAAAAATCACTGCAGCAAATTTTAAGAAAATTTGAAGAAAACTAAGAAATCTATTCTTTTAATTCATACGAATAATTTAAAATTCTAGCAATACATTTAATTTACCTCATTATGCTATAAAGACAGCAGATGGGTCAACCATGTCTGCCAAAGCAAAACGGTAGCTAGTGTCTACAGCCACAGATTTTCAATATCAACCCATGCTTGTGTTACAGTGGGTAATGAAGTGGCTGAAAGGTTGGTGAAATAGTGCTCCAATGGAGCAGCCTGACACACCTTTCTCCTATAGTTCGTCTTCCTTGTCTTGCTCTATGTGAGCTTACTTGGAGAGTGGTGATGTCCTTCAAAACTCACACAGAGCAAGAACAAGGGAGACGAGCTGAGGGTCATGAGTGAGAATTTCTAGCAACTGCTCCTTAGCCGTTCACGCTGAGCAAGGTAGAAGCGGTAGTTTGTTTTAAGACGCTCATGGATCACGATGCCTGCAGGACTAATGCATAGGATTGGCATCAAGGACTCTCCAATCTGTCCCATATGCCGGGAAGGAGTGATGCATGGCAACATCTGTTCGTCTACCCTGCATTGACGGACGTGGTAAGAGGCGACGATACAAAAAGACTTAATATAAACAAGTCGAATGGCAAATTTGCGAAGCACTTAGGCATTTTAAAAAAAAGACAGCAGAACCGTACATTAACTTTAAATGAAAACTTACGAAATGACACTTTAAAAGAAAATTCATTGTTTCAACTACCCCTTCAATAATAAATTTTCCTAAAAGTGATAGATCTTTATGTGAATAGTTAGGATGCGCGATTACTGGAAGACATATTAAAAGCTTAGATCACCTAATACGCAACTTTTCTTTAATTTTCTGTCTCCAAATAATGGAAAAATTGGGTACATTCATATTACAGTTCCTGAATAAAGCACAATGTATCCAGGAGAATTCATCTAACAAGGCCAAAATTCGAATTCACTCAATTTACAAACGCTTCTTTCTGTCGATCTTGCAGTTGCAAGAAAAGTCAAATTGAAACTAATCGATTAATTGCAGCCTAAAATAAAACTAGATTAAGTACAGACTGAATAATAAAGTGAAAATAACTCGCACAGAGAATGTATAAGTTATGTCAAATGTTGCATATTTGCTTAAATTATACCGAAGTAGTTGTTAAAACTATAAATGACTCGAGTTAACCAACTACTGTTACAAACATGTAGTAGTAAATACACTAAATTTTTGGGTTTAATGATTTTTCCATCGGTAACTTTTATTTACTACCAACTAGAAGAAGGCACTCTACTCAATGAATACACTTTAGGTAACTAACTAAATTTTCGAATGCGATTATATTTAAACTATTAAGAAAAATTTTAATATTACCAAGTAAACAATTTTGTTTTTGAAGAATCTGATGTTTTCATTTGTGTTTTGAAATTATAATTCCAAGATTTACAAAAAATAGAAAATACATATCTATACTTGAAAATATTTTTAGCATATTTTTATTACATTAGAAAATGAAAATCTGATTTCAAGATGCTAAGATGTTGTAACTTGCGCCAAAGGTCCTTCTAAGTATGAAGCAAGGGCACTAGCTTTTTCTTTCAGCATTCCAAATCCTACATTTCTTTTCGCACATACACAAAGAAGTATGTTTGAGACTTGGATTATTACAACCTTTCCTTCCTGAAAACAGAATAGGATCATTTGAAAAGCATTTTAATAATACTGAATCGAATGAAGGAACCAACTTACCGAACACTCCAATAGTACCATTTGCAATTTATCCTCTTTTAAGGCAGTTCTTCCAGTTCTTTCATAGGCTGACCAAATATTACTGGCGATAGCAGCTGTAACAGTTGCATCACTATTTCCATAACCACTATAGGCCAGAAGTGCTCCTTCCTGATTTAATAATCTTAAAATACAAGCTTAAATAAATTCATTGCTTTACAATAAACATTATATATAAAAGTAAACATATTACAGCGTATTTTCCACATCTGCAGTGTTGGCTTGACTAAGAACTTCGGCCAAAATTTTAGGTCTCAACATGTTTGTAATCAATTTATTCTTATCTTTTTGTAATGTTTGGTAGTTAACATTCTTTTACTGCACTAATCATAAATCTTGAATGAAATATAATATTTCTATAATACGCTAGTAAGATTATTGCTGGCAAAATAAACAACTAAATATATAATAAAATTACATCCATAACAATAATTACCTTCCCAAGTAACCTGCCTAAAATTCTCGGAATAAAATATTCCTGGATTACAAAAACATTATTAAAATAACGGTTTTAAAATTGTAATGGTTAAAATCATAGATCTGTATTTATTAATTTGATGGTAATTGTTGAAGTTACTGTTAATTAATAACTTTTTTATATTGCATTCTTTATATACTTTTCTTCCTTTACAGCTTATATCATGGAATAAAAAGAATCCATGAAAAAAATGTTTCTCGTACTATGATTATAATTGACAATTTTTTTTTTAACTAAATTTTTACTTAACTTTTAGTTGCCCCTAATATTTCTCTTAATTGTGGTACTGGAGGTATTTATATTTGATATGTTACTTGCTGGTATTTAGGACATAGGAGCTAACTTAATGACTTCTTGTAGAATACTAGATAGCGCCTGTTTCATTCGTTATTAAAACTTGAAACGGTTTCATATCGTGTTAAATCTTGGTCACTGATTCGCCATAAAATCAACAGTTTCTCAGTAAACGGAGTTTAAAGAAAATCGCGAAAAACCTTCAATAGAGTCGCATTTCTGTTAACAATTCTGACTAAAATTCTCTAGTCTGATCCTAAGGTAGTAAGTACTTTAATGACATCAGTTTAAATTTCTGCGATTTTTCGTTTTATATAAACTCCTTAATAGTTTACACCGAAAATACTTATTTTGATATTCGCTGATTACGAAAAAGGTTTTTGGGCTTATTATAGCATAATAATATGTGACATATAGGCCTAACATATGTAAATTATGCATCAATGCCAAAAAATCTTTAGTTTTCGGTGAAAACTCAATTTCAAAATTGTTACCGCTTGCAATAAATGAAATTCAAAATTGTCTACTTATAGGTATACAAATCCACAACTAAACTAACAGTAGCAAAGAAATATTAACTGCATTAGCATTTAACTCCAGTTTACTGCAGGCAAACTTTCAGTGCTGATTCATTATGTTATTATTTCTAGTATATCATGTACTATCCATCCTGTTTACAAGTATGTACAAATAAAACACAGAATATTGAAATAGTCTTAAAATTAATTGTGGAATTATTGAATAAAGAATCTATCAGAGATATTTTCAGTGATAGCCTGCTTCTTGAGAGAAAAGCCTAAGAAGCAGGCTATCATGGAAAATATCTCTGATGCTTTCCAGCTCTGCAGAACCAACCCACAACAACTAGTTTTCTAATAGCTCAGTGGTAGCGCGCTGGACTGGCCACGCGGAAATCCCCAATTCGAGTCCAGCCGTGCTACCCTTAGATTTTCTCTCCTAGGAGCCTCTACAGCTCACTTCCGGTGATGTCTGTAACGAGAACGACTGTGCACTGAGAAGGCTTCCGGGCGCTAATAAAATAGATGTTGACGCACTTTAAATTAAAAAAAAGAAAAAGTAATGGTACCTGTGATTAAATAAAAGTACCTGCGATGTATAGAGAATATCCACGTAATAAAGGTGAAATTAACTGAAACGGGGAAATAAAAAGGTTTTATTTTAATATATTTCTGTTACCCATACATTATTAAAAACAATTTTTTTATTTTTTATATCCAACACTATCTTAAATCTATTGAAAAGAAATAAGAATTGAGTTAAAATAATGATCATTAATCAAGAAAAGTAATATATACATCTTCATATTTGTGCTTAATCGAAAAAACGAAATTTAAATGTGAAATTTGCTCAATGACTTTTTTTTTAACATATATAATTTTAAAGAAAAAGTATTTAACTTTTTTTTGCTTTTCTCTTTCAAAATTTTAAGAGTTTTGTACATATATATAAGTAATTCTGAGTACTAATTGTACTCTAAAAAAAAAAGGAAGAAAAAAAAAAAGAAGTTACAAAAGCCTGTGAAGAGTTTAATTCTAAAACTCTCGTCTGTGGTATTTGTCTGGATCGAAATACGAGGTGACTACCACTCTGTTGTTGAACTTTCTTCCTGTAAGCGCTTGCTGTGCTTTCTGGCAGTCGATGATAGAATTGAACTCTACAAATACCTAAAATTGCAAAATAATGTAATAAGTTATTATATCTTGGCATATTTCTGGGATGCATGATCCCAGGTAGATTGAATTTGGTAGGTAGGTTGGCGCCGTAGAACTTTGCGTGATGGATTTAGTCTAGTTAATTCATATGTTTAGAGACAAAATAAAAATAGTTCAAAAGAAAAAAAACAAACAACATGGCAAAAAGGAACATTACACACAAAGGCAGAAAAAATTTTAGTTGGTATGCATATAAAAAACAAATCACTTTCTTCTATAAATTAAAATGTTTAATAGAAATGAAATAAATTTATCGTTACTGATTAAAACATTAAACATATTTACCTTTCCACAACCTGGCACTTCAACTCCCTCTATTGGCCTAGGTATTTCTAAAGATCTAACAATTCCGTATTTGTTACATTCTTCCCTAATATCCTCTAAAATATCTTCATATTCTTCTTCATCCCTTAGTTCTTCAGGTGTAACCATATTTAAAAGACACAATACCTGTAACGGATAATGACATTAAGTGTTATAACAAAAATTCTACGATTCTGAAATTAGGAGGATTTATTCTTAACGAAAAGAAATTACTCTTATATAATCTATGTATATACAAATTATTAAGAAGGACAATTCTTCAATGTTAAAATGTTTAGGAAATAAATAAATAGAAATTGATAAACATAAGAATGTCAGGTTTACCTCAGTGGCTGGCCCAGACACGGACACAAGATTAAGTCCAGGGACTTGTATAGTGACCGGTAATTGCTGTCCAAGGATGGTGTTTTTAGCACCAACACTGGCTCTTTGAACGATAAGTTTCTTATCACCTAGCTGCATACCATTCAAGCCAGCAATTGCCTGAAAAAAAAAATTCTTTCAACATAATGCAATATCACATTAATTGCAAAATGCTTTTCTTCAAAGATGAACATTTTCCAAGGATCTGGAATACTTAATATTTTACTAATATATTACAGACTGGATATTCCAGGGAGGCAGATATAAGATAAAAATATCTAAAGATCATTATCAAAATATTAATTGTATTCATTAAAGGCGCTCCAAATTCCTCTGAACAGATGAAAGTAGTTATACTTTTTCTAACTGCTACAATAGGAAGTATAAGGATCGAGGCAAACTTTCGAAATTTTTTATCGGAGGAAAATGTTTTGGAGCCCCTTGAGATCAAAAAAAGAAGTTACTAGTGAATGAATGGTGGTATTCATGTGTGTGGTTAGCAGCATAACTTAACTTCATCCGATTTGAAGTTTTGGGCAAAATTCGTCAACCAGAAGTATGTTTATTTTTTTTAGTTTTTCACGATTTTGTGAAGACGGTGCGGAATTTTTTTAAACCTGAACACTCAATACACATATTTGGCCTACCACTTTTATTTCCTACGTAATTCCGAGAATATTGATTTTAGATGGATTCTTGGGATATCGAAGATAGCTTTTCTTAGCTGCAATTTCCATGAAATAACTATATAGCACAGAAAAATGCAGACAACCTAATCTCAATCAATAATATACATATACATTTTTAATTTGCTCCAGTGACAGTCGAGTAGTTTGGCAATTAACATTCTCTGATATTCCTTAGAGTAGTGAATATGTTCTCAAATCTATAATAAAAACACAAATGTCACTTTCCACTGAGGCGTTGTTTTTCCTTCGGTATCATCCTCGTCTAAAGAGTGACAAACTTTATAAGTGGAACAAGTGAACTTGTAGTTTACCTTATTTTTATAGTTCTGGCGAAAAACACTTAAATACAGTAGGATTAACACTACGTCCTTGTCCCGGGGAAACACATTCAGTTGATCAGAAAAAAAAATCAAACTTCAGAGATGAAAACAAACTGCTTTAACAGATAAGATGAGAAAAAAAATTAATCCTTTGCTTTTTCTATGAAAAAGGCTGATATATCAGTCTCTACCTATCCTGAAACTTCTTTAAAGATCAATTCCTGCCGTAATAGAAAATTATTATTTTTAGCAGTTGTTTCATTTTTGTTACGAGACAAGCAAGTTCTAATAGTCTATAGACCACTTTCTTCATCAGTGAAACTAAATCAGGCCTATCTACAATAACTTCTAATTTTTTTTTTTTAATAAGTATTCACAGATTCGCCGGGATAACTTTTGGACGTTTATTAGTTTTTCAAAAGGTTTAGATTATAATGGAAGAAAAATAAATGATTTGAACAAAATTAATTCAGTTGGCAATTACTGAATTTAAATTCAAAGACCTACTGACACGATATCACACTAACCACTCGAAGAATTTCAATGAAGTTTTAAGAAATTTACAATTTTCATTAAACTCAGCATATTCTAAAAAGTACTTTTCCCAAATAACTTAAAAACATTTTCTTACTGGCAACAAGTTTATGACAATAACTCTAATTTCGGCAATCTGCTTGCCATTTTCAAGAGTAATTCTATAACAACTAAACCAAAGGAACATATTTTTTTTTAAAGAACATAATATTTATACAATTTTAAAATAATAACGAGTTATAAAATATAAATTTTATTACTAAATATGCAAGTCTAAAAATATATATTAATACCAACCTTGTTTTTAAGTGGCCATTTCATAAAAAATCCCATTTGGATAAAAACCAACTTTTCGTTAATATTAGGGCCGATTATTTTTTTATAAAGCTTGTCTTATTGCTATAAAAGTGAGAAATTTTTCCTTTTCTCGTTCTTGAGTTTTATTTTTATTTTATAGTTAATTTTGTTTTAAAATAAAATACTATATTAATTCTATGCGTCTCGGGCATGACGTTAAACTGTGCCCTGGGGAGACAGGCTTCAAAGCCGTGGTGAAGACAACCTGTCTAAGATGAGAATTCCGAAATAAACCCCCACTGCCTTGTGGGTAGGAGTGGTAGCACTAAAGGCTAAGGGAGTAAACCCTGAAAGAAAATCCTTGGTCCTCCAAAGTAATGGGGGTTGAGCGTAGGGCTAACTACCCTACCTCGTAAAAAAATATTTGTTGAGAAGCCTAAAGAAATGAAACTGGTTGGAAATAAGGCACGACTTAGGCGAGGACATGGTAATTACCTTTGGTTAGCGACATGGAATGTTCGAAGTTTGGGGAAACCAGAAGTCCTAAGAGTTTTGAGAGAAGAAAACAGATATGACATAGCAAGGCATAGCAATTGCCGCTCTCCAGGAAATTAGGTGGAAGAATGAAGGAGCATTTCGATCTGGAAACCATACGGTGTTTCATGGCGGAAGTGAGGACGGCAACTTCGGCACAGGTTTTGTAGTGAACAATAATGTAAAAGCCATGGTACTAAATTTTGATAATGTTAGTAAGAGAATATCCACTTTACGAATAAAATTAAAATTCTTCAATATTTCATTGATAAATGTGCACGCGCCAAGGAAGATAAAGATGAGGAAACAAAAGATGAAATGGAGGCCATTTATGATAGACTCCCTTCAAATGACGTAAAAATTGTTTTAGGAGATTTGAATGCCAAATTAGGGCATGAAAAGTGTTACTGGCCGTTTTTGGGGAAGCACAGCTTACATGAGGAAAGTAATGATAATGGAATTAGGTTGCTAGACTTCGCAATATCAAAAAATATGAAACTATGTAGCACACAATTTCCTCATAAGCGGATCCATAAGGAGACATGGAGGGTTCCGGATGGTCGTACAAGCAATCAAATTGACCATGCTTTAATAGACATGAGACATGCGTCGGACATATTGGATGTAAGAAGTTGTAGGGGAGCTGATTGTGATTTCGATCATAATTTGGTGCGAATGAAGTATAAACAAAGGATTTCAACATTTAAACAGAAACTGAATAATCATAGAATAGTCAAGTTTAATGTGGATAAGCTGAAATTGGATGAAAACTGCCGGAAAAATTTTTAAAGGAATTGGAAAAAAACTTGCAGATACCCGCATATGGCAGAGAAAAGGACATAAATCAGGAATGGTGTGATATAAAAAATGCTATTATCAAAGCGGTGGAAGATACGGCGGGGAGGAAAGCGAAAGTACCAAGGAGTGAGTGGTTCGATGAAGAGTGCAGAATTAAGATTGAGGAAAGGAATAAAGCTAGGATGAATATGATAGCTCGGACACAAGAGCTAGTGCAGAGGAATACAAGAGGAAACGAAAGGAAGCAAATAAAATTTGTAGGAAAAAGAAAAGAGAGTTCGAAAAGGCGAGGTTGGAAAGAATGGAGGAGGATGGAAAAGTCAAGAGAATTAAGGAGTTTTATGCCGCAATAAAGACGGAAAAAAAAAGGTTTCCAGCCAAGTATTGAGTTTTGTAGAGGGAAGGACGGAACACTGATTGGTGGTGAGCGGAGATAAGGAAGAGATGGTTAGAGAACTTTGATGACTTCTAAATATGAGGGAAGGTATAGAAGAAGCCAGAGAAAGTTCAGAGGAGGATGTAGATATGAATGATGACTATGTTGAATATCCGGAAAAAGAGGAAGTAGAAGAAATAATTGCAAACTTAAAAAATAACAGGGCACTTGGAGATGATGGGGTAATGGCTGAAATGTTAAAACTTGGTCCCGAGATGTTGCGGGAAAAATTATTCCAGCTAATTGTAAACATTTGGGATACAGAGACGATGCCTAATGAGTGGTCCGTAGCAATTATATGTCCGCTCTTCAAAAAAGAGGATAGGACTGATTGTGAGAACTACAGAGGAATAGCTCTGTTGCCCGCTGTTTATAAAGTTTTGGCCAAGTTAATAGCTAAGCGGCTTACACAATATGCAGAAAGAGTCTTAGGGGACTATCAAGCAGGTTTTCGCAGAGGTCGGTCAACTGTAGACCACATTTTTGCACTAAGAATGATACATGAGAAATGTAATGAATATAATATAGACGTTCATCATTTGTTTATTGACTTTAAACAGGCATATGATAATCTATATAGGTGCAAGATATACGAGGTGCTGCGAGAGTTTGGTATACCCGGTAAGCTCATCAGAATGGTGAAACTGTGTTTGGAAAATTCGGCCGCTAAAATCAGGGTACAGGGAACTTGTTCTGAAATGTTCAGCATTAACAGAGGGCTCAGACAAGGTGATGTCCTGTCTACTCTGTTATTTAATTTTTGTTTGCAAAAGGTAATCCGTAGCATCGACGTAAACCCTAACGGTATGATTTTTAATCTATTTTTTTTTTTTTTTAAGGCGCTTCAACATCTATGGTCATTAGCGCCCGGAGCCTTCTCAGTGCACTGCCGGCCTCGGACAGTGTTCTCTCGCTACAGACAGCACTGTCCATCACCGAACAGTGAGCTGTAGAGGCTCCCTAGGAAGAAAAAATCTAAGGGTAGCATTGGACTCGAACCCGGGACCTCCGCGTGGGAGTCCAACGCATTAACCACTTAGCTAATCCCTCCCTTTTAATCTATTTGTTCAATATCTGGCATACGCAGATGATGTTCTTCTGGTAGCAAGAACCTTCAAAGCTTTGGAAGAAAGCTATCATCAACTGGAAAGAAGTGCCAGGTCCGTGGGTTTACAAATAAATCATGATAAAACGAAGTACTTGCGAGCTTCCAGGTTTGACAATAGGATCTGTCGTTTAACAAATGTCACTGTTAATGGTACATCGTTCAAAAATGTAAAATCTTTCAAATATCTAGGCGCAAATTTTACTATAGAGTGCAGTACAAGGAGCGAAATAAAAGAAAGATTGGCAAGCGGAAACAGGTGTTTCTCCGCTCTAATTCGAACGATGAAGTCCAAGTCTATCTCAAGGAAGCATAAACTGAGAATCTATAAGACCGTCTTCCGCCCTGTAGTTATGTATGCATGTGAAACATGGATACTTAACATGAGCGAATGTAAAATGCTCCGTGTTTGGGAGAGAAAGATCTTCAGACGGATTTTCGGTCCTAAATGGGAGGATGGGATTTGGAAGGTCCGGAAAAATAGTGAGCTCAGTGAGTTGTATGCTGCACCTGACATTGTCCAGGAAATGAAAGGCAAAAGATTGGAATGGCTAGGACATGTCGAGAGGATGGACGTGGGAAGAGGTACCAAGAAGTTATACATGAGTCGCCCGGAAGGCAGAAGGAAAGTGGGGAGACCCAGGAAAAGATGGCTGGAAGAAGCGGAGGAAGATCTGATTCATCTTGGTGTTAGGAGGTGGAGGACGAAAGCGAAGGACAGGAATGAATGGTGTAAGATTGTTAAGGAAGCCAAGGCCCTTCATGGGCTGTAGAGCTAAAGAAGAAGAAGAAGATTAATTCTATTAATAAATACTATTTACTATAAAATAAAAATAAAATTCAAGAACGACAAAGGAAAAATCTCTAAAAACAAGGTTGGTATTAATATATATTTTTGGACTTGCATATTTAGTAATAAAATTTGTATTTTATAACTCGTTTTTATTTTAAAATTGTATAAAATATTATGTTCTTTAAAAAAAAATTATGTTCCTTTGGTTTAGTTTTATAGAATTACTCTTGAAAATGAAATTACGAGTTTGTCCAAAACTTGTTGCCAGTAAGAAAATATAATCTGGAAACATGAAATAAATGAAGGCGGAAAAATTGGTTTACTTCCACCTAGAATTTTCTTAATACCAAGTAAAATCCGCCTATATCAAAAATCATAAAATTTGAGCAGCATAATAAACTGATCCAAAGAAATTGATTTTAGGAAGTTCTGTAGGAGCTGAGATGTGAGGTTCGCTAAACGTACCACCACTTTGTGAAATATAAGGAAATACGAAATTATTAATCAGTGTCAGAATTGCAGTGAGAAAATCATCATCAGATTTTTTTTTTTTAAGGAATTTACCAGAAGGAACTTACTAGGAAAATATGTACATTAAAGCTCAGTTAAGATTCATCTCACATTCTACCTTCTAATAAATTTTGTTAAAGGATTTACTAATTTTAGCCTTGACCTTCAACTACAATAAAATTATAACTTAGAATAATATTTATTTAGAATTTATACACTGAAAAATGAAAAGATATAACTACAATGTTGATTACTTCAATATATTAATAATAATAGGCAATAAAAGTTAATGTAAAAATCATTTCTGGGTTTATTAGGTCAAAGGGAAATGAATTTGGTTTATTGTAGAAATGATCATAGTCAAAGGGCTGGCATTAATCTTTTAGTTATAATCCAGATGGAATCCAGATTTACAATTATAAACTTTGCTAATTTCAATATATTTTTCAAAATTTCTTTTTGTTCAATCGCATTTGTCTATATTTCTAAAATGTATAAATAACTCACACTCCACAGAATCCTAGATATGGCCAACATGTGTAAATAGAACTTTTGAAAAGTATTAAATATATTTGACATACGTACAAAAGACCAGTTGGGATTTCCTGCCAAAAAGGAAGACATTGAGGAGCGGGAACGAAGGATTCAAGTAAATGAAGAATTTTAGTAGGATCCTTTTGATGTTAGTACTTGTAATTTTTTTTTTTTTTTTTTTTTTTTTTTTTTTTTTTTTTTTTTGTGGCTTACCTGATCAGTCATGATTATATCAGCGTACTCGCAGAAAGCGTATCCTTTACTTAAACCTGTTGCAGAATCCTTCACCAAATTGAAAGCTCGTAGTTGACCAAACGACATCAATAGCTCCTTGACCTAACGAAATGCTATTTTTAGCATGGTTTATTATTTAAGGCTTTTAAAAAAAGCCCAATTTTTTTTAAAATAATTATAAAAAATAATTTATTTTTTGTAAAAACTTTGTTTATTTCTTCTTGTTTAGTTTTCAGATTTTTGGAAATTAAATTTTGAAGTCTTTTAAAGTTATTTGATTAACTCACCCATTCTTTTACTCCTTGAAGACTTAGAAAAAAGTGAAATAAAAATAAAATAAAAAGATGCAAACATATACTTACCTTATTTAGATGGCAGCCAATTTTGCTACTCAGTCGCTTTTCAATTTGGTAAGATTAACTACTGCATGGTGTGATTATTAAACAGGCTTTCTGAGCCAACTGGTTGCAATCCGATGAATATGTGTATATAAATACCAGAAATGGAGAGGACAATGAATCAAGAAATAAGCCCTTAATATGTACCAGCTAAGTTTAAAAGAAAAAGCAACTAACAACTGCGGTTTCTTTTATATTTATGTTTTTATTTTTTACTGAGAATTAATAACTTTATACGGTTACCAAATCACGGAAAAAAGTTAGGAATGCTACTGACAAGGATGCTTTGAAGTAGAAAAGAACTAACATAACTTTAAATGATGGATTCGTCCAAGTATATTCTCATTAAAAAGAAAAGCAGTTAAATTTTTCTGCTTAAAACCTTACTATGGGGACTCAAATATTTCTTTAAATGATAACTTCGTAATGATAAAAGATATTCCATAATTTGGAAATAAAAGAAAAGTACCTTAAAAAAAGAATTCCAATATTAAATGATATAGAAGATTGTAATTTCGCGAAAAAATGGAAAATACGAGAAGACTGGATGGAAAGAGAGAAACAAAACACAAATATGAAATGTAAAGATGATAATCTTATCGAAATAAAGAAAAAAATCAACATCTAAAAGTTATGTGAAATAGGATTCAATGAAAAAGACCAAGAATCCATAAAATAATAAAATATATATATTTTATTTGCTCGAAATTAAATGAGAGAACTTCTGTTTTCAAAGAGATATTTCAAGAACTGAATTCCTTGCTTTTCGTCATCATAATTTTCTTATTACAGACCGTTTTCGGGGGTTCGTGCCAATAGATATCAGGGAAATATGTAAATTAAAGCTCAGTTAAGATTCATCTCACATTCTACCTTCTAATAAATTTTTTCGGACATATGTTTTAAAAGAAATGTGATAGGATTCTAAGTCCCTAATTACCCTATCTACTTCTTCAAGCATACTTTTGAACATACAGTGGACAAGTCCAACATTCACTCATTTGCTACAGAGCAAAACTCACTAAGAATTTATCACTGTGCTCTCTTGAGATACATTCTGTGTGAAATTACTAATAACTTCTAGAAGAGCAACAGTATTTGTTTCAAGTTACAGAGGATTTTGTTTTATGGGCACTTCTTTTACAATCATCCAAGTGCCTAATTAGTGCACAAAGTTAAAGGAAAATCTGTTTAGAAATTACTGAAAATATGTAGTACTTTAAAATGAAGCTAGTTTACAATCTCAAATTGTTCATAAATACTTATAAGGAAGGATATTGTACGAAAAGTTCGGTAAAAAGGAAAAGAAGTCGACTGGTAGGAAAAAATCTCTGAAGATTCCCAGCATTTGCAGACAATCACCACTTCTCATGATAATAGGTAAAGTCTTGCCAAAAAGTAGTTGAAACACTATATAAAAGTACAGCTGAAGGTAGTTTAAAAGCTGTACCATTCGACAGACTATAAGTACTACGAGGGCCGGCTTACGGTGGGTACTACGCGTGACATCACCCAGGCTCTAAGGCGGAAAATCGCTAAGGCCGGCAAAATTTGACAGAAATTTTTCATATTCACTTCAAGTTTCGTTCTTGGAAAAGCTGTTATACATGAAGACAATGGTACCTTGATGAATGTTGCAGTTATAACCTACTCTAGGCACTTGAAGTCAGGCGCTACAAAAGTAAGGGAACGTAGTAGAGATTTACTACAGCAGCATGGTAGCATATGGTGTATTCCAACCGTATACAATAAAATAAACTACGACAGAACGGAATGTAGATACTTGATGTATCATAGTTCTATAAATTGAACGAAATCTATGCAAATGTATCAGTTACACTGGAAAATCTTCTTTTACTGCCATCTGTGGCATATGCAGAGAGAGAATCTTTTCAAAGCTAAAAACTATTAACTAAATATATTTGATTTTGCATTGAAAATTTTATTGTTCACATTTTATTATGGGATGCGAAGGCGGCAATATAAATTTTTCACCCACCATCAAAATCTCTAGGGCTAGCACTGGGTATAATACACCATTGTAAAACTATTAAACGCTTTATGTTTAAAAATAATAATAATGAAAATGAACTTTGTACAAAACAGCGTTTTCAGCGATCTATTGCAACAAATAACACAATCATCGGTTGCACACAATTGGTAAATTTTATATATATTAGTTATATATATATAAACAAAAAAATGTAAAAGAAAAATGAGAAATAAAAATAATGAATGCAGACTGAATAGCAAATGTATGGTCCCTGTAAATGAGGATAGACTCAATGTAAAATTGCATGAGACTTGCCTCGTGTTGGCTTCTGCAGTACTACACAGTGGACCCCATATATTACCCACGAAACCTTGCTATAACGCAAAAATACACGTAAGTCAGTCAACTTTTTATAACATAATAATTACTTTTTAATTTATTTAAACTAAAATCAATAAAAAAAATTGTATATTTTAGAAATCATAGGGATTTTTTTAATATGCAAATGTATTTTTTTTTTAAATAGTAAAACATGCATTTTTAGAAGTTTTTTCAAATAATTTGTGGGCCAATTTTAAATAAGCCACTATTATTTTAAATTATTCTCTCTTTTTTTTTAATATAAATAAATATATAAAAACAAATTTTATAACAAATTGGATTATTTCCTGAAACAAAAATATTTTTTTTTTTCTGAATTGTATTAAGCAGGCGCCTGCACCTTCAAGTTGACTGCACCTAATCTGAAATAAAGAGAACCCTGGAAAGAAAAAACTGCACGGTTTCCGGGAAGCTTCTATGATGGAGCTAAATAGAAAAAAAAAAGAAAAAAAAAAAAGGAAAAAAGCTTCTAAAGGGGGAAATTCTACATTTGACAAGAAAAAAATAATAAAATAAATTGCAATGATCAACAAAATATCTGACGGAGCGAAGACCGGAAATAAATGAAAATGATGGCACTTATCCTTCAGCAAACCTGTAAACCTGTGGAAAAAATGTGTGATGTTTTCTTCTCCACAACTGTCAGCTACGATCTTTCGTTTCATTCGATACAGTTATTTCTCGCAATCCTTGTTTTCATTTTGAAATATTTAAATATTTCTGCTTCTTCTTCATCATTCAAAAAAGACTATAATATTTTCTTATGGAAAACATACCTTACAGAGATACACAGTGGACAAAACTTACATTTTTTAATTTTACAGCATCAGTTATCAATTTATTTCTGTTATCTTATTTGAATAATATACTAAACAGAAAAGCCATGCCCACTGTATTATCTCTTATTCTGTTTTATTAAAAATATATATGTATGTATGTTTGGATAAAATATATATATATCTATAAAACAAAACAACATACCTGGTCCTCGTTCAAATAATTTGGCAATCCTCCAATAAATATTTTGTGTGGTGAATCGGGCACCACTGTGCTTATCACACCTAAAAATAAATAAACAAAACCAATTAAACAGATTTAATAATAACCATTGTAAATAGTCTGCAAAAAGAAAGAAATTAAAAAAAAGAAGAAAAAAATGAAGGTGAGAAGGAAAAGAAAGAAATATTATAAAAGCATTAATTTGGAAATACCTCATTAATAATTTAAAAAAAAAAATCTACGGATATCTATGGAAACTCAAAATTTTCTCTTCATTCAATCTCGCAATGCGTAAATTATATAAAAAGTCTTACCAAAGGAAGTTTTGGTAAATGTTCATGACGTTTAAACAACACATCATTCTGAAGTAACAGTCTACAATCAATAATGTCGCACATTTCTGTAACACTATGTATTCGGAATTTTTGCAAATACCTACTTCAGATCCTTAATATGACATATGTGGACGTTTAAATCAAATTTATATGAATGGCAGTTTTAACGACATAGCTTCCTCAGATTCCGCAAAAATCAATCTTTCGGAAATATATTTCAAAGAACGATGTATTTTGTCCCATATCTGTTGTATGCATGTTATATATTTATGTTTAGATATTATGTTATATTATTTCATATTACGTTTCAAATAATGATAGCTCTGTAATTGCTTGGATAATATACTAGTTTAAAGAAAGATTTTTCACTAAAATCTAGGGAGCTGTTTGGTGAAAAAAAAACCTTTCAGGAAAGTAGTATTTTGCTTAGAAGGATTCTGATCGAAACTTTCATGTTCGATTTCCTGGAAGTATCAAAACAGTGCAGCTTCTTGTAAATATATAAAATGAATAAAAAACCTGCTTCCTGCGATTCTCTCTCTCTCACACACACTAACATACAGAGAGAAGAGAGAGAGAGAAAATTAGGATTAGGATTAGTAAAAGTTTAATCATTACATACAACCAACAAGTGTGAGTAACAAGTAACAGAAACATTACGTTGAAGTGAACTCTCTACACGAACTTGGTGAATTTGCTCTGACGATGGATGAAAATCCGAAACCGGTCAGCAAGAAAATAAATATGCATGCTACGACGGATAAAATACCAAAAGTTTAATACATAGAACCACAGATTGTAGTAAAGTGACAATTTAGAAGAAAGGTTGCAGCTTCCCCAGGACCTCCAAAAACCTAATTTCCTAGAGAAATATTTCAAATAAAAGTGACATGACATTAATGTGTGTAGATCGTATACTAAGATTAAAGAAAATCGATAACACTTTTGCGAGAAAATTGTAAGAACTATTTAAAACGCGAAAAAAAAATGTGATTCCGGTTGATTGACTTTGATCAAAAACTTAATTCCAGATACAGTGCTGGTGCATAAACGAGCTATCGAATTTGGGCTTCCTGCATTTTTTCATTCTGGAGATACTTCTCGCCCGTTCTTAAATGATGGATAAGGATAGAGAGATTCGGTATTTGGAAATAAAAAACTTATATTTTTGCCATCGTTTCGACAAATATATTGTCTTTATCAAGGCATAAAAATAAGACATGTTAAAAAATCTTCAAAACATGACAACTTTAACTTATATTTTAGGAAAAGTAAGTAATAACGCCATTTGCCGGTTGTCCCATGTGAGTCTAGGTGGTGAGTCCTTCGAAAACGTCAGGCAATTTAAATACTTAGGCTGCATCTTTACGCAAGATAGAGATGTAAAAAAAGAGATAAAAGATAGGTTGGCCTCAAGTAATAGATGCCTGTTTGCGTTACAAAAGGTTTTCAAGGAACGTGCAATCTCCCAAAAAAAATAAGATTCGTATTTATAAAACGGCTGTTTGACCAGTGGTAATGTATGGGTGTGAGACGTGGATTCTCACGGAAAGTGATGCTAAACTACTCCTAGTTTGGGAAAGGAAAGTTCTAAGGAAAATCTTTGGTCCAACCCTGGTTAACGGGAATTGGAAAATTAGGAGTAATGAGGAATTAGCAAGGCTGTACGCATCCCCCAACATTTTAAATGAAATAAAAGCGCGAAGACTGGAGTGGATGGGACACCTTATAAGAATGGAAAGAGATTGCATCGTGAAGGCTATAAGAGGACAAACCTACAGGAAGAAGAAAAGTGGGAAGGCCCAGGAAGAGATGGACTGACGATGTGGAGGCCGGGATAAGAATGCTCGGAGTGAGAAGGTGGAGGGAAAAGGCCAAGGATAGAGAGGTCTGGAACAAAATTATTAAGGAAGCCAAGGCCCTGCATGGCTGTAGTGCTTAAAAAAAAAAAAAAAAGTAGGTGGGAACATCTCAACAGCACAGAGAAGTCCAGCATTGCTGCTTTAGTTTTTCTCTTCTTGAAGCTAATACAACTACAGCCCAATATTGTCTACAAGTAGAAAACGCTGTCTGGAAATCGGCAGTGCACTGAGAAAGTGCATTGTGGAACAATAGATCTTTCAGATCACAGTGCATTATACACCCCTCCACAAAAATAGAACTGTTTATGGCTTATATAATTTGCCCGTAATAGATTCTGACCTGGAACATTGAGTGCTCCACCATCAGCGATGCCTGGGGTGGGTTGATAATCGTGAGGTCTTCTAATCTTCAAACTCTGTCCTTTGAAATTAATACCATCAAAGGCCATAGCTTGGGTTGTCTCATCTATTGAACGAAACTGCAAAAAATATATAAATAATAGAGATATGACAAAACATTTCCAATTAGTTAATTTCAAAATTAAAGAATACCTCCAAGAAAGCAAAGTTCTTGTCCAAGTTTATCTGACAAGCAAGTACAGGATTTCCTGCAGCCTGCGCTAGTCCAGACAAATGCATCTGCTGGTTGAAAAACTCCATCATTTCGTCCTTTAAAAAAATATTATATACAAGTTTTTAAAAAACATTCGATTAAAGTACTCTTTCTGATAATTAAAAATGCGTTGTTAAAATATGAATACTGTTTCTATGAAGTTAGGACTCTTACTTCGGTGACACCGAATGGTATATTTCCGACGTACAGTCTTCTAGCTTGCCTTGTGATTGTAGAACCAACCACAGGAACCGCAGCTTGTGGAGTATCGGCTACAATATTAGCAGGTATTTGCCCAGCAGCTATATAAAATAATAATGTAATTATAATAGTAACAACATCCCATTGTTAAAATGGAATAATAATAATGTCCTTAATATTATTTCGTCAGAATACTAAAATAACCAAGTTATTTATTACTTACCTTGCATCGCTTTGTATTGCAATGGACTAATATGTTCAAAACCAGGCGGGGGTACGTCCCAATATAATGAAGGCCTTCTTCTTCTTCCTTTGCTCTTCTTCGGCGATCTAGATCGACTTCTTTTTCTATCATGTTTATCCCTACTTCTACTTCGTCTATCTCTTGATCTCGATCTGCTTCTTTTCCGGTGGTCCCTATCTCTCTCTCGAGATCTCGATCTACGACGTCTTTCCTTGTCGCGCTCCTTATCACGATCTGAATCACATAACGGGAATTAAATATAACAAACTAAACTCTTATATCACTATTTACTACCATGAAATGTTTATGGAGATAACTAACAAAAATGTGATATAAAATGTTTTTTGTGCGCTCTTTTTTTTTAATTCTCTCCTAAACCATGAACAAATAATATAGTCTTCAATTCACTAATAATCTTTTCCTCAGAAACATGTCAGATGATCATAAAATTGTCTAGGATGCTATTCTCAACTCTTGTAATAACTGACATCAGTGAATAAAAGAACTAATTAATTGCAAAATGTTGTTCATTATATTGCAGAATTCGTATGCATCACTTGTCTAACAACGATTATATTCAAAGAATTAATCTAACCAAGTATTGAAAAGCCACAATCCTTACGATACCGGTATCTTGTCTTGTTAAAATTGAAATGACTCCATATGAAATAACCAAGTTAACAAACTTAGAAATGAAATTTAAATTTTTAATTGAAATGACTCTATATGAATAACCCAGTTAACAAAATTAGAAATGAAAATAAAATTTGTAATGCGTTTTTTTATAAAGAAAGCAAGCTAAATTTGGAAACAAAAATACAATATGATAATCATAAATAAATAAAAAAAATAATATCTACTCTTACAATTCCATTCATTCTCACTTTAACTCAACACCAGAAGAAATTAGGAATAGAAAAACTCAGAAATTTTATTCGCTGCATGAATTCTCTTTAAATCAGTAAAACGTGAATTTCCTAATTTACAATTCTAAGAAGCCGAATTGATAACGGATATAATAAATAGCAAAAATAACATGAAAGAAAATCAAAGTAACAAAAATACATTGATACTCAAATTTCTTTAAAGTTTAAATGAAAAATTGAAATGTGTTTCCACTAAAATGAAGAGCAAAAGTAATAATGTCCGACATTACGACTACACACACTTAAAGTGAAACAATATTTACCTTTTTGGTCTTCTCCCATTGCTGTTATTTCTTTAAAAAGTATTAACACATTAAATACAAATCCTGCAAAAGTTCACAAATTAAGAAAATAAATATTTGCAGCTGTTAATTCCTAACCATAAAAAAGACGCCGCAGGCTGCACTAAAAGCTTCGTCGAATGTTAGGCGGATATCATGTGGAATAGAGAAAGTAAAGGGGAAAAATCAATTATTACATCTCTTCTTATATAATGATTATATTATTAATTAATGCTTAGCAATTTTAATTATAAATATTAAAAAGAAAATACATGATGTATGTGAATCTAAAGCAATATTTTAATTTTGATAATGTATACATTGGTTAAAAATGTTATAACTGTTTTAACTTCAAGATATAAAATAATTTGTGTTTAATTTAAAAAAAAATGCATTGGTAAAAAGAAAATTATGTTTTTTATTTTCGTAACTTAAAATAGTTCAGAAGTATTGACCTTGAAAGACTGGTTGCTTGGAATTTGAAGTTCATCATTTACGTATTACGTTGGCCATCAACGTGCAGAACATTTGACTGCTAAAATGCAGACGTTGATTTCTCACAAAATAGCTGTATAGGAAAATTACAAATTTTTTTCGTTCTATTTTCATCATTTTATTTTATTTTTAATTTTAGTTTATTGTACTATTAGTATTTTTATAGGTTATTGTTTCCAGAAAAAAGAAATCTCTAACAGAATACTTAAAAAAAAAGTAATATACTCTGCTTGATAATACAAAGAATTATACACGGACATAAATAACCCTGTTAGTTCAAATTAATAAATGTTTGCATAAAGAAATCCTATTTATTAAATTTCCATATTTACATCCTATCTCACTCTCTATTGTTGTGAACGATAGTAGAAAGAACACGACAGCGGAATCACTCGTTTTATAATACTTATTTTCAGGATGTCTTCCACCTACATATTACCACTTTCGCTCTCTAATGCTTTTATTTACATCAATGTGTTAATAGAAATTATAGTTTGAAAGCAATGCACTTATGATGGAATTCATAATTATTCAGAATAAGAGATTACTCATATTTTCAAAAACTACTTTCTTATAATTTGTCCTTCCAATGATAATAAGTTTTTTTTTTTATTTGGCTAACAAATGTTTATTATTGGCTAAATAGTGTAACTATGTGCACGTAAACTGCATGAGTTGGTCTAATGTACATATCACTACATGATGTTGGGACCAACTTCTTTGATATTTCCTCAAAAACCTAAAATACAAGACCAACTTTTAGGTTTGCGCATCACCATTTTATCCAGTTTCTGTTGTAGGCCAAGAACGGATTAGCCTTTAGACGAAAGTGAGATTTGAAAAGAAAGCCCTCTAGAAACATGGAAATTGCAACTGATAGATTAGAGGTCACCAATATTAAACACTTATTCATTTGCAATATTTTAAGATTTATTAGTGTTTGTTGGCTACACATAATTAAGATTTTTTGAGAATTCAGAAATAAGAGATATTAATGCTAAATTTTGCGGTATACCATAGGGGGAACTAGACACTTATTACTATAGACACTAGATAACTCCTTCAGAGATCATGGCGTTCCACTAAAGCTCTGTGATAATTGTAGGGATAAGTGAGCGTCAGAGATATTTTTTCGTCAGCTTCATATTGTGGTCGGCATAAAAATATGCCGGTTTCAGGCATAAAAAGAAACTACCAGCAGAGATAAAAATAACCAAATAAAATTAATCGAATAATGAAAATTTGTTAATTTATCTCAGAAAAAAAATATATTAAATAGGAAGGGGAAACATTGGAAATGCACAATCAAATTTGTAACTTTATTTAATTGAATTTGAGATTCAAACTTAACTTGGTCCCTCCAAGTGTGTCTTTACTTTCTCCCAGTATTTTTTCAAAATTTCTTGGCCTTCCGAGGTTTATTGTCATTCTTTTTCTTTTTTTGTACATGACCAGACAGCGATCATTTAGGTGGCTAATATGGACAATTAGATTATTATTATAATTTCTTTACTAAGACCCACTCCTTTAAACAAACTAAGCATTCTTAAGCTCTAATAAAAAACTAAATTAAAATAGGTTCTAACAATACATGCTAATGATCAAACTCTGGTAAAATTTACCAATATGTATTATATATTTTTACAAAAGGATAATTGATTGTCCGTAACAATTATTGATTCAATAAATAACAACTCAATATTTCTTCATTGATGTAATTATATCCTAAAATACTGTTTAGAAAAATGATGTCATCTAATTTTTCCACTGATAGTTTGAATATTTTTGTCTCTACTTTGCAAAGATTCCCTAAAACAAAAACTTACTTAGTGAAGCGTTAAAAATAAGTAAATCAAATTTTTGCAAAATTCATACTTACATATGATTAGCTAATAAATTATCTAATTCATGTTCATTATAATAAATAATAAAATCTTTTGGTTGTACTCCTTTAAACACAGCAACTACCGAAGGCTTTACATTAAAAAAGAATAAGGGTTGTTGCCTTCTTGAAAAATCCAGTGTAAGCATTTCAATGACCTGACAATATAAAATTTATTAAAGTAAAGTAGGCCTATTTTTTCAGACGAGCTATACGTCTAGCTACCCATCAATAAATTTAATAACTAATAACTCTATTATATTTAATGCAAAAATATATCTATTTCATCAATTTTTTTTTAGAACTGATGGAATAAATATTTGTTCTTTAATTAAGAAGTTCTTCAATCACAAACTGGACGAGAAAGACTCTACCTTTTTTAATCAGTTCTGATGGTGACAAAAATAAAAAAAAACTGGTAATAGTCTGGATAAAATAAGAATCTGTAGAATGCATTGGCAACTATACCAAATTTCCTACCTACAAATCAACTCACGTAGGGATATTTTTTTGTTCATTCAGTTGATTTGATACAATTATAATTGCAAAAACATATAAAAATAACTTTGAGGATTTTATAATGAAATCATGTTTATGTAAAATATTAACTAAAGTACCTTTTGTTGTGGTGGTTGGTTCCGCAGAGCTGGAAAGCATCAGAGATATTTTCCGTGATATCCTGCTTCTTTTTGTGGTCATCGACCGGTTTCGGGCGTTCGCCCGTCTTCAAAATGCGTTCGTCAGACACTGTGATAACACAGACTTGTACAGAGCAAATTCAGTTTACACACTGACTCTATGCAAATCTATGTTATCACACTGTCTGATAAACGCATCCTGAAGATGGGCGAACGCCCGAAACCAGTCGATGACCACAAAAAGAAGCAGGCTATTACGGAAAATGACTCTGAAAGTACCTTTTGCTCACTAATGGCAGTGTACCAAAAAAATGAACCAATTCAATAAATTTTTTATTAATGTTCAAAATATAGCACATTGTGATTGAATGCTGAAAGCTCTTTTTCTGCTAGATGCTGGATCCCTCACAGATCCTTAGGTGTGGAATCATAACTCCTGCACTCCATTTTCAACATCGATAAAGTTATTAAATTTTCTCCTGCAATAAAAGTGTGCCGTGGACCGAAACAAATGCTAGTCACCTGGAGCTAAGTCTGGTGGATGTAAAAGAAGTTCAATGCCATCAAGTTCTTAAATTATTTCTTTAGTCTGATGAGAGGTATGTGGTCGAGCGTTATCTTGCTGTAACAAAACTTGTTTGCGATTGAAAACTGGATAATGCTGGGCAATTTTTTGAATACCTTCTCATTTCTAGTTTTGAATACCTTCTCATATCTAGTTTTGAATACCTTCTCATATCAGATCTTTTGAATATCTAGTTGTTGGCAGTAAAGGAGAAAAGCCCATCGGGAACAAATTCGTGATGAATTCTTCTTCATAGTTCTAGAAAACTCACATCAACTTTTTCTCAAATTGCCCTCTTGCACGGAATTGCCGTTTACCTGCGATTCAATACCTCGAATTTCACCAACAAATCCACTTTTCATCACATGTCACTATTCTTTGGTAGAAACGCATGTCAAAAGGATTTTTTATGAAAAAATTGCAAGTTGCCATTTGCAAAATATAAGTAAAATGATAAAATGGCAAGTATCCATTATATCTTGGTGGCCTGATTAGGTGTAAGTTCAAGCAGCACTATCATACCATCTTTTTAGCTTGAAAGTGTCTTTATATACTGCCAGTTCTGCAGCAAGTACAGGAGTATTTGTGATTGCATTTATCTCGATAGCTTCCCGCAAAGCTTCATCATCCCCTCATGATTGTCGCCCTGAACCTGACTTTCTTTCTAAGGCCGTATCTCTACTATGTTTGAAACCAACGCCAGGCAGTACGCTGAATAAGGATATCTTCCCCTCAATTTCACATAGAACACACCTAATTTCAGCAGCTGTATCTTGCTTTTTCCAGTAGTGACGTAAATTACTAATACCACTTAAGAAACTTTCTAAAAAAGGTCACAATTGAACTGACTGTTTAAAGCGGATATAATATGTGTAGAAAACTCTACAGGCTCTAAACGTGGAACTTCTTTAGTGGGTAAAACGGTCATTTTTTTTTATACATCCCATTAAATTGCTACTATTGCTAAATTGTTAGTTTGTACTTACATTATAACTATTTATAAATTTATATTAAAAAATTCACCTTGGCTGCTGTGAAATCTGCACCATAAATATGCGAACAATCAATAACTACAGGAATATTTTGCTTAATACTCTGTTTGGTAACAAGTCCACTAACATAGTCAACAGAGGGGAAAATCAAACAACGATCTGGAGTTAATAAGAGATATTCTACGCCACCTCTACTCTGAAACGATAACGAATTGTGCATTTCATTCATATATAATAATAGTGTATTTATTTACATAGTAGACTGAAATTACATATTTGGTTATAACAAGTAAATTGTTGGTTTTGACACCTTTAATTTTCTATATGGTAAATATGGAGATATATAGAGGGACTGTTTATAAACCCAAATACATTCTGACCTGACGCCCTTACTTATACATAAAATATTGTATACAATGTAGTGTGTTGATGAGCTAGAATCCGGTTTTAAACTGCTAAACTCAAGCGGTTGTATACACCAACTTTGTAATAGTAATGAGTGCTATAAGGCGAGGGTAGATTAGAGTAGAGTGACTGAAGAGGAGGGCAGGCCTCATTTCTCTACGTCCTAGAATAAGAGGTCTATGTGAATCCCCTGAAATTATAACACATCCCTCAGCTATGCCCTCACAAGGTCAGGGTAAGTAATGTTGGGTTGTTAGGCCAACATACTCTACGGAACGCCTAGATCCCTGAAGAAATTCTAATTGCTACCCGGGAATATTTGCCCTGCAGTTTCAACCGTCAAGTTTTTTTTTTCTTATACAACTAGACAGTATATATATATGTGTGTGTGTGTGTGTATGTGTGTGTAATTAAAAAAAAATGTACTCATTACATTGCAAAAGATTATTTTCTATGTAGAAGATATTAATACCATTTTTTTATCTACCTTCTTAATTTCCATTGATATCTTTGGTCGTGCCGCATGATAGAGTATTGAAATCAGATTTAGTCCTATACCAATTAGGATTCCAATTTCTAATCGGAGAACCAAGCAAGCTATGAAAGTGGCTACTCCTGGTATTAGATCACTTTCTGTCAAACATTTGAGCCTGTTACTTACAATGAAAATAAATAAATATATCAATATGTTTTAAAATTTAATAAACATTTAAATATTGTACTAAAAGTCAATGTTTACATTAACTGTATACAATAAAAAAGATGAATTTAAAAATAATAACAATAATTAGTGAAAGATTTGGATCTTTTTAAATAAAAGAATTATATCAAAGAAATAAAAAATTACTTTTTGATCTCCAAATTGGTTTCACAACACGGACTTCTACCATAAATACAACTGCAGCAACTATTACAGCGGCTAATGCTGCTTTGGGGATATAATAAAAATAAGGTGTGAAAAACAGAAGGGCTACAATCACCAAAATACCTGAAACATATAAATAATTCAAAATTTTAGCCTTATTGCTTAGAAGAAGTAAGAAATAGATCCAGACTCTTGTTCTAGAAACAGAAATCTTTCAAATCTGATTTACCAAAAACTTGATTTATTTTCCATAAAATGAGATTTATGGAAATTTTTAATAATTTTATTAAGCAAATATAAAACAATTTTTTATGGAACATACCGGTATAAAGTCCGCCAAGAGGTGTCCGAACTCCACTTGAATTATTGACCGCACTTCGTGATAATGATCCACTTCCAGGAAAACTATGAACCATTGAATTACCAATGTTGCATAATCCTATAGCGATTAATTCTTGCGTGGCGTCCGTAGCTTTTCCATTGGCTAAAATCAATAACATTACTTAAAATAAAAACGTTCAGAAAGAACAATGCAAATTTACAATAAAAATTAGTTGTTTAAATATATTTAATACATCATCAAGTAAACAAGCATTAAGTATATTTTAATTTATAGTAAATATCAAATTCATCAGAATGTGTATATATATAAAGTTATTTATGGAGATAAAGTAAAAAAATAAAACGGCCTTCCTTTCCTACGAGCCAACATCCCCAAATTGATCATTTAATTTTACTTGCTCTTACCTACATATATGAAGAAGTATTGCAATCGTAAAAAATATAATAAATTGAGTTCCCTGAAAATACATATTTTGAGAGCCCATGAGTATAAAAAAAATGAGTTTGTAAAGATCGGTAAAGTATGTATTGTTTTGAACAAAATATCTCGAAAAATTAAAACCAAGAAAGACAAATTTGATATTTCATGGGGTAAGATACGAGGTTGCCTGCCTGTCATGGGTCTGTTACATTGTTAGGTATGGCAATTATTCCCGAAATTAGAATCAGAACCACACGATCTGGGAGCATGCCAATCTGTGAGTTATTAATCTATCACTAGAAGTTTATTAGGAGACTGATAAAATGCGCTGTCTTGTTTAAACATTTAGATAGACACTACATACAAAGAACCAACAAGTAAAACGTTCATATTTATTCTTCACGCCTATATTTTGAATGTAATATTAATGCCAATTAAACGTTTAGTAAAAATTATAAATGTGAAGAAAATTTATCCATCAGAATTTTAATGACTCCAGTAAAAGAAGGCCGTATGCGTGTTTATCGCACCATTTTTGTTTTGTTTTGTATAGGATGTCTCACCAAAAGCTTTACAAATTGCAATATTTTCAAGCAAAGCAATCAACGGCAAAACAAAAATGCCTGATCCCATTTCTGTGCACATTTCTAGGAAGCCAACAGTTTCATTTCCTCTTTGAATGCTGAATTTAGGAAATTCAAAAGGAGGCAGACCTGGTGGTATATAACCTAAAATTTAAAGATTTTAGGGTTATATGGGTTTTTAATTATTTTTAATTTTGTAATGGTTATTTATTATATATATATATATATATATATTTACCAATTATTTTAAATGGAATATCTTTCATTATAGTTGCCAAATAGAATCCGATTAATCCGCCAACTATAACAATTATAGCATTTCTTGATGCTGATATCATCCAAATTGTTTTATTTAAAATAGTATGAAATTTTGAAAATTTATGTGATCCAAACGAACCAATACGAACGTCTGACAATAACTTAAAAAAAAATAATAATAAAACAATAGTTTTAATTAAAATTTGTATACACTATTTAATATACTTTAAGTATAAATATGACATAATTTATTTTATATCGTACCCTCATTAATAAAAGTACTATTATGCAAGCAATACCCATAATAGTATCCCAAAGTCTGGTATTAACAATATCTTGGCTAATACTTATCCACATATCTACAAACGTTGCTCCTCCAGCTTGTATACCCAGTATATCTTTCACTTGTGAAGACAGAATCAATAGAGCAACGGCTGAAGTAAAACCAGATGATACTGGGCCAGATATAAAGTCTATCATTATACCTAAAATTCAACATATTATATAATTTGTTGACAACATTAAAAAAAAAGTTACAACAAATATAATATTAGATTTAAAAATATAATATTAATACAATATTAAAGCAAACAAAATATTAACATTTTTTGGCTAAAGGTTCTGTCCGATTTGGAAACCAATTATTTTTTTCCCCTCTTAATGTTATTAGAGGAAATACTGCGATCGTGTCACATTTTTAAAATTGAATATTCATGGAAATATATGCTTCGTGTTAAAAAAGTGTTTTTATATATATCAAACATTTATTTATTGTAGAAGTTTTGTTTTTTACATTGTCCATTATCCTAGGACTAGAAAAACAACAACATATTGACATCCAAAACTCTACTGTTGGTCTTAAATTAAAAGGTTCAATGAATTAGAGAATTTTTCTAATTTCTAAGTAGAATATCTCTTAATATTCAATGGACTTTACTCGTACAAAAATCATTTTCATTAAAAAAAGAAAAAAGTGGTCCAATTTGAAGAAATTGGCTTCGAGTCTCTCTTATGATTACAGCTTAATGACACTATCAAATCACATATTTTAAAATTTTAATTTACATTTAGTAGTTTCCACTTGTTTTTGAGGAGATTGGTCTTTTATGGAAGAAATTAAACTCAGTTCTTAGCTGACTTTTTGACTTTAATTTGAAGTCTTCATCAGTGCTACAAAAATCAAGAGAAAAATGCAATAAAAAATGTCTACGACTGAAATATAGCAATCAACAAGTGACCTTGCGATATATATATATATATACAATCTGACAATAGATCAGTATTAGTAGACATGAGATAAAATCTTAACCACTATTATTTTTATATATTCATTTTTTTTTTAAATTCATATATAAATAAATTCAGCATTCATTGCTAGTTTAAACTGAAGTTAATAACATAACAACTTAAAAAAATTTAACCAACGTTGTAAAATATTGGCAAGTATTGTCAGAAAATAATACTTTGATTTACTTAGTACGCCCAGAAGATTAGTTTTTTCAAGAATCAGAAGTCATATATTTTCAAAAGGAGCGATAAGTTGGATAGTTTGATGGAAAGGTGCCAAAGTCCCCCGATAAGGAAAGTAACACTAGTAAATTTATTAGGGATAGTTTAGTTTTGAGTGTTTACATTTATAGAGAGGGTGAAGTGTTCGCAACCGAGATTGCTTTCACGTGCCTCCTGGATATCCAACTAAACGAACAACATTAGCCGTCAGCACAGCCAAAAATTTTATACTAGGCCGCTTGACACAAAATGGCTGAATAGTTGATGTCATGGCGAAGGAATAAAAACTTATATATTTCTTCATTAGAAATATATACATATTACTTCCGATAAGGAAGACACTGAAAAAAAGCTTTCCCAGTTTTAGAATCTAAATGTGATTCTCTGCATCGCTTGATTGTATTTAACCATTATATATTTCTAGCAATCAAAATGTTTAAGTTGTATCCATATAAAATAATATGAATATTTACTTACCCAGACCCATGATCCCCATTACAAGCTGTATAACTCCACTCAGGAAACACAATAAAGTTGCATGAATAGGTCCTAATCCGTGTAGAGTCTGATATGTGAGTAGTGAACATATTGCTGTAGGTCCCATTGGTACATCTTTACAGCTTCCCAAAAATATGTACATTAAAGCTCCCAGAAAAGAACCATAAAGACCATACTGAAATTTAAGGTTAACAATAAATAGAATAAACATTTAAATCATAATTTAACATAGATTACAGGGATTCGAAGCTGTTAATTGTTAACACTTTTTTGTTTGTATTATATAATCAGGCGCTAAAATAACTCATCCTGCGGTCTGAGGTTTATATTTAATAAATCAATAATTTCATGAACCAAATTAAAATAGTGATTTGAACCTTCTTTTTTTTTATAAAGATATATACATATATCCGAGGGGGCTCCGCCCCCTTGCTCCATGACCCTTCACTCCTCTTAACATTTTTGGAAAATTATATGTCTAATGGTGCAAACTGGCAAAATATTCATCCAGCAGAATTTACAATATTAACGCATCATGGGGACTTGGGCTCAAGAAAATTCTCATGCATTTACTACAAGAGCTCTGCCCCCTGATACTCCGGGAAGTTGCTCAGAATTCCGTGAATGCACTTCATTCAATTGTTCAATAATAATTTTTTTTTCAATTTTTTCATTTAGCCATGTTTAGAATCTGTTACCATGGTTACTATAAAAATGGTGTATTTAAATTGCCTAAAATTGGATTGCAATATGAACTAACGACCAAGATATTTAGAAAAATATGAAAAATTGTAATAGATCTAAACCTACCTCTTAGTTTCTCTGTTAATAGGTATACGAGTAAACAAGTTCGAGCTTCATAGTTTTATTGTATGCTGTTAAAGCACAAATACGCACACGTATGTATATGAAAGTGCATATATTATACTGAAGTGGTACTTTAGAGGACAACATAACGCTGCACTACCCCAGAACCCCCAAAAATGAATTTTGCCAGGAAAATGTAACAAATAAAAGAGATCGGTACTTATGTGAGTAGATAGTATACAAAGTTTAAAGAAAATTGTTGAAGCTGTTTTCCAGAAAATCACGAAAAACTGAAAAAACCAATCAATAAATTTTCGGTTGATGGATTTTGCCCGAAATTTTTGTGCCTAAATAGAAAACCAAGTTTAAGCTTCCTGCGACTTTTCGTTTGCACATACACACATACAGAACATTTGCTAAAAACATTTTTTTCGTATTCAGTGGACCCAAAAGATATTTTTCAGGTGAAAGCTCAATATTCAAAATCTGGCACGTCACGGTTCTTCCTCTTACTAGGGAGTAATAGAAATTGAAAAAAAAAGAAATAACAGTTTCGTTAAAAGGAATTTGCCTTAACTACAATAGGATTTAAAGACACAAGCAACAATCGCTTTCATCCAGCCGCACGGGACGTCCAAAAGTAACCACTTCTCTGATGATCAGGTTCAGTGGTTACTAAACGAAACAGATACTTGACAGCTTCGAAAATTGCACAAGTATAAATGAATCCCAGAAAGAACTAGTAATTCCTAGTATCACTCATAATAAAGAGACTTTGATAAGTGCTTGCTCAGAGATTTGTAACAATGAATGTCCACAATTCTCTTTTTTTAAACTTTTACCGACGTTTCGGCAAATTTATTACCCTCTTCAGGGTCTGTACAAAGGTTTTAATACAAATCAGAAAAGAAACAACAACATAAACCATAAATTTAAAATAAATATTTTCAAATACAAATTTTTTAAAATAAGCTATGCAGTAAATTGAATAAAGAGTGTAGAATAGAGGGGGGGGAGCCTCATTCCACTGCGACCTACAAATTGAGGTCTATTGTGGATGGTAAAGAGTGTATTATATATATATAAATATATTGAGAATTGTGGACATTCATTGTTACAAATCTCTGAGCAAGCACTTATCAAAGTCTCTTCACTATTATGAGCGATACTAGTTCTTTCTGGGATTCATTATACCTGTGCAATTTTTGAAGCTGTTCCGACAATCTAATCGGCCCCTTCTTTTTGCCATCGAGGCTTTCAGTAATGTCATACTTGCATTTTTTGCAAAATAATCTTTATGAGCTTCTACAAGATATGCCGCTTGCCAATAGGCAGAGGCTTTGGTTTATGCATGACGGTGCTCTAGCTCACTATTTTCATATTGTGACTGATTATTTAAACGCAACATATAGTAACCGATGGGTTGGTCGAAACAGACCTTTTAAATGGCCACCACGATCTCCCGATCTAACGCCGTTAGATTATTTACTGTAGGGCTGGATGAAGTCTATAGTTTATTTTACGGCTACTGGCACGCAAGAATAGCTAAAGAATCGGAGAAGGCGCAGCTACTATCAAGCATCGTCCTGCTGCTATAGGGAGTGCCAAAGAAGCATGTATTCGTCGTGCTGAATTCTGCATTCAACAAAACGGCGGCCACTTTGAACAGTTACTCTGAATTATTGTGTAGTTACATAAATATCTTTATGCTCCAATAACTCTGTAATAAATTGATTTAAAACATATGTTTATAAGAACTTTTGTGTGTTATTTTTTGCTAAAGAACACATACCTAAAAGAGTGCCATGCAATTCTGAAACACTGGTATTATATATAACATTGTGATATAAGCGTGCTTGTAGTGGTGTATTTAAAACTAATGATTTTTCTATGATAAAAATTCCCTGCTTAATGTATATATTTGGAGGCTCGAGACCCCTGACCCGGCTAGGGCGATCCAACGTTTCGGGAACGTGCCGCTACGCGGCAGTATGTGGCAACACTTCACTCAAAGTGTGCAATACATTTTTTTATCATCGTTTCAGTAATTTAGAAGATAAATAGTTAAGACATGTTTAGAAACTGTTTTCGTTGTTAGTATAAATGGCATTTGGCATTGTCTAAAATGATTTGGAATGATTTGGAATATGCTAATACTTCCCCCGTATTCCTTCCGTGTTATTTATCATTTTAAAGATATCGCCAATGGTAGATGTCGCCCCCACAGGATGGTTGAGAGGAAGTCAAATTTAGCTACGACGCACATTTTTTAAGATCTTTAAGAAAATATAAAGAATTAAACTTTTTTTTTTACTTTTTTTTAAAGAATTAAACCTTCCCGTTAGATCTTATAGTAAACGGAAAATAAAGCTTGAGCTTCAAGTATTTTTTTTCATGCTGATTACCCGAAACATACACACACAACCCTCACACATACACAGATGTATATATATATTCTAATCACTATAGCAGCCTAACCAGGCGGATTCGCTGGCTCATAAGATTAGCGAGGGAAAAAATTTTGAACAGAACTGAAAACAGGGATTGTTGTTGGAAAATCTCGGAAATGATCCTGCGTTCCGATACAAAAAAACGTGAGTTATTTTAGCTAATCTTTGTGACATACCCCCTTTGTATATACGATGTATGAATAAGAGGTTTCGACATTAAATGCATATATATTTTAAACCAAGGACTTTTGGAAATAATTCCCAAAAAATTAATAGAAATACGTAAATCGTGAACATAAGGTGAAAATATCCAAGATTTTGAGAAACATAATATTTAGTTTATTTTATTGAATTGATCTAAGTTAAACGATTATATTTTCAAGCGTTATAACGCTATTCTTGTGTTTATAGGTCCCATATAACCAAATACTCAGTACTTATGTCATATTAATACATAAGTCACAATTCCCACAATGACTTTTTCTAACCGAAAATTTTTTAAATAATTTTTAAACCATTAAACCTTAACCAAGAAAATAATATGTATACTTTTAGTTTTCTAACATGTGGGGAGGTTATAAACAAGCGTGAATTAATTACAACTCCTTCTTTTACAAAACTTTCATCTATTCATTACTGAACTGTAAGTTTTGACCTCATGAGATCATTTCAGCTGATTTAGACTTAATTTAGTCAACTTTTGCTGTAACAAAAATTATTTTTGAAACACCGAGTCCGAAAAAATGATTTTGTGTGCGGTCATCATAACACAAAAACAGAAAGTCGGAAACTTCATATTTCGTGTAGATTGTTAAGGAGCTACAATAACGTTCTGGTCAAAATCGGTAAACCCTAAGTACACATTTCTGAATATACTTTTTTTAAGATTTTCTAGAAAAAGGTTTCCACGACTTTCTTTAAACTTCTTATATGGACTTCATTCTAGACAACTTCAATTTGAAATATTTATCAGGGAAAATTAATTTTGGGGGCAACATTAGGCTTAGGAAATATTAATAAGAATTAAATATTACGGTGTAAAAATTCCGAACTTGAAGAAAATCGCTTGACTGAAAGCGCGACTATCGATTTTTTTCGGTTTTCTGTGATTTTGTTATAACAATTTTATCGAGTTTATTTAATCTGGTACATAATATTTGGACCATCAGATTGTTTGACTCTTTTTACTGAAAGAAACAAAAAAAACAAACAAACATTTTTAGCCGAGCTGTGTGGTGCATTTGTTTCACTCAAAAGTATCTTTAATTTTAGTCTAGTTATGCCACTATATAATATTGAAACCATTAATCATTTAATAAAAATTTCAAGTAAGTAAGAAAAAAAGTTGTCAATTTATGTGAATTGTAAGAGAAAGTAATATGAGTATTCTAAACCATACTATTCCAACAACGGACTTAAACTAAATGTCCAGCTAAAGATGATCTCTTTATGGCTAAACATCCTGTTCAGTAAATAAATTTATAAATCAATAAGGAATTGTCACTAATCTACTCTTATATTTTAAAGATTTACCTGCGGTGGTAACCCAGCTATATTTGAATAAGCCAAAGACTGTGGTATAACCGTCAGACCAACAGTGACACCAGCTATTAAGTCTCCAAATGCATCCGTTGAATTGTATTCTTTTATCCAAAAGAGAATTGGTAGCCTTCTAGTAATGGTCTTCCATGTCCAAGCTTTCTTCACTTTTTTTTCAACCCAAGGCACAACAGAATCAACCTTTTCTTTTACGCTAATTTTTCTTCTTGGACCGAGATCTTCTACCACTTGAATAATTAAAAAAAAAATGTAATTAGCTGATTGGGTCCGCAATGCTGGATAAAGCTGAGACTATATCTGCCACAAAGCATGCTTCTTTTCGTTAACTCTGATTTCCAGTCAGAGACTGTTTCATCAAATTTAAGAAGAACGGCGACTTTATTAACGTTATAATTATTTAAAGAGATAGTTTAAAAGTGGAAGTCACCGTTTTTACATGAACTTAAAGAACCAATTTCTGACGAAGGCTGGAATTCTAAAACCGGTCAGCATTAAGGACAAGAAATCTGCTAATAATCTCGCAACAAAAAGTACTGTAATAATAGTAATATAATAATAATGAATATATTGACGCTCCTTAAATTAATAATAATAATAATAATAATGCTGTTAATTAAACTTTTACGTTTGAAATTATTATAACCATCAATCTTAAGGTGTCACAAAAATTATTTAAAATATTTCTAAAAAGGAAATATTTAAAGATTAAACGTTCTTTGCATTCATTATTTAAAAACAAACAACAAAAAACACCGGCAGTAGAATCTCCGTTCATTTAAACAGTTCTCCAAGGACGTAAAATTATTCATGCTAATTTTTCAAAAAAATATATACAATAACAAAGCGGTATAATAATAAGTATATGAATAAATAAAAAATTAAATATTTCTAAAAACTGATGTGAGTTATAATAGCATTGCAATACATTTTAACGCTAAATTGTTTCGGTTTAAGAAATATAATAGATGTTATGATAGATGGAATGAAATCTTTACATTTTTTTGTATTTGCAAATATATTTTTGCTCCATTGGGACGACTGAAACATAATGCTTGATCATCAAAAATTCTTGCAGTAAATAAATAAATAACTTACAAATAAAATCATTGCTTCCAACATTAATCGGATCAGATCTATGTGGAAACTTATCTTCTGGACAGGGGGTTGTATTCGTTGCATCATCAACCATATTCCCCGGGAATGTCATTTTTATTTTAATTTATTTCTTAGTAAATCACATAATCGATTCGCCGAAAGTAAACCAAAAATATAAGTTAAGAAATTCAAGCCCAAGCAGAGCAGAATGTTCTCTTCCTATTTAAAACAGGTATATCCTAAAAAAATAAATGAACACGTAAAAAATGAAGAACACTGCAACAAACAATTTTTAGTAATATATTTATTAGAGAGTTTTTATTCAAAAGCGACATATTAATAACTACTCACAGAAATAAATTAGGTCAATAAGTGTGATAGCAGTCACTTTAATTATGTCATCACAATACAATTGGTACGACAAATATTAAAAGAAATTAAAAATAAATTTTGTAAGTGCAAAAAAAAAATGGTTTTATAATGTTTAATTTGTTTTCTTTATTATCACCTTAGAAATAATTAAATTTATTAGTATTTTACTTAAATTGACATTACTATTAAAACTAGCTTTCTTGCTTGAATGCTTAAATAAAGAGATATTACCTTGACCTCAAGAATTATATATTTGCAATTATAAATTCATACGTTAAACACGTGTAAAGAAGTTGCAATTTTTAAAAATAAACATTTAAGGATAAATTGTATATTGTTTTTAAAATTTAATTACATGAATTATTATTAAAAGATTTCAGTCATTAATATTACATGAATTAAGTGATTTGTTTATCACTAAACTTGTTATACTCAATTGATTTATAATTGTTATTCACGAAGTCAAGTACTTGGACATGTACTTTTTTTATATTTATATTACAGAGGCCAATGGCCATCAAATTTACTCATTTTTCTTTTCTTGTTTAACAAAGAAATACAAATGAACATTTACATTTTTTATACGCGTAAGATGTTATTAAGGCAAAAAACAGAATTTTATTGGCACAGTAAAATTTACAACCAAAGATTTACAACCGCTGTAAATTGCACAATATGCGGTTTTTCTTTTTTTTATCATAAACATTTTTTCTTGGAACTTTCTTAACAACGCATATTCAAGTTGTAAAAAAAATGTATTTGGTTTTTTAATCATTTAATTAAAGTTTACAGAATTCCTTGATGATTTTTTCGAACTTAAAAGAAGTTGGAAATATGGACAGCAAGAACGGATATTAAAGCTGCTAGCATCATTTCCCTAGCTCAGTGCTACCTAACGTTCGCCTTTAGTGCAAACAGTCCGGGCACCCCTTTGGCCTCTAAATTTATTTCCAAATTTGGCGCATCTCTGGTGCCGTACCATTCACAAAGCCTGGACGTTTATTATAGTTAGGGGCTGTTGTGAGAGTAAGTAAACTGGGAGTATATGTTACCATTGTGCCTTAGTGCAGACTAACACAGATCCCTCGCGAATAGCATAGAAAGCCTCTATTCGCAATAACAATAAAACAAAATTATGAAGTAATATACTCACATTGCAATTCCTCTCTGACTGTTATCATTAGTACGTTTACTTGTCCTTAATATTTTCAACTAGTGGAACCTACATTTTACTAATTTGCAGTTTTGAGATGAGCCAAAAATCGCAGCCTCCACCAGAAATCCCTACAGTAAGTTTTCCAAGAAAACGAAAAGTGATGTATTTTTAGATTGTATGTTCAAAAAAAATCTTATAACCATTTCCGATACAAACGGGAAAAAAAGTTCAGCAAAGTAGCAATTTCAATTGTGGTAATTTGAGCGCCTATCATTACGATGATCTTAAGCAAAATGTTCGTAGTTACTTACTTTGAGTTGCTTTCTTCACATACAACCACACACAACAAAAGGCAATTAGCTGAATTCATTTTTTTGTTCGTACCAAAGAGAACTCAAAACATTATTTCCGATGAAAACTTAATTCAAAAATTTAATACGATCACACTATTTCCTCTAACGTAACAAGAGATAGAGATCAACTTCTTTTAATAAACTTTCAGACTTCATTCCACATACAGTTTCTCCCTGCTTAAATGGAATATAGAGTAATATTGTTTATCCCTTGAATTGTCGTTTTTTAAATACTGGGTTAGATATAAAATTGTAGTAAGATGCATGGAGTATGACTGATAGTGAGCTTAAATTTGCCAATGTCAGTCGCTATAGCTGCATGTATTATCTACCTCTGTCGACCCTGTGTGAAATGTATGCGTTTTTAATATCAGTGTTGTCTGGTTGGGATATCCGAAGAGCCGCTGTCACTGAAGAGAATGGGCAGTGGACTTCCTACTACACGAACAAGCTATTTAAAAAAAACCTGGTGGAAACACTCTTACTAAAATTTATATTGTTATAATAGATTAAACATCTTCTTACTAGATGTTTAGTTGCCTTCAATTTAATGAATGGGAGAGAATCTAAATTTAATAAAAAGGCTTTGTTGAGGAAAGCATAACCTCCCCCTCACTCAAAACCCCCCTTAAATGTATTTTCCGGAGAAATGTTACAAATAAAATTTATAGCTCGTTGTACGTGTAGTTAGTTAACAAAATTTAAAAAAATGGTTAAGACCATTTCTTTGTCCGATTCTGACAAAATTCTTATCAAGCCCTCTGGTGGAACTTAAACGAAATATAAGTTTGAACTTTCTGCGATTTTCCGTTTTTGAGTTATGCTGACACACCCACATACCAACTTTTAAAAACACTTTTTCGAACTCAAGGGACTTCAAAACGAATATTTCAGGTGAAAACTCGATATCGAAAATTGATTGCGACTGCAATACTTCCTCTTACAGCAGTAAGAGAAAATAATAAACAAATTATGAAATATGATCATAAACCAATGATGTTCTTTTCCATGCTAGAATTGTTTTTTAAAAATTAAAAGTATTTGTACTGCGAATATATCTTAATCAAAATAGTACCAATGTGTAGATAAATAGTTGTATATTTTTAATGATAATAGAAATATTCTTTAAAGAAGAATCTAATATACTGAAAGAATATTATATACAAATAAATTGAAGCTTAAAGTAATTAACATATATCTACTAATTTTTTTGTTATATATTTCAATAATAATATGAACTATTAAATCACCTCAAAAACAGCAACTTCCAATAAATTCTATCATCAACATCGGCCCGATTGTTCACGTTCTATTAGTGGAATGTGCGTAAAACAAAAAAGAAGAATTGTTGGACAATCAATATCATACTAATCACACATCTTTAAAAAAGAGCCACCACTCTTGATTCACAGCTTTTTTAAAAATCTTTCCCCCACCCCATACAGCAATGAATAATTTTAAATGTAGATTGCATGAAGCTATGCTTGTTACAAAGGTGTAATATTAAAATTAAATAGTATTTGCTAAAATACTGTTACACAGTACCAATAACAAATAGTTTATACATATAAAATAATCTAGATTACATATATAAACTAGATTTTTATATATATAAATAAACTAGCACACAAAAATTTGGTCTGAAACACTCACACAACTTTCTCTTACTCCAGTTCTCAAAATTATAATTGACAAATTTTATAGTTAGTGTACCAAATTTAATGAAATTCGTTGAAAACTAAAAAACTATTCAGTAAAAGCGCACTTCTGGCTTACTAATTTCCTTGATACGAATTTTGGCCATCTATTTATTTCTAATTAATTTTCTTTCGATGATTGAATTGTATAATAAATTATGATAGCACTTTAGAGGAAAACATAACCCCACCCCTCCCCTAAAAGTGTCCTCAAATGAAATGTTTTAAATAAAAGTGAAGATCTTTGTATGTTTAGTGTATATAGGATGTTTCAAGAAAATCGTCAGAGCCATTTTTGAGAAAATTGCGAAAAAGTGAAAAAATCATTTAGTAAAGTGGTAAAGTAAACGCACTTCCGGTTATCCGATTTTTCAAACTCGGAATTTCAACAACATATTCAATTCTAATTAACATCATTTAGATGACAGCATTGTCTAATAAACTGAAATAGCACTTTAGATAAAAACCATACCCCACCCCTCCCCCATAACTGCCCTTAAATGAATTTTCCCAGAGAAATGTTACAAATAAAAGTTGTAGCACATTGTATGTGAAATTAATATATCAAGTTTAAAGAAAATCGTTGGAGCCATTTTTGAGAAAAATGCAAGAAAGTAAAAAAACTAGTAAAGTGCACTTCCGGTGGAGGAATTTTGACAGATAACATACTGTCATATCCCATGGTGATACCTAAACGGAATATCAAGTTTCAACTTTCTGTGGTTTTTCGTTTTTGAGCTATGCTGTTCACACACACACGCAGACTATTTGCAAAAACCCTTTTTTGGACTCAGTGGACCTCAAAACGGATATTTCCGGTGAAAACTCGATATCGAAAATTTGACACGATTACTAGGAGTAAGAAAAAGAAAAATATGGTGTGTAACAACATACAAATATTCTTCAAACTTAGAATTTAATTGCCTTTCGATAGGAACCCCAGCGTATGATTATAAACCTTCAAATAAACGTGCTGTCTAAATGTATGTATTTCTAAAAGGCAGTCTTTAGAGTTAATTTCGAGAAAATCGCGATATCTAGAAAAAAAAATCAGTAAAGATGACGATTTATTCGTAATATCACTTCTAATCAAATTCCCTGGAATACCCCAAAAGAATATCAACCATCAAGTTTGAGCTTCCTGATATTTTTTCCATTATAATTTTTGAATTATGGTTACTAACACAAAACACATACAACCTTTTTTCTCTACATCAAAACATGTATTTCTAGACAAGTCAATTTCAAAATTGGACAGATCGCAATATTAAAATTTTCTCTTATAATAGTAATAGAAAAGAAAGAAATAAACTAAGATATATCTTTATTTCAAAATGATCTTTACATACAATGTATCTTTATTGAGTAATAACAATGTGGACTTTTATAATGATTTTCATTACTTTTATTATAATTATCCTCAACATGAATTAACGCAAGGACGTAATAGGTACATTTAGTCATTTTTAAGGCCATTGCATTTTTTTCTTTAGGGATGAGATTGGCAGTTTTTCTTTATCATTATTTGGAATGGTTAATAATCCCTTTCAATAAAAGGTTTCTATGGCCAGGCTGAAAAAACAAAACAAAAAAATCTTTAAGCACCCCAAAAGTTTTACTTAAAACTAATACACAACATAACTATAATGGAGAAAAACAAGCCATATTAATCAGGCAAAAAAGAGGTCTGAAAATAAAGGATTTTATTCTTTAGAATTGATACTAATTAAACCATAAACAAGTGTAGAAAAAAAAAATAATCCAAAAACCACTTCATAGATAAGGTTACACTTTAAATAATTTGAGAAGAAATAATTAACTGATAAAAAAGTGCACCATCCTCGTCTCTCAACAGGAAAAACTAATATGGGTCAATAACAACAAACCACGTTTCATTTACATATGTATATACAAATCTACTTATACGTCTTTCTGTTTCAGCAATTTATTCATTTATAAATGACTTATTTTATTCAAATTTGGTATGTTTAGAAATACAAATGTTTAGTTGGCTGTAACATTAAATGGGGGAGAAACAGCTAAAACTTCATAAAATGATAGTTTTACAGGAAGGGCGACCCCCAGCTCCCCAGTATCTATCGATGTGCTCGTAAAAAAAATTCAAATAAAAGTGATAGCCCTTCTATACCACGTTTGTAATTGTTGCGTAAGTTAACTTGGAGTATAATATCATATGATTAATTAGTGCAGTTTTATATTGAAAATAGCTTTTGTAACTTTAGCAAGAGCTAATATAAAGCTTTGTATACGATTATTCTATTAATTATTATTGACTAGAACATAATAAACGGCGACGAGGATTAGGAACTTTCTCACACAGAAGAGTAAGGTAGGTGAAACAATTTTTGTTTATTACCTGAATACGAGATGGGGCGTCATAAGAATAGAGATCCACTGCAGGAGTCAACAACGGTAAACGTGAATGGCAAAGGGAAGAAAATATTATCAAGTTTAGTTTGGAACATTATAATCCCGGAGAATCTAACTGGGTACATATATGAAAAGATTAAAAATTAAATTTAAATTATTTAATATATCAGATGAGATACAAACGGTAATTCTATTAGACTGTATTGGAGAACAGATCTATGAAAGAGTAAGTGATCTTTGCGAACCGGATCAGCCAGAATCATTTTGAGGACATTATCAGCATATGAAAATGTCTTTCCACGAAACTGCTATTTCCAAGTCATTAATGTAAAACAGGAATGAAAGTGGTCCCAAAACTGAACCTTACGGAATTCCTCGGTTAACATTAATTAATTGAGACAGTAGGCTCATACAGCTGACATACTGTTTTCTTTATTGTGGGTAATTCTTAAAAAAGTTCCACTTCATTCCTGAAATACCATAAAACTGTACGTTTTTAAACAGTAGTTAATGAGACACCATATCAAATGCTTTGCTTAAGTCGCAGAAGCTAATAGTGGTGCTTTGTTTGTTTTGAAAGGCTTCTAATATTTCATCTATAAAATCATTAAAAAAAATCCATTCAGTAATGTGATACATTTGGTTAATCGATTTTGACCTAAACCTTATTGTCATGTCAATAGGTTTGTTGGACCTAAATGAAATCTAAGATTTTACGTTTTTGAGTCATGTCAAGCCAGTACATAAAATTAACAGATAGAAAAGTGAAGTGGCAACTCTAATAATAATTACTAAAAGGGAACCCGATAGCCAGGGTCGCTAAGCTCCAATGGGGATTCAGAAAGAAGCATTAAGTAACAAATTATAATGGGACGGTTCTGCCTGCGATCTCTTAAGTGTATCCTCCTATATGAGGATACGCATAAAGAAATTAATCTCGGGATACGGGAAATTCCCGTAAATTCTCAAAAAAACCATTCAGTAAAATCTCATTTCCGGTTAACCGATTTTCTTCAAACATAGAATTTCAGCTATGCATATTAAATTCCTTTATAATGTACAGATGGTAAAACTGAACCTATAGTTGAAGTGACACTATAGAAACAAACTTATCGTTATAATTTCTTCAGAAGCGCTTTCCCATAATCATTTTTCCCAGACAAATGTTTCATAACAGTGATAAGACAATATCTGTGTAATCAGAATGCGAAGTTTAAAGAAAATCGTTGGAACTATTTTTGGAAAATTGCGAACAACTGGATAAATACCGTGCACAAATGTCGCTAAAGGCATTTTGTTGACAATCACACAGACAGACTTCCCCAAACAGAGAACATTTGCTAACATTTTTTCATATCTACAACAGAGCCACACAACACGTTTTATCGGAGAAAGAAGAATTTCTATGATAGGAGACGCTTGCAATAGCATAAGGGAAACTAGCATTAAGAGAAAGAAAGTAATTATTAATAGATAGATGAACCGTGAACGTTTAAGCGTAAAAAAAAAAAAATAGAATTTAAAAGAATTGAGCTTAATAATTTTATTTCAATTTTTTTTTAAGGATTTAAATGTCTGTTGTCTATCCTTTACATATGTTGTGGATAACTATTCGACTTATTTCGATTAATTCGATTGGCTGTACCTTAATTTTTATTTTTACTTGAAATATAAAGAAATAAATATTATTTTGTTTAATACAAACTCTTAATTAGATGTCTACACCTACGATAAGGTTACTTGGTGGACTGGTCTGCAGTGATTAAAAACATCTGATATTTTTCCGTGATAGCCTTCATTTTGTGGCCATCGATCGAGTTCGGGCGAACGCTCATCAGCAAGATGTTTTGATAAACAGTGCGATAATCTCTTGAGTGCAAACTGAGTAAAACCTAACGAATGTGTAATAAAATGAATTTACTCTGTGTTATCACACTGTTTAGTATAACATCCTGATAATAGGCAAACGTCTGAAACCGATTGATGATCACAATATAAAGCAGTATAATGGAAAAAATCTCTGATATTAGTTACTTTCTTGATTATCATAAGTCTCGAAACATAAATGAACTCGTTTATGAATGTGATGAATGACTACTATGAAATAAAAGCAACCTCTACTATAAATAAACAGAAATAAAATATTACTTTAAAGTCCAGATCATGTAAAACTTTTCGTCTGAGTCTTAAATGTGGTGGAGCATGGGCGACTTCACCAAATTTAACAAAGTCAGTTTTAAATTCCAACGCAGATTCTTCTGTTTCACTTTTCTTCTTGCGTTTTTTCAGCTTTAATCTTTGCTTTCTGCTCAATTTTACAGATTTTTCATCTACAATAATAATATTAATAACGATAGCAACAGAATTACAATTATAATCAAACAAAATTACAATTATAAAACTAAAAATGAAAAAATTATAACTTCCTTGTTAGCCGATGGGTTTACTATGCTATTAAAACATGCTGACCGATGGTCTGGTGCATTTTAAAGTAACAAACTCAAAGGGAAGTAACTACCTTTTGATACTGTGTCTCAACATGTTCTGACCAATTTAATTTCTGAGATTACTACTCCAAGGAACTTTACCAACTTACCAATAACAAGCAAAAGTTCTTAATGATCTAGGAGTTGTTAATCCTAAGATCTTCTTTCCATGAGTAAATAGCGAGGTCTAACCGGTTAAACCCTTGTCCCATGACATATTGAAGGCACGTTATATTATTCTAAAATATAGTCGGAATATTAATAATATTTGGCAATAAAATAATACCATTAACGGTAAATGATTATCGTTTGCTAAATAGTGTGTAAACTAAGGCAAAAAAAAAAAAAAATTATCGTTTTGAATTCCGAGAGTTCTTACTATTTAACAGTTCATCCTTGATATTTCACAGGTTCAGTGAGAGGCAACCATCTTGAAGGATCCTCTCCATTTGTATGGACAAAGTATACTTGTCTAGAAAAACCTGTGTACTTCTACTCCTCAAATAAACATCTATCCAGTTAAATCTGGAATCCTATGGAATCTTCTAGAACATCAAAATATGATTATATTCTGATATAGCTATTAAATTCGGTCCATACATTAAAGAAATATTTTTAGCATATTCCATACTTTTATATGTTTTTTTTTAAACTATTATATCTATGCCATAATTCCAAAGAATCAGTAAGTGCCTGTTTATAGCAGCTCCTATAAATTGCTTTCTTAGTTTTTCTAACAAAGAGTATCACCAGGGTTGCTATATGAAATTAATATAAGGGAAGGATTCTGGTTGTACTTTAAGCAATAAAGAACGAAATCATTCAATAAGTGCACAAAGTCTGGCATTTGTTATAAACTAGTGAAGTCATTGAAGTGTCTATTCCCTGGAGTTCATAATAAAATAGAAAAGCTCATTTGGAATTGAAAACCTTCTTTACTTGTATCACAAAGAGAGGATAGAAGAAAGGGGTCGCCCATTTTTAAAAATTAGCATCTTCTCTCATAGCACAGTCGCTTGATCAACGGATAAAAATTATAAACACATTGTGAAAATACAATTACACTCACAAATTTTTGTAGTTATATCCAATAACATCTTTAAGTCAAGAGACTGGGCTATAAAGAAAACTTTTGGTAACCCGATACAAATAATAACTGACCCAAGAACAGTTTTTATTCTGAGGACTTGGAGCAAGGCCTAGTGTGAAACATTCTCACGACTCCCTCTTAGTGCAATTATTTCAATCCTAATTGACTTGCAATGTTTACTAACGTTTAATTGGACCGTTCGTAAGCGTACGCTCGGTGTACCTAAGTTACTTATAATGAAGTCCACATTTTTTTTCTATAGTGACAAGTTTATATAATAACCTCATATTTTTTATAACTTCAAACATAGGCGTCGCTGAAACCACATAGGGTTTTAAGGCAACTCCAAAGAATTATATAAGGTGTTTCTGAATTACATAGCACTATTTATGTGTTCTGTAGCAAAAAATAAATCAAATTTTTACAGAGATATTGGGGCATAAAGATATTTATTTAACAACACAATAATTCAGAGTAACTGTTCAAAGTGGCCACAGTTTTGTTGAATGCAGCATTCAACACGACGAATCCATGCTTCTTATACAATCAGGACGATGCTTGATAGTAGCTGCAGCTTCCACGATCCGATTCCTTAGCTCTTCTTGCGTGCCAATAAACGTAGAATAAACCATAGGCTTCATCCAGCCCCACAGAAAATAATCTAACGGCGTTAGATCGGGAGATCGTGGTAGCCATTTATCAGGTCCGTTTCGACCAACCCATCTGTCCCCGTTTGTTGCGTTTAAATAATCGGTCACAATATGAGAATAGTGAGCTAGAGCACCGTCATGCATAAACCAAACCCTCTGTCTAATGGCAAGTGGAATATCTTCTAGAAGCTAATAAGATTATTTTGCAAAAATGCAAGTAATTTCTGAAAGCCTAGGTGGCAAAAAGAAGGGGCCGATTAGATTGTCGCCAAGAAGACCACATTTAACACACATTTAATAAGAAGGTAGGTTGGTAATGTGTAATAACAGTCGTATGAGGGTTTTCTTCGTCCCAAGTATGGGTGTTTAGAAAATTGGTAATCCATTTCTTGTAAAGCAAGATTCATCGGTAACCAGCAGGCAACTTAGGAAGTAAGGATCTCGTCTCTATTGCTGAATTATCCACTGGGAGAAATTTCTGCGCTTGCTATAATCTTGTGGTAACAAATCATGCACATGCGTAATGTGAAATGTATGGAATTGTTCGCCGTACACTAGTAGAGGAAACATCAATACGAAGTGACAATCTTCTGTGCTGGTAGTAGGAGATAACTGAACACCTTCCAGTATTTCTTCTTCAACATTTGCAGTTCCCGATATCTTTGTCGATCGGCGTTTACTCGTACAGGCTTTAGTGTACAATTTTCCTTAAGACATCTTTCAATGGCTTCAAACGTTTTACGGTTTGGTATTCTTCGGTTGGGAAATTTTTCATGATATCATCAAACACAGCAACACCATTTTTATGTACCTAGCCATAAGTTAAAAGCACGTCTGTTTGTTCTGAAAAAGTGAACAAATTTGTAGTGTCTCCCATGATAATGTACAAAATACTAAAAATACTGTCTCACAGTATTCACTCACGCACAGAACCTGCACAGTGTTTAATACCAACTGTCAAACAAATAAACGATATGTGATTGTTAATTATGATATGCAATTGTTAGTATTAAACTATTGGACTTTCGATAAATAAATCTTTAAAGCTGGCTACACACGTAATTGCATACTTGATAGTTTGTATGAAAAACTTGCACAAGTCAGAAAGTTTTATTACCTTCAATATCTCTGTAATAAATTGATTTAAAACATATGTGTATATGAACTTCTATGTTTATTTTTTGCTACATAAAAATATCTAAAATAGTGCCGTGCAATTCTGAAACACCCGATATATTGTTTATATATAAATTCTGTGTGGTGAGTATAATTCAAAAACGAGAAATCGCAGAAAGTTCAAACTTCATATTTCGTTGAGGTTGCTAGCTCTAAGCCCGAGAATGAGATTTTTTTCAGAGCAAGTTCATTTCAGAGATCTGATTTTAGGCTACTTCCCTCTAAAGTAACTTTTCAGTTTCTACGTTAATGCACCAGAATAATATTAGCAAAAAATTGAATGTGATGCCATAATACCGATTTCCAAGAAAATCAGTTGACCGAAAGTATTACTACTAAACGATTTTTTCAAATTTTTGCGATTTTCAAGTTACGGTTTCTTTAAACATGGTTTATTAACGATTATGTATAAACTCTTTTTGAAACTTGTTTTTTGTATTAAAAAAATTTATGTTAGGAGATTCCAAGACTGGAACGTCACCTTCCCTCAAGAGTGTCGTTTTATTTTAGTGTTCATCCATCCATCTGTATAATATTAATGCTAACTAATCATTTGGTAAAAATACTCACTTCGAAGAAAATTAGTTATTATAACCATAAAAACTGCAGTAAGGGAATATCAGTGAGTAACACACCAGATGTTTTATAACAAATTTAATAATTCTTACCATTTAAAAATGCCTTTGCTTCGTTTTTATTGCTCTTTTTTTCCTGTTTGTTTGAATGTCTAATTTTATCTACAATCTCATTACTACTTATCTTCTCAATGGATCCATTAGAATTCCTATTTATCACTACATTGAATTTGTTCTCTATTATTGCCTAAAACAAAGAGAAACACCAGATTTTTCTTCATTGTAAGAAATCAAATGAAATCTTTAATTCTGCGCCTTTTCTAAAAGTGTTTTCACATATAATTACAAAACAAAACTGATACTTCTTTTATAATGTCCTCTGTTGCCGAATTAATCCTATTAAGAAAACTTGCTTCAGATTCTCCAACCATTTGTTGAAGTTTAGGAAGTAATTTATCTGTCTGAACCATGCCTAAAATCAAAACAGAAATAAATAATAAAATAGATGAAGCAAGTAAAGAAACAGTATATATAGTATTCAATAATAGCTTTAGTTTGTAAGAGTGAATGAACATTTGGTAAACTAATATTTAATTTTAAAGAAAGACTAATTACACAAAGAATGCAAAACTACATACAATAGAAAAAACTCTTATTCTAATGAAGCAAATGAGTTAAATGAACATCAAATTAATCCTAGAAAACAAGTAGTCAGAAAACAAATTAATTACCTGGTAGTTTAGGTCCAGGATGACGAAACTTGGAAATGTCGATAAGGTTCTTTCCTTTCTTTTTTTTCTTCTTTTGTTTGAATTTTCCATCTTTAACTAATTGCCTGAGTCGCTTCAATTCTAGGATACTTTTTGGAATTTCCTGTTCATCGGGGTTTATGGGCGGAGCATTTATTTTATTTTTGAGTCTACATTAACAACAAAGGTTGTTGGTTGAGTCCCCCGAGCTGGAAAGCATCAGAGATATTTTATAGCCTGCTTCATTTTGTGGTGATCGACGGCATGCGGGCGTTCCCCTATCAGGATGTTATGAGAAAACAGTGTGATAGATAACACAGACTTGCATAGAGCAAAATCAGTTATAATCTAAGAGTGTAGAAATATTTTACACGTTCAAGTCTGTTGTCACAGTGTTTTAATAAGACATCCTGACGGTGGGCGAACGTCCGAAACCGGTAATCACCACAAAATGAAGCAGGCTATCACGGAAAATACATATCTCTGATACTTAGCAACAAAGGTGTCTAACTATAAAATATATATGGAGAATGTTCATCCTTTTTTTGGTATACCTATACTTTTTTCGGTAATTGTTGTAAGTTAAAAATGCTATTAGATAAAGAAATTACCTTTCATTTCTTTTTGCCTGTTGTTCCAGAGGATCTTTAATGCCTCTATGCTTTTTTCCTGGTATCTTCCTACCCATGTTACATTATTTGGATAACCTCATGTAAAAGAATACGCTTAACTTTAGCTGAAAGGTTATGTAACAGCTAGCAGGTTGCTATTTACGTTGGATTGGTTATTCACTTCCCATTTTTTATTTTATGGTTACTACTAACGCAATGACCTCACTTCGCAATTATCGAATTGTTTTTAGTATTTCTAGAAACCTAAATACCAACCATTGGTGTGTTTAGCAATAATACTAATGGCATTTTCTTTTTTTAAAATTTCTTTTTTGTCAAAATAATATTCCAAGTTTCGTTCTTTCAGGATTTATAAACAAAGAATTCAGAAGTATTCAGATGCACCCGTAAAATACTCTATGAGCAAAGCTGCGGGCTGGAAAGCAGAATACACACGGCATGGTATTCCAGAAGATGACTCACCATGGTTTCAACCCTATGTAGTTTCAGGAAGTGTCGCTATATTTTTATTTTATTTCTGTATTTTAAGAGAAGAGAATGACATCGATGAAATCTTAGAAACATCTTTGTACGATCGTATCGAAGGACTCGAGCAAAGTCAGCTCCGAACAGCTCTTAAATATTACGATGAAAAGGGCATGGATGCAGCAAAAATTGAACAGAGACTGAAAGAGCTTGATGCTGAAGAGACTGACCTAAATCGAAAATAATGAAAACTAATTTGTTTTTAAATGTTGTTTTAATTTGTCTTCATTAAATATGTTCATACCTGTATACAGTATATTTTTATCAATTATCCCAATAAAAATGGTTTCATAGCATTACTTTTTAAGATTATTAAATTTTGGGTCAAAGGGAAAAAAAGGACTTTTTCTTAACACTACTTTATTTGCAATTACTTAAGTATAATAAAATGTTATCAAGTAGCTCTAGCTAAATATAAATAAAATTAACACAATAAAATTGCAAACTTCTTGATTTATAGAAAAAAAAAAGGCATACAAAAACCTCCCACTTTCAATCAACTCATTACAATTGGTCACTTTTACAAAGGTACTTTTACAGATCAATAAAAATAGGAAAATAACTAATGAAAAACACGACAATGAATTAATTCTACTTTTTTTTAATTTGATATAATCCAAGACACAGGCTAAACCTAAGAACATTCAGTCTAACCTGATACCAGGCTGAAAGGTACATTACAAATTAATATAAAATTATTAAACCATAACCACTTGTCTGGTAGCATATTCATAATAGAATTAAACTTCCAGACGGCAGTGAAGATGAAATACCTTGACCTAGTGAAGGCTTACGCTCTCTCACCACGGATTCGTCTGGCTAACTGAATGTCTTTAGGCATAATAGTTACTCTCTTGGCGTGAATAGCGCATAAATTTGTATCTTCGAACAGACCAACCAGATATGCTTCGCTTGCTTCCTAATAAATCAAAATTTTCATAATTAAATTAAATTGCAACAAAGTATATACAATAACTTCAGCTGCAACATTTACTTAATAAATAACTCACTTGAAGTGCACCAATTGCTGCACTCTGGAAACGAAGATCCGTTTTGAAATCTTGAGCGATTTCACGAACCAAACGTTGGAAAGGTAATTTACGAATGAGCAATTCTGTAGATTTTTGATAACGTCTGATTTCTCGAAGAGCGACAGTTCCAGGCCTAAGAAAAATTTTTACTTTTACTTTCACGTGATATGTTTATGGTAATGATCAATAAGTAAGCAGGTAAAACAACCATTTAAAAAATAAAAACATGCAAAAAATGAATGAATTACCTGTAACGATGGGGCTTCTTTACACCTCCCGTGGATGGTGCACTCTTACGTGCTGCTTTGGTCGCAAGCTGCTTACGGGGAGCTTTTCCTCCCGTTGACTTACGTGCTGTCTGCTTCGTACGCGCCATGTTTTAAGCTGTAACTACAATATAAAACAGCTATTAAACCGAAGAACTTAGAAACAAAGATTAACAATAATAGATTAAACAATTAATCAGATGTGAGATCAAAACAAAATATCACTACACTAAAGTTAGAATATTCATGTTTAATAAATTTTATCTTTAACAGAAAATATAGAAATTATCTTTTTAACTCAACCTTTTTCTTACGAAAATTTAATCAGTACAAAAATTACAAATAAAGATGCTTTTAGAAATTACAAAAACTCACAAAGTATTAATGACCAGGACTCTAAACACAACTAGACGCTTTCTTTCTTCTACTTCAACAGAATTATGGGTAGGCAAGACTTCAACTGGATTGGTAAAGTACTGAACACAAGCCCCACGTGATTGGTCAAAATAACGAGTGATTCAATTGGTTCATCTGAGTTATAGCCAGCACATCATTGGTGAAAATAACAACTTTCCTCATTGGTCTTACATTTGTCATGAGCATCGTTATACATGAAGTTATTATAACGTTCAAAATATAACTGATTCAAAATTTTTTATTTAAATAAACAACTAAAAATATGAATATTTTTATAACAATAATATAATACCACCGACTTAAATAGTAATTTCATTTATTGAAACATTTCTGTAAACATATATTGAACATTCATTAGGTAACTATATCCCAATTTTGGTAACGTGTCAATACTTGAAGGTTGATTTTCTTTTTAAGTGTCTTTGCATTCATGTATACATGAATTTTCATTTCCCCCTTAAAATAAGGGAGGTAACGACTATTAAAGCATTAATAGATTGAAACAAATGAGATTAAAAACTCAGATAACTTCATCTTATTGTCAAAAAATATATCTGAATCTAAAATGATCTGGTTTAACACTAAAATCAACTTGATCATTTGTTTCTTTTTCAAATACATGTAATCTTCTATTGAAAATTAAGAATTATTTATTCTGATACAACACCATAGAACTAATATTGGTTATGAAAAAGGAGATATAAAAACAATTAGAAAGTAGAGCACTGAAAATTCTTGTTTTTCGATTTACTCCAAAACTATGTAATTCTAATAATGCCTTTTACAAGGAAGTAATCCATTGCTTCTGAAGTACATTTATTTAAAAATTTCATGATTTCAAAATTCACTGATTTGTAAGTTCGTTTTATAATAAATATATTTTCGAAATTGCTTAAATAAAAATATTTAGTATTTTGCTTTTGTGAATAGGTTGTGGCATAGTAATAACTAGATTTAATCTGGTAATGGGGAATTACAAATTATTTCTTGAGCAAACTTTTGACTATATATTATTTTCTATCGTCAGGATGGAGGAGAGAGAATATTTAATTTCTCAGGTAAGAAAATATATCGTCAAAAGTAGACAACAAATAATTTATTCTCCTTGACATCTTAACAAATCTAATTATTAACATCCTGCAACTATATTAAAAAGAAAATTTGTGTTTTTTATTATACATATATATAATTAATGAATAAAAACAAGGGATAAAATAAAAAATAAAAATCTTGGATATCTATTTATATTACATAAATATCAATTTTTATTATAATTCATATAAACTTGGTTTCAATGAAAAATATAAAGTAGTTCCTACATTACTTATTTATGTAATTTTATTATGATTCTTCATCAATAAACTGCTTTGCTTCATATCATTAAAAACGAGAAAAATCAATATCTCAATAATAGATACATAGATCATGATTTTAATATGCCTAATTTTACAATTGTTATACAAAACCAACATACCACAATTTTTTGTTAATTGATATAAAATTTCTTAACCTTTATCTCAATATATGTTAAATATGTTTCTTTTTTTTTCTTCTTTTTTTGTGATCGATTTCTGTAATAAAAATCATATTGCTTGTCTATATATTTAAAAACTTTTTTTTTGTAAATTGTGAATGTTATATTTTAAATACATTTTTTATTTTAAATATACTTTATCTACACACCTTAGAGTTTCAACTTTATTATTTTAAATGCATTTTAAAAATTACATTTTTACAATTACATGATAATCTTTCTTTAAATAAATAAAAAATCCACTATTCTTCCTATTGTTCAGATAAGATTTCTTTTTTCTTCTTTCTTTATTAATAAATAACTTTGAACAAATTTTTCTTTTTGATTTATAGAACTTTGATCATTTTATTGTGTTTTCTACTAAAGTATTAATTTGGTGAGTCTAGTACACTAAATAAATTTTGTTTGCATAAGAAGTTGAAAACCGAGCAAGAAAAACATAATATATAAAAGAAAATTTAATAGAAATAGAAAAAAATTGAACACCTGAAAATGAAAATACAAACATAAGACTTAACAATCAATTAAGTTTTTTGATTAAGGAAATTAAGTACAAAAAGAACTTTTTATATAACTTGTTTTTTTAAAATTATGACTCGGAAACACACAATTTTTTGCAAGAAAGAATAAATTTTGAGAATGTTCAAAAATAAGATGTTCACAATGCAAAAGGATAACCAAGATTTTATTTTCGGATGCAATTAAGATTTATATTTTCAAAAAAGTAAAATAAAATAAATATAGCTCAATAATGTATAAAGAGAGAAAGAGAGAGAAACAAACTACAAGTTAGTAGTGAAAAACATTTTTTTGAGAAATCTGTTCATATGCAATCTTAATTTCACAGAACGTGAAAAAAAGAGACTAAATTAACTGTATTTGATTAATGTATATCGTTTAATAAAAAAAAGGAAATTCTACCAAAGTTAAAAATGGTTTCGTACATATTTTTTGGGTTCATTATAGTATATAATCTGTTTTTGAAAACATACATTTGGAAGACAATAAAATTCTTATAGAAAAATAAAGAAAACTACCATCAAATAATAAAAATTGGTTTTATTTAAAAAGTATCTATAGTAATTGAAAAAAAAAAAAAAATTCAAAATATGTTTTGATCATATCTCCTTTACATTCTAAATAAAGTTCTAAACAATATCTTTCGAGCCGTAAAAAACAAAAATCGCAATGGCAGTATATAATAAAATTCATAACAAAAGTTCTTAGTAAGAAAACATAAATTTAAAAATTACCCAGCCTAATTTTTATTGTTTTTCTTTTTAATAATTCTTGAATCTTTACAATCATGGATTAAATATATATACATATATATGTGTCAGATTCAAATCATTGGTCAATGCTTTTTAAATATATAATGGCGGACACAGTTTTTCGGAGATGAAAGATTTTTTTGGAAAATTTTTACAGATGCATGAAAAAGTGCACCAGCAATTCTTGGTGGTAAGTCATCTCAAGGTGACAAATTTGAATTAGGTTTACACTGCTTTAGAAACTATTTTTATGTATTATTTGGTTTGCTAATATTTCGGTGGATATACACATGATTCAACAGCTGCGTCCGCGCGTAAGCCTATAATTCTTTCATTAAAAAAAAAAAAAAATTAAATAGAAAAATTGCATACTGAACAAGCATTGTACTAATTATTTAAAAAAAAAGAAAGAAAGAAATATACCACATAAGCTAGTAGAGCGTAAAAAAATTAAAATCGAAAACAAGTCATTCAACACATTAATTTTTTTATTACACAGTACAATGCAATATTTTGTTAAATTAATGGAAAAAAAAGGGTATAATAAAAAATTATTATTAAGAGTAGTTAATCACTATTAAGAATAGTTTTATTACTGAATAATATGTTATTATTATGTTGCGTTTTTTTTTTTTGGAATGAATTCATAATTATTACTAAAATGGGAGGAAAAATTCAATGCCAATTGCATTACTTGTTACTTCAAATAATGAAAATTATTATTATAGTCTTTAAAATTATAACTATTAATTATTTATAAAGAAACCAATCACTCATTTGACAAAGTAATGTTGACACAACGCTAAAGTAAACAGTATACAACGTATAAAGCAATGTAATCAATCAAGCAGATTTTATTTTTTAATTGTTCCGAGTTCTATAAATATTTTTTTTACACATTAAAAAATAACAAATAAAAATAACGTAACAAATTACAAATAATTACATTACAAATTATGAATGAAATGAGTAGTTCTTTCGAAAAGTAAACGTACAAAATATTTTTTATAATTTATGGCAATTGTAACTGTCATTAAATAAAAGTAGTAGTATTTTAGTAGTTATTAGTCCAAATGCAAACTGCAATCAGGAAAACAAAATATAAAAAGTCTTTCCGAAACATTCAAAAATCTTTTAAAAAAAATCTACAAAAAATCAGGTAATAATTGAATAAAAATTCAGTTTGTTATAAAAAAAGAAGGGGGTAATAAAAAAAATGAAGCATCTGCTTTTTAGGGGAGGGGACGCGCGCAGAAAAAGAAAGCAAAATAACATTATTGTGAAAATTCCGGACCCTAACACCTTATAGATAGTATAAATTTTATTTTACCATTTATTATTATTATTTATTTATTTTTTATCTTAAAACGAACGAATTCTCTCTCTCATAAGAGGAATCTAAAAAAATAAAAAATATCTTTTCATTTTAATCTTATTTATGTATGTATTAATAATTTTTATTTTCTTCAAAAATAAAATTAAATATTTTTTTTTTACAATTATTAATACACTTTTTGCTTCTTCCTTCAAAAATTCCTGATATTATCAGGAGAAAAACTAATATTAAAAATTGTTATTTTCAATAAGATTTCAATATTTAATATATTATAATTATATAATTTTTTTATTTTATTTCGTTATCTGATAATGTAATAATAAAATTCTTAATTACTACTATTTCATTTATTCTTTTTATCATATATTATTAATAATTATCAACAATGAAACATAAAAAATCAATAATTATTATCGAATTAGACAAGTTTTCATTAAATTCCTTTTTTTATTTTTTAAAATTTATTAATGTCCTGACTTAAATTTATTTATACATCACTGGGGGATTGTTTCTTTCATTTGTTTATTTTTGCAGGTAATTTTGTAGCACAAAAAACGTTTGAGTTAAGTATTAAAATTATGCGAACGCATCGAAAAATACAAAAAGGGATATACTTTTATATATCTGTAATTACTATATGTGAATTTTGTTTTAATAAATGTATAAAATAAAAAAAAATTAAAAAAAAATCACACATACATTGACGAAAAATATAAATTTATTATTTTAAATATAAAACATATGTTATTGTTTTTGTTTCTGTTGTTTATACGAAAAACAATAGAAAACTTGTCTAGCTATTTTTTTTTTTTTTTTAATATATATATATTATATATATATTCTTCTTTTAAATCGGTAACACTGTAATTTGTTACGCTAAGCACACGCGGTCACACTAAATACACACAATTTGAAAATAAGTCCTCATTCACTGCAGGCCTTTTTCATAAAAGTATTAGGCCAAAATACTTCTACCGGTATTTTATTATTTTTGTTCTGTTTTGGTTTTTATTTTAATTTTTAATTATATACTCATATATAATCTATATTTCATATATATTTTTCCAATTTTTGTCTCTTTTGTTTTAAGTCTTCTTATATTGCAATAATTGTCTCTGTAATATAAATGAGTAAATCGTCTGAAAATATCAAAATTTGTAGTTAGCTATATTTTTGTGTTTTATTGCGTTTTTTAAAATATTTTTCTATAATTTTTTATTGAAGAACACTCATCCACAAAATGTTGAGATAATAAACTGGATGTTCTTATAATGTGCGTAGTGAGATGGAACCGAAAAAAAACGTAAAAAGAAACTATTATGAAATATCCAAATCATCAAAAGACTAGAGATGCTGCAGATGATGATGGATAGAAGAATAAGGCGGCTATGCGTGTAATGCTGTTGTAGTTGGCGTTGAATGAGCTATTATTGGTGTTTGACAATATGGGCAATCCTTTTGTGATGGTGCACAAGTGCTACACAATACATAATGGTTGCACGGGCCAAGTGTTACTGTACGATTTCTTTCTTCGCATACCATACATTTTGTAGCTGTTTGTAAATATAGCTCCTGTAATAATAATAATAATAATAATTATTATTATTAAACAAAAAAAAAAACATTAAACTGAGGTCATTGTTGGGGTATATTCTATTAAAAGAGATTGATGAAAATATCAATAAGCAAAATTAAGTGAAACCCTGTTTATTTTTTCACTTTTCTCTGTGTTGTTGAGGTGTTCTCAACCTTTTAGTTCCAAATTTTACATAAGTTTTCAAGTTGGATATGTTTTAAAGATTTTTTATTACTTTTTATATTTTTTATTTTTTATGCCTTGAAAAAGACAATATATTTGTCGAAACGTTGGCAAAAATTTAAGTTTTTTTTTTTATTTTTGGTTAAAAAAAGACCGAAACTCAAAATGCTTTCCTTCACTAACCATATAGATGCATGTATATGTGTATATAAAATAAAATATACGCATTTATATAGGGTGTCTCTCGATTAAAACGTTAATTTCGGGAATTGATTCCATGGCTTAAACAAGAAAAAAATGTGCTCCCGGACATATCCCGGAAACGCTTCATTCCAAAAATGACCCTACTTCCCTACTTTTTCACATTTTTCTCAACTTTATCCCATACCAGGAATGGAGATTATTTTCGACATCAAACCCCTCCACCTAGTGATTAAGAAAGTGCGAACCCGGTTATTCCATCAATAGCCAGGAAAGATAATTGAAAGAAGCGGGCTGGTGCTGGTAATGGAAAGAAGGTTAATTGAGCATCAGAAGCAGGGTTCCTTGCAGCTCGCTTCTCCCTCTGGAACTCTCTTAGGAATGGTAAGGCTCCAAAGCTTCGCAAAAAATATCTCTACGGGGCCCAGTAATACAAAAGAATGAAGCAATGAATCCGCTCGCATAGCATCAATGAGCAGCCTGTACGAGGACATGGACGGCTCAAGAAACCAGTGGACTGGGGCTGAATTCGGAGTTAGAGGGGAAAGTTACACTTAGCATCTTCACAATTAGTTCGGAGTTAGTGGGGAAAGTTACACATAGCATCTTCACAATTAGTTATCAGTTCGAAAATGGTTTGAATCAGCAAACATAATTGGTCGGCTGAAAAACAATGAATGATATTTTGGGTGCCAGAGCATGTTGGAATTGAAGCAATGAGATATCCGAAATCTGGTAAGGAAAGGCATCTGATAGGCAACTAACCCCCTTTATAAGATCGGAACTCGTTAATAGTCTCCAACAGACTTGTCTTCAATATGAGTTCATAAATGAAAAGCTCAAGAAGTCAGAACACAGCTCAGGAAAAGCTTTAACGACTCTAACGACTTTTCTAGGTAGTTACCATAGAAACATCTTAGGCGTGGACCACTTGAGGAAAAAAAGATTGTACATGACAGATTTAATCACGGGGCGCTGTAGACATTGGGTCACTTGAAGAAGCTGGGCCTGGATCGCTTTGGTACCAGCAGATTCTGTGGGAAAATAGAGGAGACTAATTTCCTGGCGGACTGTTCTACACAATCATATTAAAAAGATATAGATACACACGACATTAGGAGTAGAAATCCAGCTAAACATTTTTTGATTCTAGGCTAAGAGGACTCAGCCTGACTACATCAGAGGGACAAAATAGATCTTTTTTTAACCTGCGGGTCCCCCAGCCTAAAAACCACACCTTACGAAATACAAAATATACAACAAACGAATACATAAGAGAGCCGTCTAAATCACAATAGATTTGGCATTTTAACCACTACCTTTACATGTTATTATTAATACTACATTATACTAGATTGTTAGAGGGGGATATTGTACTGCGACCTGAAAGATCCATTGTGCCCCACAGAGCCTCTACAGCTCACTGTTCTACAGAAGGAAGAAAACATCTAAGGGATGTCCATTTACTGCAGGATTCAACCTACATGGTATTAAGTTAACATTACTTTGTTACTTCCAGTTTTATATTAAAAAACTGATGAATAAATTCAAATCAGTTTCAAAGTAATATATCAATTTTAAGGAAAAACTAGTTAAACTGAATTAACTAATCAAAAAGGGTAACCCTATAACAGAGCAACTAATTGGAGGAATTAAAATATTAACTATTTATTAAGATATTTTAAAATATAACTAAACTTCATTTACTTATATTTTCAAACAATTAAAAAGTAATAAAGATACCTTGTCAACTTGTTCTAAATCACTTCTCAATTGTGCTTGTATTGATTTTAATGTTGTTAATGGCAATGATTTTAATTCTGATACTCTTCGAAGTCCATGCAAATATGGTGATCCTTGCAATAAATCAACCTCTTTCTGAAGTGCTTTAGCCTGACTCATTGCCTGTAAAATTAATTTACATTAATTAACAGTCTTATTAATAATAATTTAACAATCTCAAATAAAATTATAGACTCTGAAGGGAGAGAAATATTTTTCAATTTTTTTAAATTGAAATGTATTTCTAATATAAAAATACTCACCTCATCTCTCTGTTGTTCAGCAATAGTTGCCTTACGATTGGCTTCTTCTGCTTCTCTCTGCCAAGCTTCACATGCTCCTCTGGCTTGGCTAAATCTTTCTTCACATGTGGCTAATTTGTTTCTATTTCCGACAACTTCTTCTCTCAATCTTGCTACCTGTAATTAATCATTATTAAAACTAGGTCATTATTATTACATTATGAATACGTTACTATTGTAAATTAAGAATGTAAGACTATTGTGGATTCACAATGTGCAGTTTAGTAAAGATTGCTGTAAACCAAGAGATTTCACTGATTCTGATGTGAAACACTCACAAATCTTTCTTTTCTTATTGCAGTTAATACAATTTTACTGTTTAGTTGCTCTAACATAAATATAGTAATCAGGAGAGTACATGCAACCATGCAGACACTATTAGTAACCATGGAGACACTATTTGTATGTGATTACATTGCAGTCCAAATAGCAGTCCCAGACCATACCCTAATAACATTTAAAATCTACGTCAAGATTCTCTAGAACCTTCCAAAAACAATTTTTCCGCAAAAATGTCTTAATAAAGGCAATGGGTTTCTGCGCAGTTAATATCCAACTTGAAAGAAAATAGCTGTTGTTGTTTACAGAAAATTCAGAAAAACTCAAAAGCACTTTTTTTAATACACTAGAGAATTACAGATTTTCTTCAAATTAAGAATTTTAGCAAAGTTTATACCTTAATATTATAAGGTGGTAGAACCATACATTATACTGAAGTGGTACTTTAGTGGGAAGCCTAATTACTGCTGCTCCCCAGAACCCCCAAAAAATCAATTTTCTTGAAGAAATGATTCAAATTTACGTGTATGCGAATTTAAAGAAAATCTGTGGATAGGTCCACAATTGGAAAACACCTGGTATTTTATCCGTCGTTGCATTCATATTTATTTTGTTCCTGAGCGGTTTGTTTCTGAAAACCACAAGTGTCGAGTGAAACGAAAACATTGTGTTTGAAGTGAACTCTCTGCAAGAAATGGATAGATTTACTCTGACGATGGATGAAAATCCGAAACTGGTACAAAATAGGGAAATAAAAACTGTAACCGGGAAACTGGTACCGAAATAAGGAACAAAATAAATATGCATACTACGAAGGATAAAATACCAGTTGTTAAAGAAAATAGTTGGAGCCATGGATAGAGAAAATCGCGGAAAAGAGAGAAAAAAAAAATTCATTAAATTTGCACTTCTAGTTGATAGATTTTGAGAGAAATCTTGGGCTAGATGAGGTATATCGAGTTTGAGCTTCTATTTTTCATTATTAGTTTTTGAGATTTGTTTATTATATGCAATACAAAATAAAATTAATTAAATCAAAGGAGAAACAAATATATGTATGTACAATTAAACAAAATTTAACTATCATAAACTGGATGAAAATAAACAAAATATATATAAGTATACAATTAAGAATTACAATAAATAGTTAATTTACAACATTTATAGTAATTTTATTTTATTTGGATTATTATGATTTTTGTTTTTTAATATTTTAGTTATTTGAAAATTACTATTTTGTTGTTACTCGATTTACGAAATACACTTCATTCTATATTATAAAATTAGTAGTTATGTATTAATAATATCATGTAATATACAAATGAAGCAGAAGACTTTATATATATATATATCACACACCCCACACACACACACACACACACACACACAGAGAGGCTTATTCGCCAAAAACGTTTTTTTGCATTTTGGAGCTTTTAAAACTTATTTTCTGTGAAACTATTTCGAAAATTTAATACGATCAATATTTCGCTTTTAACTAACTATAAAAGAAGGCAAAAATGTATTTAAATGCCAGAAATAATTATAAAAGCTACAGCACTGGTAATAGTATCATATTCCAATGGCTATCTGGTTATGAAGGAATATTTACAATGAGAGGAATGCTAGCAAGTGTTCAAAGCAAATATAGTGTACTAATAACTTTCCTCAGATTGGAAAAAAAGAAATAAAGATATATATATATATGACTGAACATCGAGGGCTACAGATGGTAATAGATAATGAACATTTACAAAGCCACATTGCATTGTACATTGTTGATTCCCCAATTTACCCGCTATGCCTGGGCGCTTAACACTGGGTTGATAGTTGTTGTCTGGCCGAATAAGCAATCGACCAGACTCCCAAGAATAAAAAAAATTAGAATTCAGTAATATGGATTAACCACTCAAAGATAGGCCTTCATAATTATGAAAATATATTTGAAATTATATTTCATATAATACATTCTTCAATAATTCTAAGGTTCTCTCGCCAAAGTACATGATTTTAATCATTCGAAAGTTTTCCCATCACAAGCGTTTTTAAAAATATTTTTCATAAAATCCAAAATTATCAATAACATCTTTATTCTGTAATGAAGAATGTGATTGTATTCTCTCTCTAGATCTGTATAAAAAAAATCACGATGAAAACTAATTAGGCTATTTGTATCCATGACATTAAAAAGTGTAGTTCTAGAAATAAATGGTACATTTTTTTTACCGAAAAGCCTGACCATATCCATTTTGACGGACTAATCGACCAGCAAAATATCTAATTTCTGGAAATTTGTTGCTAATTTAATATTTGATAAAATCATTGTTACAAATAATTATGAATATTTTTGTTCAAAATTTACAATTCTACCTTGGTTTTACGTATTTCAATAGTAGCAGTTTTTTCGAAAAATTTTCGATATCGAGTTTTCACCGTAAATATCCGTTTTGAGCCCCCTGAGTCAAGAAAGTGGATTTTAGAAAATTCTGTGTGTGTGTGTGTGTGTGTGTGTGTGTAAACAGCATAGCTCAAACTTAATATTACGTTTGGGTATCACCATGGCATCCGACAGTATGTAATCTGTCAACCGGAAGTACCACTTTACTAAATAGTTGTTTTATTTTTTGTAATTTTCTCAAAAATGGCTACAACGATTTTCTTTAAACTTGGTGTATCAACTACACATACTAAGATCTACAATTTTTATTTAAAACATTTCTCCGGGAAAATGCATTTAACGGCACTTTTTGGGGAAGGTTGGGGGTTAGATTCTCCTCTAAAGACCTATTTCAGTTTATTACACAATTCTATCATTTAAATAATATTAATTAGAATTAAATATGTTATAGAAATTTCGAGTTTAAAGAAAATCAGATGACCGGAAGTGCGTTTTTACTGAAAAGTATTTTCCAATGTTCTGCTATTTTTCTGAACGGCTCCAACTTTTATTTGATACATTTCTCCGGGTAAACTCATTTAAGTGAACCTTAGGGGAAGAGAGAGGGTTATGTTTGCCTCTAAAGTGCTAAATTAGTTGATTATACAGTTTTACCATTAAACAAAATTAATTAGAAATAAATAGTTGCCGAAATTCCGAGTTTCAAGAAAATTAGTGAACCGGAAGTGCATTCTTACTGAACAGTTTTTTCAGTTTTTGCGATTTTCTCCATAAAAACACGACAATTTCATTAAGTTTGATATACTAGCTATAAAATTGTCAATCACAATTTCGAAAACTGGAGTACGAGAAAGTTGTGTGAGTACATCGCACCAGGTTTGATGTTTTTGTTTTTTTTTGTAATGGATTCAACTAAAAATTATGTCTAATAGTTTTATAATAATAATCTCTAATAACAATATAAAATTAACAAAAACAGAAAAACGTTTATCGTGAGATGTAGAAAACAAAGGTAGTATATAAAATAAAAATGATATTGGATTTTTAACAAAATTACTCGTTTTTCAGTCAAATTTATTTTTTTTCCTTTAGTGTCATTAATCTGCTTTGAAAAAGCTAAAAAAGAAAGTACAAACAAAATCCATTATTCTAACAAATACCCATAGTAAAAACAATATGTTTTGAATTTTTATTATGACTAATACAAAATACCTGTATAAAAGAAATAAAATTATGTTTTTTTTTTTTTAAAAAAAAAAAAAAACAATAACTTTACCTCAGAAGCTGTGCTGTTATTTAATGATGGACTAATGGAAAAGCTACTGACCAAAGGAGAATTTCCTAAAGGGTTGCGATTACTTGGAGAAATTCCATAATCATATAAACTGTTGTTAGTTAAGCTTCCTAATTTTGTTGATCCGCTATTAGCATGATTACTTCCACCATGATTGAGTAAACTCTAAAAAAAAAAAAATGAATTAGTGCCATTAATGCAAAAAAAAAATCCCAGTTCAGAAAGTGTTAACCAAATCCATCACGACTTGAAATTTCAGTGGTAGGTAGCTCCCCTGCGAATGTTTATGTATTAAATATATTTATAACTAGTCGCTTTGTATAAAGAAAATGGTGTGTACGAGGTGAGCAGTGGTGAGCTAACTCTAGAAGGCAATTCATCGACTAACTTACTCTGTGTAGAATAGAGTCACTAACCTCAACAAGTAAAAACACAAATACAAAAACCACTAAATAAATTAATAATAACCTCAATTAACTACACCTGTGTGTACAATTGAGTATTATTAATCAGAAAGTATAGTTATGCTGTGATTCCAAATATACACAGTCGCTACCGGAAAACGGATCCCTGCACGGGAAGTAAAATGGTACTACTGGTTTATGGAGTTTTACTAAAACCTTCGTGTCAGAACCCTAAAAATACCGGAAAGTTTACATTTCTATTCGTTTTTTTACTTTCTGTTTTTGGTAGGGTTAGTTTGAGTTAGGGTGTTCATAACTACACAACACTACAACACAACTCAATAATAAAATTGCTACACTCCAAAAAATATTTCCGGTGATAATGCACTTAAAAAACTGATACGAACGTAATCCTGTCTCATAAAGTAGAAAATTTATCGGTCCTTGATTTATATACGTACAGAATCAAGAGCATCAGGATGTGAGAAACGTGATGCTGAAAGAAATCCAGATTGTAAATGATGTAAAGGACTTGCTCTTGATGGTGAAAAACTTCCTAAGCAGCTGTTATGTCCACTTCTAGGAATGTTAACCGGCGCAGATGTTCCTAACATCCCTGTTTACATAAAATGGAAAACAAACATTTTAATACTGGTTAAAAAACATGTTTAACAGTGGTGAATTGTACAACCATATGTATCCATATTAATTATGTTGATGGTTAACCATTTCATCTTTATTAAAAAAACAGCTTGACTCTGATAAACGCTAAATTGTAATTATATGAAAGACGAGTGCAAAAAATTATCTCACCTGAACTAGCTAGTCCGGCCGATATAGTACTAGATATAGTAGGTGAATCACTTTCAAAATCTCTATCGATTCCTACAAGTCCTAATGATTCTTCAAGATCTTCCAAAGCATTTCCTAAAATGATTTCGATAATGTATGGAAACAAAAGATATAATTTATTATTATATTTATTGATAATATGGCTTATTCGCTTAGAGCGAAGGTTCGTCATCTCTATCTAGGATTAAGCAAGAGTGCTACCTCTTATTTATGGCACACATGTAGATATCAACGTTGAGCCGGCCATTAATCTATGTGTAGTACTTTCCAGTACAAGCATACTTTACTGGCCGAGGCACTTTTGCCAAGAAGTAGAGTTACTCTTAATGGTGCACGCTGGGAACCCTATTTGGAAACTCAGAGCAAGCTGCTGTGGAATGGTGCGGTTATTTCGGACTTCAGCGTGAAGCCAACAAACCAGATATAATCTGGCTAGCCAAAACATCCCGAACACATTATTGACATTAACATCTCTATGGACCGTATTTTCTCCGCCAAAGCTGAAAGCATGCAGTACCAGGTACTGGCAATAGAGTTAGAAGATTAATGACACTGACTGCTGGTTTGATATGATTTCTTTACAGTCGGCAAATACTTTTGTTCCAACTGGAGGAGAAAAAAGCTTTTGGGGAAAAACTGTGGAGAAAACAGCTTTTGGACAAAGCACATTCCCAGTTATAGGTCTTGTACTACTAGCCGCAAGTAAGAACGTTCCCAGGGTCATGGAAAGGCAGTCCATTTTTACTAAGTTTAGGAACTCGCTTTGCGAGAGAAAAATAATATTTGTATTACGAAAACTTTATATAATTTTGTGCTGATTATATTGAATAACAAATTAATCTTACCCATTACATCAAGTGAATCGTAATGCAAAGATGATACAGCAGGCATTAAAGAATTGTTATGTTGGCTTGACATGCTAAGAGCCATAAATAAATTTTGTTTATCCTGAGTTTTTTCATTATCTGATAGCAATGAATTATTTTCTATTGTTAACAACTGATCTCTTAATAAGTCCTAAATCAAAAAATAAAAAGAAATTATTTATTGAAGTAATCACTGAATAAGTGATTGGTTCTGCAATGCTGGACAATACAGAAGAATATGAGATTTTATTCGTCAGAACATACTTTTTTGCCTTATTTCTATTCTAAGCTTATCAGAAATAAGACTAAGAATCATGCTAAATGGATGTAAACTATAAACAGATTCATAATCATTATATTAGTTCAGGGTAGGGAATAGCTAAGCTAAGTGGTTAGCGTACTGGACTCCCACGCGGAGGACCCGGGTTCGAGTCCAGCTGTGCTACCCTTAGATTTTTTCTTCCTAGGAGCCTCTACAGCTCAATGTCTGGTGTTGGACAATGCTGTCTGTAACGAGAGAACACTATCCAGAGGCCGGCAGTGCACTGAGAAGGCTCCGGACGCTAATGACCATAGATGGTGACGCGCCTTTAAATTAAAAAATTACATTAATTTCATGATTTTGATGCAAGGATATCTAATTATAAATGTCATTTGAAACTGTTTTGGAGTATGATTGAATTATCATTATTTGAGTTACTAATTATGTATGGATGGGTCCAGCAATGCTGAATAACCTCTGGTACATTATTCTTCGTAGCATGCATATTTCTAATATTCGTGACCGGTTTCAGATTTTCACCCATTGTCAGAGTAAAGTTATCAAATTGTGTAAAGAGTTTATTTCAACTTAATGTTTCGGTTACACACTACACTTACTGACTTGTTGACTGTATGTGCGGGAGGTTATAAGGTTATCTCCTCCAGCACTTCCATACAATCACAAGTTAATAAGTGTAGTGTGTAACAGAAACATGAAGTAAACTTTCTGCACGAACTTGATAACTTTACTCCGACGGAAGAAAACCAGAATCCGGTCAGCAATATTAGAAACATGCATGCTACGACGGATAAAATACCAGAAATTATGTAATGGTTCGCAAAGTTTTACCATGATTAAAGATCTTATTTTCAATAAAATTAGGTAATAATGAAATTTTATGATAATTACCTGGAGCTGAGTATCAGATTGAGAAGTATGATTAAAAGAATTAATATGATTTTCATTTCTAGAATGGGATAACTGAGCACCCGGTGCACGACTATGAGAGCCATTCGATCCAATACTACTAGTTGAAGCACATTCGGATAAGTCACCGCTTCCGTTCTTTAAAGTAACAAAGAAAAACCAATCCATAATAAAAGTAATTTAAACACCAGATAAATACACAATTATTATGTATTATAGACTTTTTAAACAATAAGCAGAAAATTAAAAATAATTTGAAACAAAAAGAAAACTTACAGATGATTCACTGCTTTTCTTATTCCTTTTTCTTGGGAGGACACTTGATACTAAATCTGCAAGATTAGTTGTTCCTAATTCTAGAGGCGCAGCCAGTTCTCTAGCAATACTCATTTCCTCTATTTAGAAAAAAAAAATTAAAAAAGATATGTAAATGAACCGACAATTCGCAGAAAGTTCAAGGCTGAGATTTCATTTAAGAATTACAGGGATCTCCACCGTAACATTTTGGTCAAAATCAGTCAACTCAAAGTACCTCTTTATTGAAATGAGTATGCAAATTTTCTAAGTTTTCGAAAATGGCTCCCATTTTTCTACTACCTATGCAGAAATCTTCAAATTTAACTTGACAATTTTGCCGGAAAAATTCATCTTTGAGGGAGTTCTGAGATTGCTAAGTCTCTTCCTACAATGGTCTATTTCTTTCATGGAACCTCCCTCCATTTATATTACATTATACGGGAAGTGTGCAGGTATATATTAAGGGGACTAAATGTTGCAAGAGAGCCGGTCAATTTCAGGTCTGAAGAAAATCGATCAACTGGAATTTCGAGTATGCTGATTCGATTTTCAAGTACTTTTACAATTTTCTCTGAAAGACCATCATTTTCTTCAAAATGGAAAGAGTTATAAACGAATTCATAGGAAGTAATTAAACTGATCTTTTAGGTTTCCGCCGCTATTTTCATGAAACTTTAGTTTCCGGGTTGGGATCGCATCACTGATTTGAGTGAAAACGACGTTTTCCTGAGCCTCTTCAGGGTCATTAGCCTTGAAAGGCCACTAAGGTAATGTTCAAGGCCAACCAACAACATATTTAATTCTAATTAATGTTTTTGGTGTTCGTTACGACCGCTATATTCAATGTTGTAAATTGGTTGTTGAGGTTCGGTCATACAAAAGAACTCTTTTTAAATTTCTACCGACGTTCGGCAAATTTATTGCCTTCTTCAGGGTAAAAATTTTCAGTTAGAGTTGCAGTAGTAATTACTCTAGTTTAACCTGTGACATACCATTACAATTTAACCTGTGACATACCATCAGCAAGTGTTGAACACAGGTCACAGGTTAAACTAGAGTAATTACTACTGCAATTCTAACTGAAAATTTTTACCCTGAAGAAGGCAATAAATTTGCCGAAACGTCGGTAGAAATTTAAAATGAGTTCTTTTGTATGACCGAACCTCAACATCCAATTTACAACATTCTAATTAATATTATTTAGATGGCAGAATGTGTAGTAAACTGAAATAGACTTTAGAGGAAAACATAATCCCAACCCTCCCCCAAAAATACCTTAAATGAATTTTCCAGGAGAAATGTTACCAATGAAATTTGTAGCTCTTTGTGAGTATAGTTGATATGTAAAGTTTAAAGACAATCACAAAAAACTGAAAAAAAAAAAAAAAAATCTGTAAAGTAGCACTTCCGGTTGATCAATTTTTACGAAAAGCTTATTCTCAGGTCTCCTGGTAGCACTTTAACAAAATATTAACCTTGAACATTCTGGATTTTTCGTTTTCGAGATATGCTGTTCACATCACGCACACAGAGAGCAATTGCTAAAAAACACTTTTTTGGACTAAGGGGACCTCAAAACGGATATTTCCGGGGAAAAACTGGATATCGAAAATTTGACCCGATTACAATACTTCCTCTTATTAACAGTAAGAGAGAATAATATTGTATTTACGTTTGTTATTTATCATCTCTGCAATGAGAAGAGAATGAGAAAGAAAAAGAACGAATGAAGATAATAGGTAGGTTATATAAATAAGAAAGAAGGGTCAGGAAGAAAGTCTCGTGGGAAACACTCACATGACTTTCTCTTCAATTTTCACAACAGTTATGACTGACGTATTTTAAAATTTTGCTAAGCATTAGTATTTTTGATTTCTAACCAAGAATGGATTAGATAATTCCCAAACTGATAGGCATTAAGAAGAAGTAATGCCGTTTCATGCTTTTATTTATTTATTCAGACATATAAAATCAGTTTATGGAAAAATCAGAATTGAAAACTATACACAAAATCGCCTTTTCTTCTCGCTCTTGTGAGTATGAAATATATATAATCATAAAACCAGTCATCAGGACTCAGTTTTTAGCTGATATATATATAAACAATTAAGAAAATTCGCATTTTGAGTTATTCACTTTCTTCAAACCTGGAGTTTTTAAATTCTCTGTATTACCTAATTATGAAGGAAAAGGATCGTGAGTTTCGGTCTTTGTTTGAAAAAAATAAAAAAACTTAAATTCTTGCCAACGTTTCGACAAATATATTGTCTTTTTCAAGGCATAAAAAAATAAAAAACTAAAAACTATTAAATAATCTTTAAAACATATCAAAACTTGAAAACTTATGTATAATTTGTAAATAAAAAGTTGAGAACACCTCAACAACACAGAGAATAGTGAACAAATAAACCAATGATGGAACGTTGGCAAGAATTTAAGTTTTTTTATTTTTTTCAAAAAAAAGACCGAAACTCACGATCCTTTTCGTTCATACAAGCAACGGTCGAGAAGAATTTTCCATAATTACCTAATTATTAAAACCCTTTGTATATTGAAATAGCGTTAGAGGATACTACTAAATTTTTCTGGTAAAATGTTTAAAGAAAATCGCTGGTGTCGTAACGAGATAATTGCGAAAAAACAAAAAAAATTACTCGGTCAGTTTTGTTGACGATTTTGACCGAAATCTTCTTTTCAGATCTCATGAAGGTACCTAATGGAATATCCATATTAAGGATCCCTTGCGATCTGGGTTTGTACACTGTACAGTGCCTATAAAAGTGGAGGAATGAATATTGTGAGTGTGGAGGCGAGCTGGAGTTGGTTCGCATGAATGTTAAAGCCAACTACTCAGTTGGACAAATCAACTACCTCCACTCAATGTAAAACGGTGAGTGTTGGAGGTCACCAAGATCAATAAGATAACCAAGATCAATAATAGGGACCAGGACCAAGATCCCTGAAAAATGGTAGTCCGCCCTCTTTAAGAGATAAGTAAATCTAAATTAAAATATTATTTTCCACTTATCTTTGAGGAGAATGGCCTTTTATATTAGAAACAAACTCAGTTTTTAGCTGATAAAAAATAGAGAGAAATAAACATCAACAAATTTTAACAATTTTTTTTTCTCTTTGTTTTCTTTATAGCAGTAATGAAGACTTCTAAAATAAAAGTTGAATTATCTAAATAATTCTGAGTTTCTTTCTTCTAAAAGTGACTAATCTCCTAAAATAAGTAGAAAATAATAATTAAGCAAATGATCGAGACATTTACCATATTTGATACATTATAAAATACTTATTTTAATTTTACTTTATAAATTAAGAAGTAATAATAAGTAACAACATAAAAATATATAGCCCATACACCCATATGCAAAAGTGCAAATGTACAGAATATCTACTGCTACTACTACCACTACTACTAACTACTACTACTACTAATAATAATAAATAACTTTGAGAAGCTGCAATGTGTGTGAGGACTCAGATGACAAAGCATTGCAAACACCACCAGCCAGCAATATCAGGCTGACCATTCCACAAATTGATGGAGGAAGAGACTAAGTGATATCAAGGTTTTATGTCATTCTGTGAGAGTACTTTCATAAGCGCGCTGAAGATTCTCCGTTACACAAAAGCGTATATAAGGCTGATACTAGCCTGACACCAGTAAACTTCTGTGAGTCAGAGCAAGGGGGTACGGATGCTTCCACTGGAGATTCCAACAAATAGAAACCTGGAAGAGCATGCCGACACCCACACGACTTGAGCTTATCATTTGTCGACAAACATGCGTCGAACGCCTGGCTCAGCTGTGGTGATCTGTTTCTCGAGACGGAGGGTCTCATGACAGTATCCAGGACCAAGCGGTCCGCACCAGGAATTATGACCGATAGTCGGAATAGACCAGAAGTCGGAAACCTGCTTAAAATAAGTTCATGCGAAATGTTAGCGCAGTCTGACTACCTCCACCGGCACAATCAATTTGCCCGGATAATACAAGGGAAACTCGCTTACAAGGTTGGTTTGATTGGGGAATTGCGCCGTACTAGAAGTATAAGCTTCAATCTGTACTGGAGTCTAATAGTTGGGGGCTGTACAAGGACCGGTCAGTACTCATTGACAGAACAGTCCACCACAACCAACCCATATTCTGCTTTATGACAAGTAGAGGGTGATAGTAACATTGTAGTTCCAAACACCAACAACCTCCTACAGGTAATGGCGGAAAAAAAGCGGAAGTATGCAGAACTTGGGTCGAAATAAAGAGACTGTGGCAGTGGAGGCTGTACGAGTAGCACCCATAGTCCTCTCTCGGCAACTGGTATAGTCCCCACGAATTGCACGAAAGTATAGCCACCCTGGAGTTGGACCGAAATATTTGTATGGTCCTCCAGAAAGCAGTAGCGTTAAACACGTCCATATTGTGTGGAAATTCTTGAACGAACAATAAATAATAATGTGCTTCGTTTCATCCCGTATATTATTACATCATATCCATTATATTACTGAGGTTTAGAAAAAATAAATAAATAAGTAATAATAATAATAATAATAATAATAATAATAATAATAATAATAATAATAATAATAATAACAAAAAATAACATACGATCAATATGGGCAAATGCACAGAATACACCACGTGGGCAGTAGCCAGCTGTCTGTACATCATTACATTTAGTTGATTTATATATTTCAGGATGAAATTGTTGTTCGGTTCTAGTATGACAATATCCACAATTATCTCCATTTTCACAATTACTAGGTTCTCCCCATTCGTCTCCATGTTTAACATTTGGACAAGGTGTTGATCTGAAAAATGAAATAAACATAAAGAAGAAAATGTTGGAACATTCATACTGAGTTTTTGACAAATTTTTCTCTAGATATACTTTTATCGAATATTTTTCGTTTCAAATTTGTGCTCTACTACTTAATAATCCATTGAGGGTCATAACTAAAGCATTCAGGATTAATTAATTTCATTTTATTTTTATATATTGTTTTTATTTTTGTGCAACATATAGTTACTTAAGTCAATGAGTATTGTTCATAATAATATTTCATACATAATTCTGTTAAACAATTTTTTAAAGTAAAATGTTTTATTACGGATATAAATGAAATGTACGAAAGTTGGTAATTTATTAATTTTCTGTGTATGTATTTATGGGCAAAAAATTAAGGCAATCTGTATTAACTTATAATACGAACGATTAAGCTTTATCACATAACCACTAAAAACCATTAGAAAGCATGTTTTCCATCGTATGCCAAGAAGAATTGATTCAAGAGAACGCAGTAGTCTATTCACAATTAATAATAGAAAACTCCCTAGCAAATTAGCAGAATAAAGTTCGCCTGAAATGTTTTGAATGTAGACTAAATATGATGTAATCATGAAAAGCAAGATAAAAATCGACTGCGGACACATTCACATATTCAATATAAAAATCGTCCTTGGAGACTACAGATTCCATTAAAATTTTCAACGCATTTCGTCCTTACAATGTCATAACACTCGGACTAAAAGACAACGCTTCACTAGTATCGTTCAGGCCACACTCCCTCCAAATTGGACCCACAAATTCCGCAACTGGGGGATTTTTGGTAAACTCCCTAGTTGCATCATCGATACTTGGTATCTAAGGTGCCGATGGTGCCATAGAATCTACCATATCTCCATAGAATCTAATGGGCAATTTTATGGGCAGTGTTTCCTCCTTTCTGCCAGCACTGCCCATCACCAAGCAATGAGCTGTAGAAGTTTCAGAAAGAGAAAATCTACGGGCAGCATGTTAGACCCGAAACCGGGACTCCGCGTTAAGTTTCCAATTTGCTATCGCTGAGTTCCGACAATGCCATAGCAACTAAGAGAGAACGAGATGGCAGATTTTTGGATGAAGAAGCCAAAGCAAAAGAAAAAAAAATCTGGTCTGAAATATTCACACAACTTTCTCTTACTGCAGTTTACAAAACTGTAACTGACAAATTTTATAGTTACTATACCAAATTTAATGTAATTCGTCAGAGTTTTTATGGAGAAAATAGCAAAAACTGAAAAAACGTTTCAGTAAAAAAGCACTTCCGGTACTAATTTCTTGAAACTGAGAATTTTGGTCATCTATTTATTTCTAATCAATTCTGTTTAGATAGTAGAATTGTATAATCAACTGAGGAAGCGCTTTAGAAGAAAACATACAAAAATACTCTTGAGTGAAAACGCACTTCCGGCCATCTGATTTTCTTTAAACTCGAAATTTCAACAACATATTTAATTCTGATTGATATTATTTAGAAATGTGTGGTAAACTGAAATAGCACTTTAGAGGAAATCCTAACCCCACTGTTTCCCCAAATGAATTTTCCAAGAGAAATGTTTCAAATAAAAGTTATAGCTTTTTGTATGTGTGGTTGATGTACACGTTTAAAGAAAATTGTTGGAGCGATTTTTGAGAAAATCCCAAAAAGTGAAAAAAAAAAATGAAAAAAACATTCCAGTCAAGTAGTACTTATGGTTGAGGAATTTTGACAGATAAATTACCGTTACGGATCCCATGGTGATACCTAAACGGAATATTAAGTTTGTACTTTCAAAGATTTTTCGTTTTTGAGCTATGATGTTCTCATACACACACATCCCTTTTTTAAAAACCACTTTTTTGGAATCATGGAAACTCAAAACGAGTATTACCGGTGAAAACTCGATATCGAAAATTTGACCCGATTACAATACTTCCTCTTATTAGGAGTAAGAGAAAGTAAAGTTTTCACTGTGCCTTTTAAAAACGTTTTAAACAACTTATATATTAGGTTTTATTCCAATCTCCAAATAATATTTCTTTAATAGCATCAAAAACAATCATTTATGATAAATAAATAAATTCAGGAACAAAGCATTACACTTTAAATAATTTAGTATTTTTCAGTTAAAATAAACCTTTTTTTAAATCAAATTAATCTTTTAAAATTAACAAAACATGATTGAAATGAAACACTCACACGATTTCCTCTTACTACAATAATGCAATATAATATAGAGGAATTTTCTTAAAAATTGTTATGTGTACAAACGATTAAACTCGTTCGCTATAAAAAAGTTGGTAGGGATGTATACCTGAGTGTAACTAATATCAGTGCGTCCTGTAAGCTTATCGTAGCAGTTTCAATTTCAACCAAATTGATGTTTCCATAAAATCCCTAAAAATCAATTTCTCCGGAAAAATCTTTTAAATAAAAGCTATAGAATTGTATTTGTGCGGTGAGCATTACAAGTTTAAATGAAAACTCGTTGTAGCAGTTTTCAAGAAAATCCCAAAAAACTCAAATACCTATTCTAAAACACTTCCGATTAACCGATTTTTTAAATTTGGTATTCTATCAATGCGTCTAATGTCTATTAATATTAATAGTACTGAAATGATACTTTAGAAGAAAAGCATACGCTACTCTTTTCTCAACCCTCCCAACTTAATTTTCTCGGAAAAATGTTTCAAACGAAAGCGATAGATATTTAGGTGTGTAATGGTAAATAAAATCTAAAAAAAAAAGTTAATGCTGTTTTCGAGAAAATCGCGAAAAACCGCAAAAAAACATTGAGCATTGAACCATGCACATCTGGTGTGTAACACACAGATTTCTCTTATTGCAGTTTACAAAATTGTAAGTGACAAATTTGTTTCAAACATAATTTTTACTAAATGTTTGTCTTCATTTTTGCATTAATGGGGAATCTAAACTTAAAAAAATGACTTTTTTTGGAGGAAAGCATGACCTACTCCGGTTACCAAACTTCGTTAAATGAATATCTCGAAAAAACGTTTCAAACAAATATTATAGAATTCCGTATTCATAGTTAGTATACAAAATTTTTATGGACAAAATCGCGAAAAATGAAAAACTGTTCAGTAAAACCGCACTTTCAGTTTACCATTTTCTTGAAACTTGGAAGACAGGCAGTCTAATTATTTCTAATTAATTTTGTTTAGATATCATCTAGGAGGTAGAATTGTATCATCAACTAAGATAGCACTTTAGAGGAAAACATAACCCTACTCCTGCTTCAAAAGCCCCCTTAAATGACTTTACCCGGAGAAATGATGAATAAAAGTTGTAGCTCATTATATGTTTAGTTCACATTTTAAACAAAATCGTTGGAGCCGTTTTAGGGAAAATAGCAGTAAACTGAAAAATACTTTCCAGTAAAAACGCACTTCCGGCCATAAATATAGCTCTGCAATTTTATTCAAATATTATTCCCTCTATCCTTAAAAAAAAACATTTAATAATTTTAAAAAAAAAATTCTGACCTGCGGGTTAAGTTTGGCCGAACAACCCGAAATATTTTTCTTTGGCAGTGGAGCAATGAACACTCCGGCAACAAACTCAATACTTGACAAATACCGGCTATCCCCCTGACCTAAAGCAGTATCTGGTTTTATCCAGCATTGCGAACCCATCCACATATGCACCAATAGCAATATTTCGAGTTTTTCGGCAACGTTGCCAGCAATCTTCCGATCACACATTTACGTCAATTAACTGCACAAAAAAATACTAGTCTAAAAGCATCTACGCCATGGCGGATATTAGATATGAAGAACGAGTGCCTATTAAGCCAAACTGGAACCTAAAAGCTCTATTGTGGTTCCCTTGGATGTTCGTGTTATTAATGGAATGTAGTCGTTTGTAAAGTATACACTGTAATAGTGAGTTATGGTAATGAACTGGAATTTATCTATGGGTACACTAAATCCAGTAGTTGCAAAGATCAACTATCTCTTCATCTATTGGTACACTAAATCCAGTAGTTGCAAAGATCAACTATCTCTTCAAAGCCATGACAACTGTGTCAGTATTGGGGTTTGATATGGGTTGTTCTTTCTATGGTTAGGCTAGGATATCCAAAGATTGAATAAGTGAGTGGTCCACTTTAATACAAAGTTCAGTGAGTACTGGCACGAAAACCACTGATTGATTGATCGTTAGAGTGGTTCGGGTTCGATTCCGGATCTAGATCTGAATTCACAAATATAAACTTGGTATGTTGTAAATAAGTTCCTAACCACCTTCGCCCAAGACACCTGATTGTAGCTGGACGTACGCGATCCTGAAAAAACTGGCATTGATATTTTACTTTTTTTCTATCATTCTCCAGATAAAATATTATTCTTAAATTACGAGCCAGGTAAAATATTCATATTGATCTATCACAATTCTTTAAATTCTTATTACCATTCATATTACTATAATAAACATCAATGATTCGTAATACGATTTCCTCGTTAAATTGCAAACAATAGAATTTCCTTGGTTAAATAAGTAAAATATTAAATTACTTCTATAGTTGGTCGCAAACTTTTTTTTTTTCAACCAAAGGAGAATATTAGATAGTGCATTTATTGAGATAGTTCCATATCGATTACTAAGTATCCTAGTGTACCCATAGGCGAGGATCAAAGTCGCAGACACATTAATACTTTCATAAAACACAGTAACTATATGTAAACAAAATTTAATTAAAGAAACATTTTACTCGACCATAAAGTAAATGTATATAGAATAAATAAAAATCAAAGTAAAAAATAAAATGACATAATTTTAGTTAGGAGAATTAAAGAAGATAAAGAACAGTTGAGGTTCTTGTTTGATTACATAAAATATATTATATTTCAAATATTGTAAAAGGGTTAAACATTAATAAGGTATAGCCCATAGTAAACGATCTTTTATATGAGTCAAACTTGAATTTATAACTAAAAATTTCAGCTTTCACTTCTTAACTTCATGAACATTTAAAACAGCAAAAACTTCTTACCTATATTTATATTTTCTTGGACTTCTTCTTTTATCTCTACTATTATGATATTGAGGACAAGCATATCCTTGTCTACATAACCTAGGAGGTCTTTTACACTGCTCAGTTTTATAACTAGATAATACGTAATTCGTATCTGTAAAATACAAAAAATATTTTCGAAAATATTAGTAAATAGAAACTTATATAACATTTCTGAAAAGTAAAATAAAAAAGCTTACCTTGCCATTTGGGATCTTCATTCATTAAATTTCTTTCTTTGTCTAATACGTTCGGACCATTTGGAGCATTATCTCCATCTGGGTTTTCTAATGCCTAAAATCAAGTACACGCAGTGTTGATACTATGAGGAATATTTCAGATTATTTCATTCAGCTACTTAAATTCAAATAAGCTTACTTGAATTTCTTTGATGTCATATACAGGCGGTCTTAAATCATGCCCTCCATGTGCAAAAGCGCAATGTGCTCCATTTTTGACACAAAATCCTCTAGCATCAGTATCATGAACACACATACAAGTTTTATAATATCTTAAGTGATACCGCCGTTCAGTATCACCTGCTGTTCTATGTAAAAACGGACATCTAAAACAAAACAAAAAATTATTAAACTATTACAAATATATTCCTTACTTTCTTTCAACAAACTTAAAATAAGTTAATATTATTAACAACCTAATAATATATACCTCCGAAATAATCCTAGCACATTAATTAAAGAACAAGTAATATTTTCCACTGAGAACCGCAAGTTTAGAAATATCTTAAACTTAAGATATTTTGATTGAAGTTTAATGATATAGCCTATACTCACTCGTCCCCATCAGGGCAAATGCCACTTGTCTCATCGTATTTAGTACAATAATTATCTGGACTATAATTGAATGATCCATCTCTTTTTCTAACAGGCCTTCTTCTTCTCTGGTTCATAAAATGCCAATGAAAGCAAGTGAAAGGTCTATGTTGAGTACATTTATGCTGTAAAAACAGGGAACACTGTTCCACACGAAATTCCTTCAGATATCTGAAAACCACAAAGCTTTCAATTACGCATTAATAAATAACATTTTATACAGCATTCTAAAACTATCACTGAAACATAATGCTCACGAATAATGATTAGGTTTTTCTGTTTGAGCTGTCAATAAAGGTTTAGACTCCGACGGCATTTTGTCAAGTTGCATTTTGAGGTGCGCACTGATGCAGCGCAAGAAGACGCTGCAGTAAGCTGACGTAACAGAAGCGCCACTTATTTAAATTGAACTTTGGAAATAGGAGTATTCCAGGTAAATAATTTTTAAATATTAGAATTACATTATACACTTCCACTATGTTTAAGAATTAAGTGTTTTATAGCTGTTTAAGATGGAATGCATTATATACATTGATGAAGATAACCCTAATAAAAAAATATAAATAAATAAATGAGAAAAAATAATTGTGTGGATTCAAATTAATTGAAAGATGTCAAAGTTATAACTAAAATCTGAGTTAATTAAATAGCATTGAATATTAATATGCCTTTGTCAAAGACGATTTTATTGTTATTAACATTACAGATAAAATATAAATGTTTGACTTTATATTTCAATGAATAATAACTACTACTTTATAGACCCACTTTTTCAAAAGTAAATTTTAGACATTTCATTTATCATAAACTTTATTAGAAGTAGTATGATATTTCTTGTAATTTTATAGCTTTTTTAAGTAAACAAGATGTAGTATCTACGAATTTACTCTCGATTCATATGATGAATGCATATAATATCCAAATTTGAACAAATGTACTTATTATAAGAAAGAATAATTTAAATTTCGGAGTAAACTTCGGCCCAAACTTTCTGCACCTTTTACAGGAAAGGGCTAGTCAGTCCAAGTGTTTACGTCAGATTTCAAAACGAAAACATTTCAATTCCAAAAAGTCATACTATTTCTCTTTTATCTTTCTTTTTTTATAGCATAATTACGTATTCGTAATCTCTATTTTATAAATAGGCTGATGAATACATTTTTATGCCCCCCCCACAAATATTAATTGTTCGATGTAACCTATGTGCTCCCTTATTCAATATTTCATTTTCATTCATCTGGGTTATTCTACTCCATGCTCCATATATAATTCATATCTTCCATCAGCATTTCCGATTTTTGAGACACATGATATATAGAATCTCTGTATGAAGCCTACACCTTTTACTAGCCTTGCCTTTGTTTAAATTCTAATTTGAAAGCAGTCATATAAGCGAGCCTGAACTGTTATTGACTTTTTCAAATGGTTTCAGCGCATGATTTCATTTTTTTATTCCCTTAAAATTGCACATTTTCAAACATTATTTCACTAAATTTTTAAAATCAAATCTACCTCTTTCGATTAGATAGTAACGCATTATATTCACTTTTATGGTGAAAATCCTCAATATCTTAAGAACAAATACTTGAGTAAAGCGGGCGCATCTTCCAGGTTATGTGTGGACTGTGTAGTGCATAGACTGTTCTAAGAAAATTTTTGAAGCGGGTTTTGAGAAAATGTGCATTAAAAAAATGTGAAAATTATAATTTTAACCTATTTCATTTAAGAATAGTATTTTTCTAACATTACTCTGTAATAGTCTGTACAACCAATAGTATTTTGAAATAGGTAGCACTTTGGAGGAAATTCTGTCCTCGCGGAAAAATGTAATAGTTGGCACATAATAATTAATCAGTATGCAAGCTTAAAAGAAAATCGTTGGAGTCATTTTCGAGAAAATTCGAAAACTGAAGAAAAAAAAAACTTTTCTAGTATTTTAGCGCGACTATCGGAAGTCGCACTTCGATAGTCGGATGTTTACCGAAACATATCAGCTTCTAATTGTACCTAAAGGGAATATCAAGTGTGAGCTTCCTGCAATTTTACTTTTTTGAATTATTTTTTACCAATTTTTTTTTTTTAATTTAAGGCGCGTCATCATCCACGTTCAATAGCGCCCGGAGCCTTCTCAGTGCACTGCCGGCTTCGGACAGTGTTCTCCCGTTACAGACAACACTGTCCATCACCGGACAGTGAGCTGTAGGGGCTCCTAGGAAGAGAAAATCTAAGGGCAGCACGGCTGGATGTTATTATTATTATTATTATCAGACTAGGTGCCTATAGACAGGGACCTAAGCCAATGTTGGTTTTATCCCCATATTTTTTTTTTCTACCTAAATACTGACATAAACATATCGTCAGCTTAGAAGTAAAACTGACGAAGTTCACTTTTGCAAATTTTTCAGGAGAGCAGATTGAAAATTCAAACGTTCACTAAAAATATGGACTTGATCGTAACAGCACTGTTCAGGATGATAGTAAAAACACAAATTAGGACTTGAAGACTTTTACCACTGATAGATAGAAAGTGCCAACAGGAACTGTTTAGGCAAAAAAACTCATTTTTTTTAAAAATGGACTTGGTCAGTTTTACTTCTAAGCCGACGATATACACAAACATGAAAGCCAATAAAAACTCAATTTCGAAAATTTGTCACGATTAAGGCGAAAAAGTAACAACAATGATATAAGAGTTAAAAAGGGAAGTAAAAACATGAAAAAAAATTAATACAATAAATAAACATTATTTAATGAATACACTGTGAACAAAACGACAAAATTAATATGAATTAATTATTTTTGATGTTAAAAAAAGAAAAACAGAGAGCATTGATAAAAAGATGAATTTTTTATATCACATGTATATATGTATTTATAATTTTATAATAAATACTAATGTACAGTAAAGATTATTTACCTTTTTTTGTGAAAACAATTATTAACAAGTTAGAAAAGCGAAACAAAAAATTGAAGACTCATAAAAAATAAAATAATCGAACATCAATGATCGCCAGATGAAAATCATAGTTTCGATTTTTATATTAATTTTGTTTAATGAGCGTTTTCCTTTAATATATATATATATATTAATCAATTATACAACTGATTAATTACATACATTTATAATTTGAATAAAATAAAAATAAAAAATTCAAGAAAGGAAACAAAATATTCTTATCAATAACTTTGGTTCGATAAAATGCACATTACTTTAAGAAGTTAAAATTAAATATAAATCAAAAGAGAAGAAGGTAGTAACAGTCAATAAAGTAGTGATATTCAGCATTAAAGAAATAAATAAAATAAAGTAAATATTTTTTTTTGTCATCAAAAAACGCAATATTCCCTAAGGCGAATCTCAAGTAACAATGTGCTGTTTCTTTTCTTTTTTTTAAATAATTCCCTTTGCCATGTTTTAACTTGTATCAGCAAATGTAGGAAATTTGTTTATTATTGTTAAATACAATAACATTATTTTTATTTGTTACAGTCAAATCATTTGGTATGTCTAAATAATTTCAGCTTCTTACAAGCAAAAAATTCTTCTTGTGCCCCCCCCATAAACAATAGTTTTGGTTTGGTGAATTTTTTGTGTTATTTAGTCAAACTATAAGAATTTTTCCATATTTTTTTTTCTTTTAATCACTCAACAAAATTGCTACAATTTAATTTTTCATTATCATTAAAATTGTAAATAATGATATGACATCGTATTTTTTGTAATATCACATTCTATATTTTATATTTATGTATATATACTATTGGCTAATAGAATGCAATAATTCTTTAGTATTTTTTTCCACTTCTAATTTTTAAAAAAATATTTTAAAATTTTTATTTCCTTTTCTAAACTGAAGGGGCCATTTCTTTAAAGTGAACATACTGTGTAAATACAATTGAAATAAATAATTTTTATTTTAAATCTAGTAAATATATTTATATAAATGTAATGGTTAAATTAAAAGTGTATTTCAAAGCATTTAATACTAGGTTTTTTTTTTTTTTACAACCTTTTTTTTTTAAATAAAATTTTTATGCTATGGTACCTTCAAATCACATATTATATTAAACATATTTTTTTAAACGAACATTTAAAAGTAACACTAAATATATAAAAAATAGTAGAGGAAAAGTAAGATTTATTTTCATTTTTAAGTCTAATTTCATAATAGCGTAAATAGAAATATTTAACTTATTTTGGGATATTATATTGTTGCCAAATAATTCACAAAGGAATATTTTAACATCAAAGAGAAATGTATTATTACTTTCATAAGTTAGAATTGAATATTTTTAAAATAATAAAAAAAATCGGCTAAAAAGGCAAATATAATTATATTATTAAATAGGTGTGTTTGATTTTTTTTTTTTCTATTTTTAAATTTTATAATAAAATATTTATGCGTTTTGAAGCACGTTCTTAATAGATCAAAAACTTCGTTCAATTTTTTTTAGGATCATTTCAAATGTGCACATTTTACAGCAAAAATATTTTGATATATATAATTTTTAATAGTTATTTAATTAGAAATGTTTAACTTATTTTTGAGGTTAAATTTTGATTACATAATCTTCATTTATTAACTTTTTTTTATTTTTGAAGATGTTTTACAAATTTATTTTTTACAAAATCTTATTACTATTTGGAATATGTGTTTGGAACGAACATTTTCAATATTATGTGATTTAAAAAATAATTCTTAAAAAATATAACAATAATTTGGGAGAGAGGGCGTATTTTGTTGTAATGTGGCAAAAATTTATTTCTTTAAAAGTAGAATTAAAATAAAAACCAACAAATATTTAGTTGGCAATAACTATTATAATTTCTTTTTATTAGTGCACTTTTAAAGATTTCTCATTGTACTAGTATTTTCTGCCTCAATTCATCTTTATTTAGCAATATATTTTCAAACACGTTAAAGAGGTCATCGAATCTTTCTAAAAAAAAAAAAAAATATGTATTATATTTGGGATATAATGATATATTAATTTTGATAACTTTGACAATTAACCAACAGAATATGTGATAAGAGAGAGAATAATTATCAAAAAAGTAAAGCATCTTCTTATTTATAGTAATATTTTTTATATTATTTATAGCAAGCAAAGGGGAAAAGTTTTAGAAATAATGCAATAGCTTTATAAAATTGATATAATCAAATTTTGTTTTGAAATTATCAATATGTAATTATGAAAAATACTCTCCTTAAATATAACGAACAAATCAGAGCATTTAATTGTTGCACACTTATGCTCGGTTTGGACTTGGCAACGAGAAAAGACTTGTTTTTTTTTATCTAAACTCACTTATTGTTAATATTCCATTAACTCTTTTAATTCTCTTATTTCAATCACACAGGTTACTTAATAAAAAAAATGGTATCAATTAAAACAATAAAATAAACCTATAAAAACAAATAGGATAAAATAGAAATTGTAAAATCATTAAAAATACATGCTAAATTTTAAGTAAAAATAGTGTAAATAAAACTTGAAAAGGAAACCAAATGGTTTCCCCAAATATTTATGTCCAGATCAAAAATGGACGGAAACAGAAGTGGTAAAAAAAATATATATAAATAAAAAATTAATATTAAAACAATTCATTAGGCTTTGTACGAAAGAATTAAATTAAGCAAAAGGATAATAATAATAAAGTTAAAAAAAAATTTTTTTTTATCGCAAAGGCCAATTAAGTATTATGTAGTTCTTCTACTGATACACAGTTTTGAAAATAAAGGGACAAAATAGACCCGCCAGTACAATAATTACCAATATCCTATTATAATTGCATGATCTAGGTATCAGAGGAAAAATTCTTAATAGAAATGAATAAAACAATTTTTTTTTTGCCTTAACATCATTGATAAATTCAAAATTTGAAAATCTAGTGAAAACATGAAATTAAAAAAAATATTTTAAAAATACCAAATGAAAAAAATATTGAAGTGCAAATATTAGTGAAAGTTATTATAATCTAAAATAAATTTCTTTTATATGACTTTCATATTTTTGATACTTAAAAAATGAACAATCCTTTGTCGGAAGAAAAACGCCATATCTGATTGTTTAAGAGATGAAAAAGTCCAGTTAGAGGGGAAAATAAGGCTATTATATTATATAAATTATACACATAAATAAAACAATTTCTATACAAAGTTTACATTGTCCAAATTCCTCTCTCCCAAAGACATTAGGTTTTTTTCAAATAAATGTTTTAATTATTACTTTTTTATATATATAATTCCGCATTGTGTGATGTAGACAAATTGTAATAGCTAATTTTACCTGTAAAGGGTAAAACTAATACTAATAAAAAAGAAGATAAAAAGAATTAAAGCTTTAATTATCAGCAAAAAAGAAATATGGCATAAAGAACAATTCCATTTCTAATTTTTAACCCATTTTAAATTAAAAAATAAAGAGATGAAAGAAAAAAGAACGGAGTTATTATAATTCTGTTTTCTTGTATTACTATTATATTTCTTTCTTTCTGTAAATATTAATGCTATTTTATTTACAAATTAATAAACAGTATAGTCTGGGTAGACGCTTTCTTAAACTGTAGTGCCGTACGCTGAAAACACAACTCTCGTGGAATCTGAATCTAGAGTTATATCCTCAGGCGAGGCTAGATCAACCCTAACTGATGTTCGCTTTCCAGAAGTCCAATCGGCCCAAGGTTCAGACACTCCTACTGCGGCTGAAGAACCACCCTTACAAGCGCTACATGATGACACTGATGATCGCAAACTATCTGATGATTCACCTTCACCACCTCCACGGTAACGGGCAACCCCACCGCTGTCGTCGCTACCTTCTTCAAGAGCTCTATTATTAAAATTTAAATTTTCATCATGTCAAAAAAAATTCATTTTATATATACATATAAAAAAAAAGTATGAAACACTCAAATGTTGTCTGTTACACATTTCTGAACATCCAATTGACAAATTCTCTTCAAACTTGAATTTTTAAATACTCTTTCTAAAAGCAGTAAGAGACAGTAATAACTGAATTCTTCAACGTTTGAAAACGACTCCGGAAAAAGTTTAATTTTGGAATGAGTGAGAATTCTTCATGAAATTATTAAAATTCTCAAAGAGTAAATGCTATTTCTCATTATTTTTTTCTAATAAAGACCAAACAATCAAAAGCAAACCATACAATCTGAAGACAAACAATCCATTGAAGGATTGTTTATAGACTGGATATAGATACCTCGTAACGGAAAAAAACCAATGCTTAATTTCATAAAGATTTGCTTGGCCAAGATAAAGTAACTGAAACTTTGTCCATATAATATTTTATTTTAGTAGTAATAGTAATGGTAAAGTAATCAGCTGCTAAAGTGGAGAGTAGAAGTAAATTGATTTCCTATAATTTGTTATTTGCATTAGCAGCCCCCTTACTTTCCATGTTTGGACAAAAAAGGATACTGTTTGATAGCGCATACTCCTCCAGCTCCCATAATACGCGAAACCTAAAGAAAAAGTACCTACTGTGACATCATAAAATGCAAATTTTCGCGCCATTCGGCTTAGAATGGTATGAAATACAAAGAAAACTCAAAATGGTGTTTAATTTAGAAATCTTAAGATTTAGAAGAATTAATTAGAAAAGAACAGGCAGACGTTGTTTTATTTATTAGATAACCCAACAAGTTGGTACAAGTGTAACTCAGGTTGTTGGGCACGAGATCTGTGCAGAGACACCAAGAGCACGAAGAAATGTCTAGTCTACTTCCTCTAGAGGAATATAAATGATAAATAATTCATCTACAATAAAATTACCTCAATATATGTCTAGATATATCAGAGTCGCAAGGGATTGGTGAATCTGAGTCTCTATTATGTATTATAATGGCAATCTGAGCTGGGTGTGGTATTGGTAACGGAATAACTAATTTTTCGCCGCTATAACTATGATCAGGTCTCTTCCAAGGACACCTCTTTTGCCATCTATGTCCTCCAAGAGTTGTTTGTAAAGTTGATACACCACTATTTGTGTCTCTGCAATGAAAGAGAATTAATATTTTTAATCTGAAAAGAATGGGGAAAAATATATCGAATAAAAACTCATTTTTTTGACTTTGGATAAGATACTTTTACAAAAACGGATTGCACAATGTTAATTTTTTCAAATAAATAGAAATTACCTCGCTTTAGTATGAGGTGGCCGATAACGAGGATTGAATGAAGATACATCAAGAAAAGGAGAATGCACTTGAATATTTGCGCGTGGTGCATATACTGGTCCCAAAAGATCAAGTCCAGCAGCACCTCTTACCAATTCGCTGTATCTACCGAGGTCAACTTGTGGTGATGCCTGTAGCAATGCGTATTTATAATTAAAAAAATAAGTGATTCAAAATTATGAACAAACATGCTCAAAATTATTTCTTGGAACACATTTCAGAAAAAAAGCTAACCTCTAGCCGAAAACTAGTATCATTATCACTCAGTGGCGTGAGAAAATCAAGGCTGAATACATCCGAATACAAAAGTGCTGCAAGTCCTGGCCAATCATTCACAGTTAAAGCTTTGCTCTCCCAAAATTCTTGCTCGCTCATAGCTAACCTCCATAGTACATGAGCTGGATAGAATCTTTCCAGCATAAGTGCACCTTGTTGTATGGCGATCTGTGTAACATAAAAATTTATGAATATTAATAAACATTTATTAAATTACTAATTGTCATGGCTGGCTGCTTTTTCTTGTTAGTCATTAGATTAGATTGTTATAGGGGATTATTGACTGCGGCCTGAAAGATCTATTATGCCCCTGGAGCCTTCTCAGTGCACTGCCGGGCATCAACCTGTGTTCTCTACCCACAGATAATACCCATCATCGGTAGCGAACTGTAGAGGCTTCTAGAAAGAAAAAAATCTAAGGGTAACATGCTGGATTCGAACCCGGGACCTCCGCATTGCTAGTCCAGCGCGCTACCACTGAGCTAATCCTTTCCTTCTCCGTTGGCTTACGCCAATTAACTAGGGACGGAGACACTAGTTTGGCTACTGTGTTTGTCACTGTCTTGAAAGAGTAGAGTGAGTATCTAGTTTAAGTGTATTGTTCTGACGTAGTGCATGAATACACTGAGCTGTAGTAACCCATGCGGTCACTACTTCCCAAGTGGCTGCATGCAATAAATACCTCTTGCGGGCATTGTTAGTCACAGGTTTCGAGTATTACCCATCTTTGGAGTAATACTCCAAATTAAAACTATTGTATTTTATGTAGTGGAGTACTGTATTTTTGTGGTGGAGTTTGTCTTTCTCTTAACAATCACGTTCAATGACAGCAGCCTTAAATGCTGAAACTTTTCCATTTTCTAAAGCAATTTACCAAATATTTCGAATTGGATGAATATCTGCTCACTAATAAGATAAAGAAGCCGACTAAGACGAACGAAGTCGCTAAAGTTGTCAACATACAGTAGAAATATCATTTTTTAAATTCAACATTAATTGTTTTAGTTTTACACAGCTATTAGAAGAATCACAAGGAGAAAAAAAACCTTTAGGTCAATAGTGTTCAACTTGAGCTTAGATCTTAGCGAAGTTGACAGCCCAGTGTGTAAATCTCTCCTTCTTCTTTCTAATTTCTCTTGAAGGCTTGTAAGCAGATCATGACCTTCTCGTTCCAATGATTTATAAGCGCCTACTCTGGCTAGAGTTGCAGAAAACGGTCCAAAACAAGCCGACACGAACTGACTGAAAAATTAAATTAATACAGTGCATTCATAGAAATGTACACAATATACACTAAAAAAATTAAGCTACTTTATGTACACAAAGTACAAATTTTGTAATATGATTTAAAAGTTTCATTAAATAGGTATGACAACTAAAATAGTAAATTTGATTAATCTTCTAGTTTATCTGGAGTTGTTTTTTAATTTCTCAATTCTTACCAATTTCAAGCATTTTTGTTACTAAACTTTTATAATTTTTGTCTTGTATTATAAAATTTTTATATTTCAATTTAATTTATTATTTATTTATTATTTTATTATATTTGTATTATAATTTTTGTCTTGTATTAATAGCCAATTTAATTGATATCTGATATAAAGTTATTTCATAATTGCAATTTAAATATAATATATATATACTTCATTTCGGTATTATCATTATATTTCATTATTATTCAGTATTATCATTATTATCAGTAATTATAATTAATATTGATTAACTGAAGATAAAAAACAGAAATGACAATAATTGATGGTCAACATGTTTAAATTTTAATAGATCCACCTTATATATTATAAATATTGCAGAAAAAAAAAAGAAAAAAAAAGAAGAAGAAGCCAAAATAGCTAAAATCACTTTATGAAGATTTTAAACATATCGGAATTTTAAGCAAAATATAGCTTATAAAAACCTAAAATCTTTTTGAGGCTGCATAATTTTTTGCTCCATCTGATGTTGATAAGCAGCAAGTTCATCCAATTCCAGTTTTGCCTCAAATGCTGCTAATGCTTGCTCTGGTCGTATCTAAAAAAATTGATTTCAATATATGTCATTGTTAGCTATAATGTCAATGGTTAAATATAATGATTGTAATAGTAATTCAGTTTCAATATATAATGAATACAACGTATTTAATAATTGCATACTTGATAAAAGTAATTATTGTTGAGACCGGGACCTTCAATACGTTTAACGATGACACTGTCTGATGCAGGAATCCTACCTCGTTTCTTAATTACCATATGGAAGACAAAAGAATCCCAAGCCAATCTCAAAATATACCTTAGGGCTCCAACTAAGCATAAATAATACTTTCTTTAATAGATAACATTATTAAAGTAATGTTTAATAAATATTATTATTAAGACATAATTACCATATTTTATGTGACTACGTTTAAATTATATATATATTTAAATTTTTAACTCTGTACTCTATATGTTACTTACAAGTAATTATAATTAACGAAAGTAAGGGACAAATTATACAGCTTATAACTATTGCTGCGACTGGCTGTAGAAGGCCCTGAATTATAACATCCCAAATTAAAGCTTCAAGTACAATAAAATATTTATTTCGTTCTTGAACAGGACTGTCTATATCCCAGATAAGTCCCATTCCAATCTGAAGACCGAGTGTGATCGCTGGCATCCTACAAAGCAATAAGAAGGATCTGTATCAAACTTATTCCACTCATGCGCTTACACAATTAAAATAAAGTTATTTACCATATGAATGCTGTAGATGCAATTGCTAGACTCAGTATAGCTGTCAATAAACACAATGTCGGAAATATAACAACAATTCCTAATGTACCAAAAACTCCTTTACCAATATAATTCCAAGTTTTATTCATTTGCCTGGTCATACCTTTCCCGATAAATCCTGAATAAAAAAATATATTAATTCACTTTTACATATTAATTAAAGTTCGGTACTTCTATCTCTATTTCTCTCTCTATTTTATTGATTATCGCTAATTTTTACAAATAAAGTTCGCTACTTGGGGCATCAATTCGGAAATGGTTTGGGAATGCCTATGAAAATTCAAAAACCTTGGTAATAATAACAGATGACCTTAGTTTTGTGTCAGGGCGGGTAACATATTTTGTAAGAGTGACGGATAATCTAGCAAAGAAGGTCCAACCGGACACCTTTTGAGAATAAGTGACTAGTCTCTCCAAGAAGGGTGGTAAGAAAAGATGAAGCAGCTAAGAGAGCATTACTCTGAAGAACTAGAAGGCGGCTGTAGATTATGTGAGAGGATCTAGGAAATTCCAAGGCAAGCCTTAATAGAATGCAACGCTATCCAAGAGATGATCCAGTCGGGTGCACATCACGTATGGAAAAGAAAAACTGAAACAAAAAACAGTCAGTACAGTCGCACTTCTGGTTGATGGATATAACCCGCAATCTTCGTGTCTGAAAGGAATACAAGTTTGAGCTATCTGCGACTTTTCGTTTTTGAGATTATCTGTTAACACACACACACATACAATTCGCTAAAAACATTTTTTTCGTATTCAGTGGACCCCAAAACATGTATTTTCGGTGAAAGCTCAATTTCGCAACCAAAGGAACGCAGCCAAAGGAAATCAGTCAATATTAAGAATCAATTTATTTACTAAGCTTAATAACGTCCTATAAATAATCCTCATACTGGAGGTTACTTCATACTTCAGTATGAAAAAAAAAGTGAATTATAAAATAAATATACAAAGTTATGGTGTAGAGATTCAGAATGCCTAGTGTAACTTTTATACTTACCAGTATCAGGTTTGGATTCAAATTGTGTAGTTGCTTTAGATATATGCCTAGCAAGTGAGCGCAATGTTGATATCATGGTAGGAGTGGAAGAACTCTGTCTAGGAAACAATGTTCCATTTACTTGCGACAGTTCCAAGTCAGGAGTGAATGGATTGACGCATAATAATGCTCGAATACTAACTGGGCTGCACCATGGTATAACTACCTGTAAGTTGATTATTTAATTTAAATTATATAAACAGAAACATATAAGAGTTATTTGTTAAAACAGTTATAATAAAGAAGAAAACTTAAAACTATGCTAGAAACAGCAAAAATCTATCAAACAGCATGGTCCGGGGTCAAAATCTCCGAAAGAACAGTAAATCCATTTGTTAGCTGATAATTCTGGGATGATGGGGTCTGATCCAAGAAATGTCAATACGTTTAACTCCAGTGTTATTAACTATATTGAGAATCTAGTCAATGAATCGGAAAATATAAAACCCTCAATAATATTTAATGATAAACAATTTTCTAACCTCAATCTATCTATTTAAAGCCCATTTCATTGCCAGAACAGAAATCCTCAATCAAAACTGCCATGGATATGATGATGATATATCTAGTGCCATGGAATCTAACATTAATAAATTAATCTATCATATTTTCAATCAGTGTCTCGATAAAGGTACATTATCCGGATAGTATGACGATGGCCAGGGTAGTTGCAATCTTCAAGAAGGGAAAGAATGATGACCCCAATAACTATAGGCCTATTGCTATTATGGCAGTTTTCGCTAAGATCTTAGATGTACTCATTTATGGATTTCTTAATATCATGTATTGTCTTCTCTGAGACTCAATTTGCCATTCGTCCTGCAAAAAGCGCAATCGGTTCTATTCTTGTCTTTTGGATAAAGTGTACGTATACCTTGATAAAAATAATGCGGTTATAGCTTATTTTTCAATTGTTTGATATTGTGCCCAATGAAAATTTGTTAGAAACTCTGGATAAAATCCGGGGTCGCTCATCAACACATACCTGAGCAATAGAAAGTTGGCACATTAAGATCTTCCGATGAATACAATATTCTCTTTGAACAGAATTTCACTCTCAGACCACGATCCCGAAGACCACGACCTCCCAGTGGTTTAAGGCAAGGTTCTAAGTTGGGGCGACTCCTATTTATTATAGAGCTCAATGACGCATGCAGAAATAATAAGAAAGGAAAGTTAATTCAGTATACAGATGCTATCAGCACAGTATTCACTGGAAAAACCAAAGCTGACGTTGTAAATTATGCCAATGTTTGAGACATGCTTAAAGTGAATGATTCGAAGACGTTTGGTCTATGTTCCTAGTTGCTCTTGGAGGAAAAGAATACTCTCCCTTAATCAAGAATAAATCTGGCAATATAATCTTCCCACCTTCGAAAATTTCTTGGACTCCACATTTCTGTAGATCTGCGCTGAAGGAACCTATAGATTCATTGACCTCTAAACTTTCCAGCCTAGTATTTATTCGAAAAAAAATTAAGTGGAATTCTCAATCTCGAGGCCTTGAAAGTTGCATATTTTGGAAAATTACAATCAACGGCTGCCTATAGTATAAGGTTTTGAGGAAACATCAAGAATATTCCACATCCAAAAAAGAGGTATTTGGTGCTATGTATAAAGCAAGGCCCTAAGAAAGCTGCAGGAGGCATTTTAAAAATAATAAAATCCTCACGATAGCTCTTTATATATGTTCCATCTGCTCATGGTTAAAAAAAAAATCATAAATAATTCTAACACCTTTAATCATAAATAATACCGTGACCTTTTCCGAGTGTCTGTTTTAAACTCGAAGATTAATAAAGATTATTATTATTATTAATAATAATAATTCCACATCCAAAATAATAATAATAATAATAAAGAAGATGCATATCTTCATTTACTGACCCCAAAGAAAAACATAGCATTCCAAGTCCAACTCCATGTTCGATGACAGTAGTTAATCCAACGCCATACTGGCCATCTGGTCGTAGTGGTGCGTATTATTTCTTTCTCAACTAAAAATACGGGCTGAAAAAATGAATATGATTGAATTAAGAAAACATTCAACATAATACAAGTAAACGAGATTTCTTTATGATTTATCCTGACTTCCTTTGGTTACATATCATCTAATGAAGCTAACAAGAGAACATCATACCTGGCTAGGATCGGATCGAGGTGTTGTAATAGAAGTGGCTGTGGAACTAAGGACGGTAGGAATAATCTCAGAATGACCCTGGAAACTTCGTCTCACTACCCAGTTACGTGGAAACCAGATATGTGTCTTCCATTGGAAAATTCTTGTAGGTGTTTTATCATTTCTCAATTCTTTCTTCAAAACCGGTTCTCTCTATGAATAAAATCAATTTTTGCATTTATTTATTTATAAACATTCTCGTTTGACTAAAGGCTTTTTCTTTCTGAGTTCTCACCTCTTTCATAAAAGTAAGATCGCGATTAAGAAAGTATACAGTTTGATTTAAATGCTGGTTGTTGCATAATATTAAGGCTTCTTCATGGGCACTCCATTTACATTCTTCGATAAAAGATTCCTAAAATAAATAAATAAATACAATTCTACATATTTGTTATTAATCTTTACGGTCAATACTTTTAACAGCACTTCATTCCGAAATAAAACCTAAAATAAATGATGTTAGGTCAAGTAACATATAATTAATCTAAACATATAATTAATAATAATTATAAACATATAATTAATCTCATATAACTAATCTGATTAACCTCGGCGCTTCGTAAACGATCTCTAAGCCATGGACCAATACGTGATCGTACTGGATGAGTCTTCTTTAGCCGCTGCTTCAAAGAATCTTTTGCTTTCGTTAATTTTTGCTGAACATTTTCTACAGCTCTGAAACAAACAAATATAATAGTTAGCTCATTTCCCAGCGTTTTAAGGCAACATTATTTGATAGTTTTCAAATCATACCTATGCATAAGAACAACCGCTTGAGCTTGTTCTACTAAAAGTTGAGAAATACCTTCGCCCAAATCTTTTAATTCTGGATTTGCTAGAATACCAGAATATACTCGTTCGAGATATTCTTTCATGACCGCCTCATTAACTTCCTACAATAAAAAAAAAAAAAATCAAGTTTATCTACTGTCAAATAAATAGTGAGCTTTCATATGAATTTAAAAATCAAAACATAGCAATGATGGTAACGGTTACCTTTTCGATTTCATCATCAGGATGTTTCTTTTGTCGTAAATCAGAAATTAATCTCTCCCGAAAATGGAGGAACCAGCCCCTAGTTTCTCTTTCTAAGATATTCATTAAGACTGGCAGTGCTTTTCTCATAATATCTTTGCTGAATAATCTTAGATCGACCTCACATCCCTAAATTTTCAAATTCCATTCAAGTAGTAGATTACATAAAATAAAAGGAGTATATGCTTAATGGAAAAAATTACCTTTGGCGTATAAAATAAGTATGGTACAGGAACGGGAGGATGTGAAGCTTCCTTTTCCACTTCGAATTTCTCAGTGGCCGCTCTTCGAAGTTGCCTCCGCACAAATAAACACAAAACTTCCAATGAGTCCTCATATTCCGGCTGTAAATAAATGTTACTTTTATGATTTCATAGTAGAATTATTTTCTGTAGATGTTGTATACTACAAGCACGTAAAAAAAAAAAAATAAATAAATACAAAAAAAAAATAGAAACCAACTCTGCACACTAATTCTGCTACAAGATATCTGCTTCTTTCTTCTCTAAGTTTACCTTCTAGATTGTGCGCTTGAACACTAGGCACTCCCAATATTATATCTGAAAGAAACGAACTATTAAATTTGTTTTGAACAGCTGTTACAATTTTCAAAGTATTTTGAACACTCGCAAAAGAACAGTACAAAGCATTCGACTTTCTCGTACTACAATTCTCTAACTGACAAATTTTCAAATAATTTTACTTTTTTCGAAACATTTCATATACAGTTATAAAAGAAAGTAACAAAATCTGGTGTGAAACACAATATTTTCTCAATGGTTGCAGGAAGCAAGAAAGTAAAGTGAAGAAAACAGGAAAAAAAAAATCATTAAATCACAGATTAGTCTTCAGTCAATACAGTACACAGAACGTACCTAATAATTTAATAAATCCAGTGATTAATGACGATACAGCTTTAGTTACGCTAAAGAAATGGGAAACTAATCTTGCTTTTGCTGTGACAATAATAAACCTAAAACAAACAAAACAGAAAACAATAAATTTAAATTATGTAAAACTTTAAAATATGGTAAGAACAATAATAAATAATTAAGAACAATAATAATACCTTAAAGCAAGAGCAAGATCACTAAGTAAAGTGTCATGGGTATTTAAAGCTCCCCTTTGTAGAAGAGCACTCAGCCTCCACCGATGTACCTGACCTGGAAAGTTTAAACTTGGCACCTCGAACTCCCTGAAAATAAATATATCATCACTATTACTTTTTACTTTTTTAGATTATTATAAAGAATAAGTTAAAACAGATTTAAACTAATATTATTTTATTGAGACATGCTTATTGAAAGAAAAGGAATCATGTCTACGCTGATACGCCTTCTCATCACACGACATTTCACATATCAACGCTCTCAGATTTATACAAAACAACAAGTACAATAAAAAAAATATTTATTTCAGTCACTAAGTAATTCCTCATGAATTTGATTAATATTTTTTGTGAATCAAATTAGAAAAAGTAACTTTGAAGAAAGTTTGTCAACACCGGTAATGTAGATTATTAGTGTAAAGGTAAGCTATATTACATTAGCCAATGCCAATCAGCTCAATCTAGTTAATCTGAGACATGCAAGCTTTATTTAATCTATAATCTAACTGGCAATCTTTGGGATTAGACCCGGGTAAACATTGTCAATGGAGTTAATCAAGACAGGCCCGAGGAACCAGTCTTCATAAACTTAATAAAATAACTAACATACAGATATAGAAACATAAAGTTGAAGTCAACTTGATGGCCTTAATCAGACGACAGGAACTTGATGGCTATATTCAGACGATGGATAAGAATCTGAAACCGATGAGGAACAAAAAAAAGAAAAAAGCATGCTACATCGGATAAAATCCCAGAGAAACACTAACTTCTGATATAATACTGTTTATCGAGATATCCAGATATCATCTGCTTTACCATATAGTCGATGACCACGGAATGAAGCAGGCTATCACTGAAAAAAAGTCTCTTAATGTTTGTTTACCAGCTCTGAAAATCCAATCACAATAAGAACCAGTTTGTTAAGTAACTGAAAAAGGCGTCATTGTCCTTATAATAATTTCGTCATAATATACGGGGGACTTGGTAACTAATCTCACCTACTCGTAATAGAAAAAGAAATCTATGCGCAGGGTGCAACCATTATTACTTTCTTCAATTTTTTTAATATGAAGAAACGTCATTCAGTCGACTCCGCAACTACTAATGTTCGGCACACATTCCATTACAAACAGTGTGCCTGTAATGAGGATTAGACACCCTTTCTCACCTTTTATTTTGATTTCAACAAACAAAACATTTTTTTTTAGAGTAATTTTAATTAATTAATGAAGTAAATATATTTTTAAAAAAATATATATTCTTTTAAAAAACAAGTGAGGGCAAATTCATTGCTAACAATTAATTATACATAATCTAATTCGAATTATTCTTATCAAAGTTAAGGACAATTTTACATTTTCTTTAGATTTCACACCATTCTAAGATCAATGGTGCAAAAATATAAATTTCTAGTTACAGACAACACTGTTCATCTCAAATTTCTGGTCCATTTGACTGTCTCGATAAAAAGCAAAACGACTAAGATTTTTTTGATGAGGCTTGGACTGAAGTTTCTTCCCTTAAGAACTGGGCTTTCATATTGGACTATCTTACATGAAAGTTTGGGATGGAGTGGTTATAACCAAATCCACAATGACTTGAAAAATCTATTGTGGTTTCCTCAGGTCGTCTGAAAATAGTTTGTAGTGGTCTGTAAAGTATACAATGAAAACTGTTAGTGAGTGTGAGAGCTAGAGCTTGCCTACGGGTCGCTATAACCAAGTAGTTGTATGTGTCAACAGACTCTGCACGGCTCATGTGTATTTATGGATAACGATCACACTTCCTCTTGCAGAGTAAATTAACAGGTAATATTTGTTGAAATCGGTTCAATATAAATGTGAAAAAGAAAAACCCAACTATTACTGGGGCAGCCATTATTTCTTTTATAAAACCAGCGTAGGCTTTATAAAAGAATATAGTGTTGATCACGTTGTAGGGCTGGGATACTCCCAGAGACCCAAGATCCCTGAAGAAGTAACAATTGCACTTCCTTCCGACCTTTTATCCCCAAACTGCGGATGAATCGAAAATTTTCAAAAAACAAAATCGATTTAAGTGCAGTTTGCAACAAATTTTAGTAATATATAAAATTTTGAAAGGAATTTTGAAACTTTTCTCTTCCACTTCTAAATTTGGAAAAATCCCTAATTACCTGGCAACCCCCTCGGTTATCCAACTGAGCCTTAATTGATTAACAAGAGTATACTCTTTGTGGACTCTAAACGTTAATAAAATTATTAACTTGTAAAAATGAGCATTTGTTTGGCTGTTCTTTCTTAAAATTGACAAAATGTTTGATATGTTTCCCGGTCTTCTATCATTGCAGAAACAAATGTTTCTGAAACAATTACCTGAAAAATATAAAGTATCATACACCTGCCTTACCGTCGTTTTTCTAGCATATCATAATATCATAAGAAACCATAAAGTAGCATTTGAATTTCTGGATGTGAGATAATGCCGGGAGATTACTTACATGCTAGCTAAAGTAATCTTTATTTCATTTATATGGACCTATGGAGGAACAGTATGCAGCTCCTATGGAGGAGAGAAGAATCGTGGTAGAAGGGTGAGATGTCAAGTTACCAAAATGTACCCTTTTTGCCTTAGTGTAAACCTTATGAAAGGCAATAAGAAGCTGCGGAAAAGGTGACACTGTGTACTATAATGTACATTTTTTATATGTGTGAGGATCTTATGAAGGGAGGCCCGGGAGTGCTATGGAAGAAGGCTGGGCACGGATCTGTGGGAGGGTTAAAGAGATCTGCATACCAAAGGTTACCTTTTCATTAATGTGGGCCTCATAAAGAGACAGGATAGGTGCTTTCCTAGAAGGACGTGTTCAAATTTATATATATATATATAAATATTAATTTCTCAATGGAAAAATCTAGATTGTATTTGTAATCTTCTTGGCTGATGCTTAATCAGTCGATAATTATACAATTGATTAACGAATAAAATTAACTTAATAGAAATCTTACTTAAAAATTTTCTTTTGTTAAAAAATATAAAATATCCATTCTTTATATATAAAATATAAGATATTTTGTGATATTCGTTAATATTGCAAATTCGGCTAGACGGATTTTCAAGCGGTTTGCACCATTTGACATAGAATTTTCTTGGAGTAAGGGGTTGGGTGCCAAAGGCGCTAGAGGGCAGAGTCCCTTAGTAATAAAATTAAATATAATTTCCTTTAAGTATTTGTAAAATGGATAAAATATTTTCTCTTCTTTTTCTGATCTTCCCAGACAATTTAGTTGGAAATACTAAAAATGAATTGCTAAAATAGTTTCTTAGAAAAAGCCTTTGCTAGTGATATTCAAAGAATCAACCCCTTTGTAAAGAATTATTTATTTTATAGTTTCCTTTTTTTAAAAAAAAAAATTATTTATTGTATCACTTTTATTGCTGAAAGGAAATACTGTGATTGTGGTTTCAAATTAAGAGGTTTCATTGTCAATACATATTTTGAGATTCTCTGAATTTGGATTTTCTCTGAATGTGGGGTATGTGTATGTTTAAGGGATAATCTTTGATGTTTTGTTACTAGATTTATTAATTTTTGTTACTTTGTGACTGATTCAAAGAAACAAGAACATTATTACTATCAACATTTATCTCACATTTTCACACATCAGAAAAGCACAAGAAGAGGCTGACAAATGAATTTTTATGAAAATAAATAATTTTTAATACGTGCATAATAATAAAAAAATAATTGCTTAGATAAAACGAAAACAATCTAGAAATATATTTACTACTTTAAATTGTAATTAAGTAAAATCTTTATGCATTACACTACAATTAATTTTTAAATAACAGAATGATTGATCAATTATTCCTTTACATTTTAGGAATTTATGCTCCTACAATTTTTATTTAGAATTATAAAATAAAATAATTTTTTTTTGTATGTTTTCTTTCTCACAGCTTTGATTTAAACGAAAAAATTAAAAACTTGTGCAATGCTGAAAATAAAGCTCTAAAGCAAATAAAAGAGGAATTTTTATTCTATAAATTTTCTGGAAGGCAGTGGGAAGGGAAATTGGAACATACCCACATTGCTTGATGGATTCAAGTTGTGTACTATTGAGCCTCTTCTGTTTCCCACGGTTGTCCTTATGCAAGCTGAACAATATACACACTGCCTAACTGCCAATATCATTTTCAATACCAACATGCATTTAGGATAATTAAAAAAAAAAGTGGTCATAAATATGCAATTCAGTCAAGATTTATTTTTTGACGTTATCGTTTAAAGTAAAAATTATAAATTTAAGTTATTCGAGGTTATTATTGGAAATAACCTCAAAAAAAGAGGTGGCATTATTACCATTTTCATCAGATTTTTTCTTTTTCTTTTTTAAGAAATGACTGAACCAAACCCATATGATTCAAGATCAACAGCAAATGGAACTATGCAAATAAAGTTTAAAATTAGATCGCTGAGCTCATATTTATTTTATATGTGAAATAATTTTCAAATTAAAATAAAAATCAATTAAGTCAATTTTTAAATACAAAAACTAACAATTTTCCAATATGAACTGCAATATGTAAGATACCAAACTCTGACAAATAAATACTGATTAGTCACAAAAATAATTGCAGACTAGTCAATTTAATAAACTTTCCGTTCAATAAGCGAAAAAAGTTGAGATTCTGCAGAAATCAAGACCATTAAAAACATGGAGTTGGCAATCAAATATGAAAGAAAAGCGATTACATCGCTCCCTACAATGCTTACTATGTACAATCTTTAGTCACGCCTATATCTCAGAATATTAACCGTGTTAATTGAATTACTTGCCCTAGCGGATATAAAGTCCAGCGACTTGGGTACCTAGAAACATATATCAAGCAAAATTGAAAGGAATAAACTTAGAGAGTTACATGAACCATTCTGATATCCCCAGCCAGACACATTATATCACTGATCTACTATTCGATCAATGCGGACCATGGCATTAATAGAATTTATTATCATTAATAAAGATTTTAATACTTCATTTATTCACGTCATTGTAATTATTAAAAAATAAACAAGTAAAATGCACGTGCGTCAAATTGGACTGGCCACCAACGAATTTTGCACATCGTTTGTGCCGGCGATCTGCTAAATTACAACGTTTGTGCCGTAGAATTAGCAGAGTTATTACAGAAAGAATGTGGCCTGCCCAACTTGACGTCAAGTTAGACTGGCCACCAATTTCTATTTGACTTTTGAAAATTCTTTTTTTACCAATCGTTAGTGCTGCATTTGTGGCGGCGATTCACCAAATTTCAACGTTTGTGCCGTAAAAGTGACAATGATATTGACGAAAAACTGTTCGTCGTCTAGAAAACAAAAGGCCATGGCTATGGCTAATATTTGAAAGTGCCTGCTTCACTAACCACCATCGGGCCCTTTTCACGGCCATCAACAATGTCTGGCCACCGATTTCTAATCAAATTTTCGAACTTTTTTCTTCGCTAATCTATTTGATTCGCTCCATTTGTGCCAGCGATCCACCAAATTTCAGCGTTTGTGCTGCAAAATCGACAAAGTTATTGTCAGAAGTAGCGTAAAATTTGACTGGTTACAAGTTTCTAATGGACTTTCTGAAATTTTTTAGTCCGGCGAAGCGTTACATCTGCGATTTTGTTCACAGAGACTCTCGTAAGTCCACTGATTTAAGAACTGATTCGATGTGGTTTTGACTTGTGTATAATGTTTCTCTGAAAGGTGTGGTTTTATTAAACCGGTTATATAAACTGAAGCCAATTTATGCTTAGTGAATAAAATGATGTTTAAAGAAAATTTTTCACTTATCACTACCTAAATTACAGGAAAGGGATAGCCGTGAAGTGTTTCGCAACAGTGTTTTGTTTCTTTAAGCATCCTTTCCCTTGACCATTAGCGGCTTGTTATATTAATTATAATATAACGCGGCACTTATAATTCCAAACAATTCCATCATTAGCTCATTATTATTTAGACAGTTATATTAAGACAGTTTGGAAGGTTCAGTTTATAATGAAAACCGTGGATCAAACTGAGTTAGAAATTAGTGAAAAAAAAATATCATCGCTTGAGAAATTTCTCTTAAAAATTTCCTATTACTTCCATATTAATGTTTTTATTTTTGATTTTTTTTTTTTAAATTTACTTTAATTTAATCGAAGTATACTTTTGAGAAAGGCCAATTATTCTTGAAAGAATACAACACGAGGATGATTTAGTATCGCAAACTATGAGTCAGGAAGTTGTACATTTATAATACGATTGAAAATCTCGGCAGTTGTTCTAGTTTTTAAGATTTTTATATTATTAAGTGATGGGAATAAAAACGTCAAATAAAGATTATAACCCGATATCAAAATTAGTTTTCAAACGAGATTAGCAATTAATTAAAACCATTTTAATCACCCTCCTCCTTTACAGTGATATAAATATAAGGAAATGGACATGTTAACCTTTCATTACTCAAAATTGAAGCTGAAGTATACACAATTTCAAAGAAGAATCTTTGAAAAGTATTGGAAATATTATATCTTAGTTTAAAAAAATATTTTTAGTGGTGATAAGGGACTGTCCCAAAAAATAGAACGGTAAATTTGGCCAAGTCCTTTGTAATTTGGAATTCCTTTCTTTGTATAAAAAAGGGGCAGTTGCACAGAAGGCCCAATAATCACTAGATGAGAAGGATCATTATTAACTGTTTCCATGATGAAATAAAGAATTATCTGTTTTAAGAAAAGAAGTTCATGCTCTCAGAAGGCGGCATCAAAGAACATACAATAATCTCATTATACGAGAGGATAAAAAAAAAGTAATGCTTTTAGAAGGCGGCATCAAAGAACATATAATAATCTATTGTAAGAGAGGCGAGAATAAAAGGAGAATATTTAAAAAATAAAAAAACATATTTGAGCGGATATCACAAATGAAAAATTAAATTTCTGAAAAGAATACTGTAGCTTAAATGTGTAATAAATCTCACAATTAACGTTATGACCTATATAACTTATGATTAAAACGATATAAAACTTATTATATTAAAACATAATAATTTACACATAACAAACAATTCACATATAACTTATTATAATTACTTATAAAATGTATTATATTACAACTTATACTATGGAATATGACGTATAAAATTGCAGCATAAAGTGGAAACCAGCTAGTTACCTAACAACTCTAATAAATTCAGATGGAAAATATACAAAACAGAAGAAAGCCTTTCAAGTATTATGGACACATTTTTGGCACAAGACAGTGAAGAAAGTGATAACAAAGAAAGAAAAATATTGCCTTTAAAATATTGAGATCCTTTTACCACGACAAAAATACTCAACATACTAAGAAGTATAATCCCAAAAAGGGATTGAAGGCAGGGTAACTATGCGATCAACAGTGAAATGAGGAAAGCAATGAAGAAAGAGTAAACAAGGAGCAATTACTAGGCAATTCTCTACCACAATATTTTCGAGGCTTAAAGGGAAAACATGAAGGAATAAATTTAAATTAATGAAACCTCCAGCCAGTTCGTGCGATGGAAATAGTTCACAACCTGTTGAACATGCCATATATACATGTCAAATATTTGAACAAGAGAGAAGTGGAATGATTAGAATCATCACCACAAAAAGCGATCCATGGCCCTTGGAAGGCAGCACGCTAATATCAAAATATTTCGAGAATTTCAAAAATGGATAAATAAACTAGACAGCAAGAATTCAATAATAAATAAGATGAAATAAGCAAGTTTTCATTTAATTAAATATTGAACTATTTGGTCTTGACTGTGCATATGTGTATAATTTAAACAAAGTAGGTTTTTGTTTTGTTTGTTCTAAGGTTTACTATTTTTATTTATTTTCCTTTTTTTATTCTGGCGTTTTCATTGTTAAACTTATTACTAAATAATGAACTGTCGCTTTTGTTTTGATGTGTGCACCTAGTATCTCTATTTGAGCTTGCCTATGAATTTAACTTCTTTACAAAAATAATTCATGAAAATATTATGAGGTATATTAATAGTAGTGCCATGATTTATTAATAATGATACCATTATTATAAGGTTGCAATGTTACTCTGTTTTAATCATCCAAGTCGAATTATATTGTTATATTATATAATACTGCGACATTAAATTTAAACATAAATAAGGTATTTATACATAAGTTTAGTAAAATAATGATATTTAAATTCATGTAGCAAGATAGCTGCTACTATACTACTGTCTTGGAGTTTTATAAATAAACGGTCCTTGAACAGGGGTGCTACTCAAAGGGGAAAAAAGTACCACGCAATTAAAATACTACTTATACTAGTGTAACTGTATGCAATTGAATAGCAATCAATTGACTGATTCAATTTAGCAAATTTTCAATTAATGCAATAAAGAGTATTTTATTTATTCTTGCTCAATTTATATATTTCAACAAAAACAACTTTTCCTGCTACTTACTCTAACTTAATTATCGCATGAAATTATTTCATAAGTAGAACAAAGTTTAATAAATCTACACAATTGTCCAATTAAGTAAATTTTGAGTGGTTGAAATGGAATTCTTTTCCAAGGATTTGTAAGGTTTTGGTAATACTTTGCGCAAAATTTAAATTTTAGCAAAATAACATAAAGTTGAACATAAGAGACATTGCATAACTGTAGGCATGCGCTTATATCGTTTACAATATAAGCGACTTATAGAGAGAAATTATTGAAAGAAAAAATAATTGCCGAGGTAAATTTGACTTTCTGTACATGAACCTAACTTTGCATGATAAAGCTTCACATAAATTTCTTATTGAAAATATTAGAATTACTGTTGCGAAAAATATTTACTACTGCGAATGGGCGTGGATAAAATTAAATATCACATTTCTGCATTATAGAATTTATTGTGTTTACTATAACCTATAATTTTACTTTTTGTTTGGTAAAATCCTGTGTTTCTGGTGTTTTGACAGTTTATATAACAGAAGTTTGTGCGTTTTTTTTTTTTATTAGTTTAAATGGCTGAAAATGCTAAATATTATTTATGATGGTCAAATTTTACTTTCTTTAAGAGGACATCATTTTGACAATTGTATCGTAGCGGACAACTTTCTTTGTGGATTGTT